>JAJJWX010001620.1:600000-977784 GCA_023529315.1 Papaver bracteatum
TATCAAGTAAATAGGAATTAATGTTTGTGCAATTTACTTTAATTATAATAAAACAATTATAATGCGGAAATATAAAGTAAATGACACAACAAGATTTTGTTAATGAGGAAACCGCAAATGCAGAAAAACCCCGGGACCTAGTCCTGAATTGAATACTCTCATGATTAATCCACTAAACAAAATAATACGAACTTCGTATAATAGAGACCAAGCAACTAAACCTATAGTTCACCAAGTTCTGTATGTATTCCCACGCCTCCAACCTGTAAACAAGTCACGTACTTGGACCAATTCATTTGGTTCGTATTCCAAATAGTAAAGGAAAAAAAAAATTGTTTGGTATCAACTCTCTTCAACCAAGTGATATGAGTTGAGCAAAGGTTCCCTTGTTTATCTTAACATAAACTCCTTTGCCAGGTTCCAAGATCTATCTTATATTCAATCACCCAAAGGCAATCGTTAAGATTAATCCAATAAATACCTTTGATCCCAAGGAAATGTATTGATGCCGATCTTCCTCAATTAATCAATTCAATCTACCACAAGGATAAACCGATTATTAATTGGATCCTATTTTTCCCAAACAAGTATTGTGCACACCAAAGATTATAAACACCAAGTCATAAATCTTCTATCTCCTCTTCGTCTTCAAATATTCTTAGATCTTCAATAAACACCTGCACACACAACTACTTGAATCTCTTGTGAACGGAGTCTATTAACAATGGATTATCACAAGATCGTGTTTAGACCTAACAACAGTCTAAAGATCCCTGTCGAAACCTTGAACTAGTTTGAGTGAATCTTATATTAGAAGAGAGGATTCTCAAGCATAAACAAACTAGGTGCAATCAAATTTCAACCACCGTTAGTCAATCAAATCAATACTAAAACTAAAGATAAACTGCAATATCTAGTTTCCTATCAACGGGTCGCGCTAGATCTTCTCAATCCCAAAGAAGACTTTAAATTGAGTGGTCATAAGAGATTTCACCTAATTAGATTACTCTCCTCTCCGATAGGAGGCTTCACCAGTAACAAAGACAAAAGAGGAAGTCTATTGTTACGCAGGATTAGTTTGCTAGAAATGAAAACTCAAAGTATTTATAGACAAGGAAGTTTGGACACCAAGGAATTTCCAAAACCGGAAATATTCTCAAGATATTTTTCATTACTACTCCAAATTCGGTTTTCATAATTCATGTGAATGCACTATCCAAAAATACGATCGAAATCTCCTTGGAAAATATTTATCTAGTAAATGCACATTACTAATTCTTATTTTCCATACATAATTAAAAACCATTAATTAAAAAGATTCTTAACTTATTTAAATTCGATCTTGGGATTTACTTCCTTCTTAGCCTTTAAGGAATATCTTTGAACAATATAAAATAAGCATTAATGCACCGTGTTCAAAGTGTGTCGACATCTTACTCTTACAAGTATTTTTTCATACTTAATCACTTGAAACCGATTTACCACACTTCCAAACAAGTTTAGAATTGGTTTATATGACTTTGAAGAACTATGTGATTGATCAAGTAACACTCAATCAAAAACCATGGGTTTACCTGTTCTACCAAAACAAGTTTCGGTTCTACCTCCGAGTGAGTACTGCGCATAGTCATACTAGCTTACCATAATTCGGCTGACTAGGTACTAGGATCGGTTCGCCACATATATTTGGTATCCAACTTGTATGCACTGCACATGTCCATAGGATCGGTTCCCCCTTCCCAAAAACGTGTTGCACATGTTCATAGGATCGGTTCCCCTTTCTTCCATAAACCTTGATGCACTTCATACAAGGATCGTTTCCCCTTGTGATGCACTGCACCTCTTACTAGGATCGGTTCCCATTCTCCTAATAATTACCCAGACACTCACAAACCCGATCATACCCCGGGTGATTACTTAAGATCGGTTTCACTAATAAAAGTCATACCAATACATAAGTCAGGCCTCATGTGAATAGTTTTACCAAGAACACAAACAAGTCATGAGCGGTTATACTAATCACACATATTGGTCGTTCATAAGATATGCAATGAAGAACATCCCTAATAACGCCTAGCGATTTCCTTTTCGGTTCACAACATATATCATGAACTTACTTCCTTAGAACACATGTAAACATTGTTCCCTAGGATGAACTCCTCACCTCATACCCATACATAATTACAATAGCATTCATACGATTATGTCGATGTCTTATATACAAAGTTTAATGGTTAAGAAAGAAACTTCATATTGTATTCCTTAATAATATGTCTATCTAGAGTGTTCATGCTTTGCGGTTTTATATTTTCAATATGCACGACTTGAAAGATATGTTAGGGAATGAAACAATTCAAGTCAAATATCACTAACCTCAAGTGGAAGGATGATGTTGTGGTTGTATATCCGTTCTTCTCCACTTCTTCAAGTCTTCGCAATACTTGTAATGTCTCACCCTAATACATTCAAGCTAACCTATACGAAGTTGACTCTAGTACATTTAAATCAAGCGACTCTTAAATGAGTTTTTGTTCACTAAAATATGACAACCAAACTTGACATACCAATGCTTGGTGGGTTCAACCAAGCAATGCTCTAACAATCTCCCCCTTTGTCAATTTTAGTGACAAAACTCTTACAATCATATGGATAAACAAATTACAAGAATTCATTACATATACGCTTGATTCCCGAATCCAACAGCACAAAACCTGCATTCATTCAATCCTTAAAATGCCGATGTTGACATTATAATAACAAAGCTCATACTCCCCCTAAAGGTGAGATAGGTAGATTTTCAATCCGCACGTCTTTGTTATCCCAATCATATGATATGTTACTCCCCATTAGTCTGTGCTTTTCCTCATTCGTTAGATAAACGTTCAAGCACCATTGTCCTCTTCCCTAGTGACACCAATCAACCATAAAATTGATACTAGCATCACCTGTTTACTCCATATATTTCTCCCCCTTTTTGTCACAAAATTACAAAAAAACGAAGAAAAAAAAAGGACAACACGAAAAGGATCTTACAAATATCAAATAGACTTGCAACCTGTTGAGTCAAGCACGAGGGTTCCACACACCATTTTTGACAACCAATATCAAAAATGAAACTACATGTAATTACGTTATGATATGTTATCATGGAAATAATTTCCTGAAGCAATTTTCCCAACTATTTTATCAAACCAAAAATCAACTAAGAAAGTTAGTTCCTTTGCTAAACCGATTGTAAAAATACAACCATTTCATTTGATAAGACCAAAACAAAGATAAACTCCATTTTTCTTATCAGGTTCTAATTATCCATATAACTTAGACCTTTAGATTTTAAACAAGCCAAACACTAGGTTAGTTAACTAGCATTTCCTTGTTTAGGCATTCGGATAGACTTGAATAACCGAAACCTCCACTTTGATAAGTCTAACTAAGATCAGAATTAACTTAGTTTATCTTATCCGGAATTGAATTGGACTAAACAACTTATCCCGTCAACATATTCATTCGTTAAGCCATAAATAATTCATACAAACTAATAAATCAACTTGCATAATTATTCACCTCAACCGAACGCAATTGAAACAACATACATATCAAAGTTTCACTATTGAACGAAATTTTGTAAGCCTAAACAATTGATACTACACAATAAAGCAAAATAACAATTTTTTTACTTAACTGGAAGCAATTGAATTAACATAGACATTAAAGCACCGCAATTGCACCAAATTTTGTAAGCCTAAACTATTGATATCACACAACAAAGTAAGATAACAAAAGTTTTACTTAACCGGAAACAATTGAATCAGACAAACATCCACACATACATAATGGAATAAATACATCAATTGTACTGACAATTTCTTTTAAGCAAAAGCAATATATCAAATAAAAATAAGCTTTTCTTAAAACAGTAAAACAATTAACTAACAGGTTTGTTACCTCAATTTCGCATCCAACTTCTCCAAATATGATCGCATCGCTTTTTTCTTCCGGGAGAATTGATATCGAAATACCATTATGTTGTCATCCTTATGCAAAAACAAAAGAATAACAACAACCAACCTTTACCAGAGAAAGGTTGAAATTCGGTTTTAATAATTGCAAGAAAAAGTTGAAAACCGTCGAAACACATATGCTTTTATGTTAAACCAAAACCGATTCAACATATTGTGACTTTTTCACATATTGTTTCTACAGGAACCCCTCATGATCCTTTGATAAAGCCTACCAACATGGGCTAGAACTTAATCCTGTTAAATAAAAAAGTCACCCAAACCATAAGGGTTCACAACATATTATGAGATCGAATATCAAGGTAATAAAACCGAAATCAAACATCCCATAATCATACATAACAAATAAATAAAGCATTAAAGTACCAGCTATGTAAATCAAAAACTATCACAAGAAAAATTATAAATCAAATAACTTTATTCATAATAGTTTTTATTCAATAGACTTATACAATCAATGAAAAAAATCGAAAGTTGACGTCTATTTTAAACTTCATTTTTTGAAACTCTAATTTCAAGCTTTCAGAGTTTCTTCCAAGGTTGAATCCTGATCAGAGGTCTTTGTAGGATTCCAATCATCTTCTATAATTACTAGTATAGATTCTAGACTAATAACGTTCCCATTGACTTCTTTAATTTCCTTTCGTAAATCCTTTTCCATGTTCCTCACTTCATATAAAATTAGATCTAACTTTAGTGAAATATTCTTGAGAAGATTATCATTAAGAGATGAGATTTCTTTATTAGGGACATCTTGTTGAAGCTCATTAGAAGAATCAAAATTGTCTTCATTAGACTCGAGACGAAGTTTTTTGTTGGGAAACAAGATGGTCCAAACTTTTTCGGATTTGCGAGAGTTGCAACTGGAGGAAGACACTTTTGTCAAACCAAAAAGAAATTGGAGATATTTCTTCTTATAAGTCCTAAAACTTCTTTAAAAATCTTGAGAATATATTTTTTTTTTCAATTAAATTCTTAACCGAAAATTAATTTTTAGAAATATTTGTACAAAAATATTTACATCCATATCCTTAATGTAACAAGTAAGAGTCTATGACAACCAGTTAGGTTTTCACCTTTTGGTTGTTGAATTTTCTTCTTTTGAAAACTTCAACATTAATATCTGATCCAAGATCTCGACCTCCAATATCCTGATTTCCTCCTGTAAGGAGGGACTCCTGATCTATATTTAGATATTAAATTTTCGGTTTTATACAGTCTCTCTCTATGTTTAGCATTAGGACATTCCCTTTGATAATGCCATCTTTGTTTGCACAGGAAGCAAACACCTGATTTGTCAGATTTCATAGATTTTGGCTTCATAAATCTATTTTGTCTTATCTGCTTCTCACTTGATATATACATGTCAAATAATGATTTTTCAACGCAATTGAGTCTATCTATCAGCTTCTGATTTTCTTCTATTAGCTTCCTCACCTCATCTTGACAACATTTGATATCACGGATGAGTTTAGACACTTCAACTTTTTCGGAGTATTGGGTAGATTCGATTTTCTTCACTCGCTTATTGAATTTCTCTTTATCATTCTGAAAACTATGATTGAGTTGAGAAAGTGATGATTTTATTTCAATGATGTCAGATTCAAGAAGATGAGTTCTTTTATCCTTACATGGAAATATTTTGAAAATCGATGTGTTAAACTCTTCTTAAATATCTAGATTTGAAGCACTTTCATATTCATAGACTTCTGCAATGTTTGTAACATAATCCACCTCATCACTTTGATCATTCTGATTTGGACAATAATCAAGTGTAGATGTATAAGCTTTTATTTTCCATTGTATATCCTTAGTCGGACAATCTGGAGAAATATGACCGAAACCTCTACATTTGTAGCACTGAGGAACATTATCACTATCATCCCAGGTGTCTTCACGTTTGTGTGAAGAAATATTTTTCCTTTTTAACACAGGTAATTCTCTTTTTCGATGTCTCAATAGTTTTTTGAATTGTTGAGAAAGGAGAGACAAGAAATGATTTATCTCAGCTTCATTTTCAGTGGTTTGATCTTCCTGTTCTTCGGAGACTTCCGATAATTGGGTAGAAACCCCTTTCATGGCTTTGTAGGCCAAATTGTCTCTTTGATTAGACATGTTCTCTTGATCTAATTTTATTAATTTTCCTACTAGAGAACTTCTAGAGAGAGAAAAAAGATCATTAGTTTCTACAATTGCATGCTTCTTAGAATCGTATCTAGGAGTCAACGATCTGAGAATTTTGCACACTATATATTTTTCATAAATAGTATTTCCCAGAGAGAAAGAGGCATTAATTATCTCAGAGAGTTTAAGATGAAACTCTTAAAAAGTGTCGTTGTCATCCATTCGAAGGTTTTCCCAATCATATGTAATAGTTTGAAGTCTAGCTTCTTTCTCTGATGTGTTTCCTTCAAACACGATTTGAAGAATATCCCAAGCTTCTTTCGAAGTTTGACATGTTGATACATGATGTTGTAGATCATGGCTTACAGCATGTATTATAGCATTCAAACCATCTAAATTTTGCTTAGCTAGTTCCTTTTCTTCGTTCGAAAAATCTACTAGGAGTTTAAGCTCAGTATCCGAATTTTCTATCTTTGGAAGAATATAACCATCGACGACTAATATCCAAGTATTAAAGTCTCGGGATTGAAGAAAAGATCGCATAGCAGATTTCCACCATAGATAGTTTGTTCCGTCAAATCTTGGCGGTATGTTAATTGAAGTTGATTCGTGAGAACTCGAGTTCATTCTTATAGGATGGATCGCACCAAACATAGTTGTTAGATATTTTCGTGTTTTCCTGCTCTGATACCAATATATCTCAAGCTAAAACTTTTCCTTCCTATAAGTCCTTTCTCCGAAAGTGATTTTCTACAGACTGAGTCGAGACAATACAACTAATCGGTTCACACTTAGTGTGATCATATATGGATACGAGATCGAGACAATACAACAACGAAGTATGTTTACTTGATACAAAGGTTCAGACTTAACCAAACTCAATAAGATTCGCGTATCAAGTAAATATGAATTAACGTTTGTGCACATTAATTATAATAAAACAATTATAATACGGAAATATAAAGTAAATGACATAGCAAGATTTTGTTAACGAGGAAATAGCAAATGCAGAAAAACCCCGGGACCTAGTCCAGAATTGAATACTCTTAGGATTAAGCCGCTATACAAAATAATACCAACTTCGTATAGTTGAGACCAAGCAACTAAACCTATAGTTCACCTAGTTCTGTCTATATTCCCACGCCTCCAACCTATAAGCAAGTCACGTACTTGGACCAATTCCTTTGGTTCATATTCCAAACAGTAAAGGAACAACAAATCTGTTTGGTATCAACTCTCTTTAACCAAGTGATATGAGTTGTGCAAAGGTTCCCTTGTTTATTTTAACATAAACTCCTTTGCCAGGTTCCAAGATCTATCTTATGTTCAATCACCTAAAGTAAATTGTTAAGATTAAGCCAATCAATACCTTTAATACCAAGGAAATGTATTGATGCCGATATTCCTCAATTGATCAATCCAATCTACCACAAGGATAAACCAATTATTAATTGGATCCTCTTTTTCCCAAACAAGTATTGTGCACACCAAAGATTATAAACACCAAGTAAGAAATCTTCTTCTTTGTCTTCAAATCTTCTTAGATCTTCAATAAACACCTGCATACAACTACTTGAATCTCTTGTGATCAATCACACACAGAACGGAGTCTATTAACAATGGATTATCACAAGATCGTCTTTAGATCTAACAAGTCTAAAGATCCATGTCGAAACCTTGAACTAGTTTGAGTGAATCTTATATCAGAAGAGGAGATTCAAGCATAACCAAACTAGGTACAATCAAAGTTCAACCACCGTTAGTCAATCAAATCAATACGAAAACTAAAGATAAACCGTAATATCTAGTTTCCCACCAACTGGTCGCGCTAGAGCTTCTCAATCCTAAAGAAGACTTTAAATTGAGCAGACGTAAGAGATTTCGTCTAATTATATTACCCTCCTCTCATATAGGTGGCTTCAACAGTAACAAAGACGACATAGGAAGTCTATTGTTACGCAAGATTAGTTTGCTAGAAATGAAAACTCAAAGTATTTATAGAAAAGGAAGTTTGGACACAAAGGAATTTCCAAAACCGAAAATATTCTCAAGATATTTTTCATTACTACTCCAAATTCGGGTTTCATAATTCCTATGAATGCACTGTCCAAAAATACGATCGAAATCTCCTTGGAAAATCTTTAACTAGTAAATGCGCATTACTAATTCTTATTTTCCATACATAGTTTAAAAACATTAATTAAAAAGATTCTTAACTTATTTAAATTGGATCATGGGATTTACTTCCATCTTATACTTTATGGAATATCTTTGAAAAATATAGAATAAGCATTAATGCATCGTGTTCAAAGTGTGTCGACATCTTACTCTTGCAAGACCTTTTTCATACTTACTCACTTGAAACCGATTTACCACACTTCCAAACAAGTTTAGAATTGGTTCATCTGACTTTCAAGAACTATGTGATTGATCAACACTCAATCACAAACCATGGGTTTAACGGTTCTACCAAAACAATTTCTGGTGCTACCTCCAAGTGCGTACTGTGCATAGTCACACTAGCTTACCATAATTCGGCTGACTAAGTACTAGGAACGATTCCCCACATATATTTGGTATCTAACTTGTATGCACTGCACATGTCCATAGGATCGGTTCCCCCTTCCCAAAAACGTGTTGCACATGTTCATATGATTGGTTCCCATTTCTTCCATAAACCTTGTTGCAAAGAATCATGCTTTGTGAAATCCAACTATTCCATAACCAATAATAAGATTTAACTACTCATGTTAATGGGTTTCATAACAAGAAGAAAAAGAAGAGTTTTCATGTCTAAAACCCTAGACAAAAGTAGAAGATTGTATGATAAAAGATATTGTGTTTTGAGAAAAGTCTTCTCTTTTATAGCTCTTCTTGTTCCAAAATTAGGTCTAGCCTCCAAAGGTCCAATAGATAGAAGTCCTCAAGCCCATGTGTGAGAAAACCCGTGTAGAAAATCTGTCCCAAAAATGCTTGCCGGAAAACTGGGGTTTTCGCCAGAATTTGTCCGGAATCCGGCCACCTGAGATTCTTCTCCGTCGATGGAATATTCCGTCAGATCACCGTCTAAGTTAACGGTCAAACGGGTCAAACTGTTAGTCAATGGTCAAGTCAGAAAGGAGTCAGCTACTGGTTCAGAACCGAGTCAGCTAGTTAACTCCGCTGACTGGTTTTGGCCAATGTTGTTGCAACCATTGTGCTTCAGCCATGATGGCTATGCTTCCTGCACCAGCAACTCAGCTGTCATGCTTTACTGTCACCACCAATACCCACAGCTCCCATCAATTCCCATTGCGACTAAGCTCATAAAACTTGAACTTCCGGCTATGGCACCATCCATCTCTCATCACCAGTTCGCAGTATCTTGATTGCAGTCCAGCTGCAGTTACACACTACATATCTCATTCATATTGCAGCAAAGTGCAACAACCATTTCCATCTTCATACACCTGAACTTGATCCATTCACCTGAGTCCCATTGCGCTTCTCTTTCTCAGCCCAGCCAATTCGATTATCTGCATACTTTCAGCTGCAACTTCACACGATTATCATCGTCAACCCTCTAATTCCATTCCTGCAGTTTCAAGCTCCTCGTACCACCTTCTTCGCAGCGAAATCTTCTCAGCATCACTTGCATTCATCCATACTCGTCCCCTGCAATGCACCAATCGACAACAACCACCTGCAAAAACATTCAGCTCTCATATGCCTGAAATCTCCTTGCTACCTGCATTTGCACTGGCACAGCAAAGTAGCACCATCTATACTTTATTCCCATGTATCATCTCTTCAACTCTGCTCCAACCCGACAGCACACAACATTACATTCAGCTTTAGACTACAACATCTCAGCTGCACCAGTCTTCACTTTCTGTAACCTTGAACATCATCAGCACCTCCAACATACTCCTGTAGCAGTTCATTATCAGAACCAGCAAAACCAGCTAACTTTCCCATAAAACCGGAACCTCAAGTCTCATGGTCACCTGCTATATCCTGCCAGTTGCACAGCTGAAACTCATAAACCAACTTCTCATTGCTTCACCCGAGATGGATCAATTCAGCTGCAATACCAACACTGTCTCATCTTATATGTCTAACCACCACTGCAATTCTACAATAAACCCGTTGTGTGTAAACACACTGAGATTCAAGAACATTCATCAATATACCACCACAGCTTCAAGCCATACGAACCCAGTTCTTCAAAGGGCCACATATCCATTTTTGAATCCGACTTCAAGCTTAGCTTCTTTGCCATAAACTTACTCATATCATGTGTTATTCTTTCTCAAACACAACTACCAGCACCAATTCCCAACTGTAACCACCATCTCAGGCTAGTGCATAACCACCATTCCTCATACCAACAGCAATACCATCAGGCCAACCTGCTACATTCCAGCTCTTCCTCCGCATCATTCACAATCCCTAACATACATCTATTTTAAATCAATCACCAGACCCATTATCTTCACAACAATTAGCAGTTTGGGTTTCTATCTTATCATTCTACTGAACTCAATCCTCATATGCCACCAGAACTTCAACTTTAACTCAATTCAACAACAGCCATCAATACCAGAACCAATTTGGAACCAGCACTAATTTCTCCTACATCTGTTCATGACTTCAATGAGTCATACCCATCAATTCTCGGATTCTTGTAATCATCCGGCCAATGATTTCTCCTCCAACAATCACAGACCCATTAGCTCACAATTCTCGGCTGCAGACATCATTCAAAACCCATTCAAATCATAATCTCAGCTAAACCACCGAACCCAGCAAAACCCTAACAATTTCTTCTCCACTTCATCAATTCGAACCCAATTTCCATCATCACCCATCTAAGGCAGTAACAGACTTGTCCTCTCTTCATCTCTGAGGTATCGGCTTCTTAATTAATCAACAGCAACAGCAACAGTGAACTCAAACCGTACTGATTTCTCCTTTCCATGATTTGTGAACATCATCTCTCAAGATCCGGTCTTCAATTTATCGAGTTCTCTAACATTTTCTCGATCCCGATTCATGGTTGCGCCTCTCTTCTTTTCTCCTTTTCATTCGATTCAGGTGATGGTATTGTAATGATTGAGAGAAATGATTGAGCCACTCGATTTAGGGCATATGTAATAGGATGTATTGAGACAACCCATAGTCTCAGATAAGGGTCACCCGAACTTGTTTAGCTTGTACTGTCAGTCCTAGGGAACTGACAGGATTAACCATTGATTTCACTCGTAACCTTCTCGTATGACGTCGGAATGACCTCGTTCTTTCGCCATTAAATTTATATTGTCGTGCTCTACAACATGATGAGAAGAAATCCAATATTTAAGAGAGTTCCACTTCTATTTGCTCCAAATGACTCCAAAGTACCTAATAACTCAAAAGCAAACATAAGTGCATAATTTACAAGAAAACTCGCAAAGAAAGCATAAATACTAGATATAAAATTAGGTGTTTCACAACACCTATCAGCGTTTAAGCTCAGTATCCGAATTTTCTATCTTTGGAAGAATATAACCATCGACGACAAATATCCAAGTATCAAACTATCGGGATTGAAGAAAAGATCGCATAGCAGATTTCCACCATAGATAGTTTGTTCCGTCAAATCTTGGCGGTATGTTAATTGAAGTCGATTCGTGAGAACTCAAGTTCATTCTTATAGGATGGATCGCACCAAACATAGATTGTTAGATCTTTCCGTGTTTTCCTGCTCTGATACCAATATATCTCAAGCTAAAACTTTTCCTTCATATAAGTCCTTTCTCCGAAAGTGATTTTCTATAGACTGAGTCGAGACAATACAACTAATCGGTTCACACTTCGTGTGATCATATATGGATAAGAGATCGAGACAATACAACTACGAAGTATGTTTACTTGATACAAAGGTTCGGACTTAACCAAACTCAATAGGATTCGCGTATCAAGTAAATAGGAATTAACGTTTGTGCACATTAATTATAATAAAACAATTATAATACGGAAATATAAAGTAAATGACATAGCAAGATTTTGTTAACGAGGAAATAGCAAATGCAGAAAAACCCCGGGACCTAGTCCAGAATTGAATACTCTCAGGATTAAGCCGATATACAAAATAATACCAACTTCGTATAGTTGAGACCAAGCAACTAAACCTATAGTTCACCTAGTTCTGTCTATATTCCCACGCCTCCAACCTGTAAAAAAGTCACATACTTGGACCAACTCCTTTGGTTCATATTCCAAACATTAAAGGAACAACAAATCTGTTTGGTATCAACTCTCTTTAACCAAGTGATATGAGTTGTGCAAAGGTTCCCTTGTTTATTTTAACATAAACTCCTTTGCCAGGTTTCAAGATCTATCTTATGTTCAATCACCCAAAGTCAATCGTTAAGATTAAGCAAATCAATACCTTTAATCCCAAGGAAATATATTGATGCCGATCTTCCTCAATTGATCAATCCAATCTACCACAAGGATAAACCGATTATTAATTGGATCCTCTTTTTCCCAAACAAGTATTGTGCACACCAAATATTATAAACACCAAGTCAGAAATCTTCTTCTTTGTCTTCAAATCTTCTTAGATCTTCAATAAACACCTGCACACAACTACTTGAATCTCTTGTGATCAATCACACACAGAACGGAGTCTATTAACAATGGATTATCACAAGATCGTCTTTAGATCTAACAAGTCTAAAGATCCTTGTCGAAACCTTGAACTAGTTTGAGTGAATCTTATATCAGAAGAGGAGATTCTAAAGCATAACCAAACTAGGTACAATCAAAGTTCAACCACCGTTAGTCAATCAAATCAATACGAAAACTAAAGATAAACCGTAATATCTAGTTTCCCACCAACTGGTCGCGCTAGAGCTTCTCAATCCTAAAGAAGACTTTAAATTGAGCAGCCGTAAGAGATTTTGTCTAATTATATTACCCTCTTCTCCTATAGGTGGCTTCACCAGTAACAAAGAAGACATAGGAAGTCTATTGTTACGCAAGATTAGTTTGCTAGAAATGCAAACTCAAATTATTTATAGACAAGGAAGTTTGGACACCAAGGAATTTCCAAAACCGAAAATATTCTCAAGATATTTTTCATTACTACTCCAAATTCGGGTTTCATAATTCATGTGAATGCACTGTCCAAAAATACGATCGAAATCTCCTTGGAAAATCTTTAACTAGTAAATGCGCATTACTAATTCTTATTTTCCATATATAGTTTAAAACCCTTAATTAAAAAGATTCATAACTTATTTAAATTCGATCTTGGGATTTACTTCCTTCTTAGACTTTAAGGAATATCTTTGAACAGTATAGAATAAGCATTAATGCATCGTGTTCAAAGTGTGTCGACATCTTACTCTTGCAAGACCTTTTTCATACTTACTCACTTGAAACCGATTTACCACACTTCCAAACAAGTTTAGAATTGGTTCATCTGACTTTCAAGAACTATGTGATTGATCAACACTCAATCACAAACCATGGGTTTAACGGTTCTACCAAAATAATTTCCGGTTCTACCTCCAAGTGAGTACTATCTTACCATAATTCGGTTGACTAGGTACTAGGAACGATTCCCCACATATATTTGGTATCTAACTTGCATGCATTGCACATGTCCATAGGATCGGTTCCCCCTTCCCAAAAACGTGTTGCACATGTTCATAGGATTGGTTCCCCTTTCTTCCATAAACCTTGTTGCACATCATACAAGGATCGGTTCCCCTTGTGATACACTGCACCTCTTACTAGGATCGGTTCACATTCTCCTTATAATTAGTCAGACACTCTCAAACTTGATTATACCCCCGGTGATTACTTAAGATTGGTTTCACTAATAAAAGTATTACCAATACATAATTCAGGCCTTGCGAGTCTTGCAAGTCTTTACCATGCTTTCTCACTTGAAACCGATATACCACACTTCCAAACAAGTTTAGAATTGGTTCATCTGACTTTCAAGAACTATGTGATTGATCAAGTTCCACTCAATCACAACTTATGGGTTTACGGTTCTACCAAAAAAAGTTTCGGTTCTACCTCCAAGTGAGTATTGTGCATAGTCATACTAGATTACTATAATTCGGCTGACTAGGTACTAGGATCGGTTCGCCACATATATTTGGTGTCTAACTTGTATGCACTGCACATGTCCATATGATCGGTTCCCCCTTCCCAAAAACGTGTTGCACATGTTCATAGGATCGGTTCCCCTTTCTTCCTTAAAACTTGTTGCACTTCATACAAGGATCGTTTCCCCTTGTGATACATTGCACCTCTTACTAGGATCGGTTCCTATTCTCCTAATAATTATTCAGACACTCACAAACCCGATCATACCCTGGGTGCTTACTTAAGATCGGTTTCACTAATAAAAGTCATACCAATACATAAGTCAGACCTCATGTGAATAGTTTTACCAAGAACACAAACAAGTCATGAGCGGTTATACTAATCACACATATTGGTCGTTATGCAATGAAGAACATCCCTAATAACGCCTAGCAATTTCCTTTTCGGTTCACAACACATATCATGAACTTACTTCCCTAGAACACATGTAAACATTATTCCCTATGATGAAATCCTCACCTCATACCCATACATAATCACAATATCATTCATACGATTATGTCGATGTCTTATATACAAAGTTTAATGGTTAAGCAAGAAACTTCATATTGTATTCCTTAATACTATGTCTATCTAGAGTGTTCATGCTTCGCAGTTTTATGTTTTTAATATGCACGACTTGAAAGATACGTTTGAGCAATTATTGGGAAAAATATGAATAAATCAGGGTTTTTTTGCCGAAACTAAGGAAACTTCATGAGATGAAGAAGAAAAAAAAAAGGAATCATGAAGTGTGGGACCGGTTATGGCAAATCCATGGTCGGACGGCTAATGAGCCCGGTCCCATAGCATTCCCCTAGTTTTATTATATATTTTATGATTTTATGGAAATATTATAAAATCAAACAGTTTGTTGAAATTAAGGAGTTTTGTTGAAATCAAGGAGTTTCCTTGAGGTGAAGGAGTTTCCGTGTGGGACCGGCTTGGGCATGGTCGGCCGGCTAGGGCCCGGTCCCGTGAGTTTCCCCTAATTTTATGTATCATTTCATGATTTGAAGGAATTTTCATAATTTGAAGGAAATATCATAAAATCAAGGAATTTCATGGGATTAAGGAAACATAAAAATAATATTGATAATATAGGGGGCGTGTGGGACCGGCTAGGGCATGACCGGACGGCTAGGGTCCGGTCCCACGAGTTTCCCTAATTTTATATTATTTTCATGACCTGAAGTAAATATCATGAGAGTAAGGAGTTTTCATGAGATTAGGGAAATAATAATAAAATAATGAGGAATCATGAGGTGTGGGACCGGCCATGACTAGGGAATAGCCGGATGGCTAGTATACATGGTCCCACGACACCTTTCCCAATTTTATATCATTTCCTTGATGCGAAGGAAACACCATGAAACTGAGGAGTTTCCTTAAAACGAAGGATATTTGTTCAAATGAAAGGATTTTCATGAGATCAAGGAAAATAATAAAAATATGATAAAAATATAGAATTGGACGTGGGACTGGCCGGCCGGTGGGCCCAATATCTCAGCGCCTTGATTAATATTTTATTATTTTCTTTCCTATTTTGCATAGGTTCATCGTCTCGTCATATTTTAAAATACTCATTCGTGCAATCAGGTGTTTGTTAGTGCCTTATTGTCGAGTACAACTGCACCATTTTGTTCGGGGCTTAATCAAAGGTAGCTCAAATGCTCGTGTGTTGAATATTTATTACTAACCCATGGAATTCTGCTGGGAAGAACCATAAATTGAAGTAACGAAATATTATGAAAAACATTGAATATTTTCCAGGGATTCAGTTAATGAATCTTAGGATTTAAGAATAATTAATTGATGGCTCTATACTAGTATGATTGTCTAGGAGCATTAATTATTCAAGAATTGAGTGATATGAGCTTGTTGAAGCGTCATATTTCTTTTATATAGTCAGGGAAAACGTTGTTACATCCTAAAGACATTATTGCTCTATACTAGCAGGCAAGTTGTCTAGGAGCCGTCCAATCTTTCGATTCTATATAGAAGTAATTACTGAAATTTCTCAGTTCATGAGATATGATGTTGCGTCTGCTGAGAGGCTACATTTCTACATATACTCTGAGAGACAGTATTCTCAGTCAGATATTGTTGTGGCATGAGCTTTCACGCTTTCGATAAGAGACATGAACCTCAATACTCATATGATTGCTGGATCAGGAGTACATATAATTATGGGTTTACGATTTTAGACCTTGTCGAAAATCCACTATCTACATAGAGAAAGTGCTTTCATGTAAACAATCACCAACTAAAACTAAAAGAATACAATAACCGTACAACTATTTTAAAACCCATAAGATCATTGTAAAAATTATACTATCTCAAACATGATTTCTTCTTGCAGGTTCAGTAATGACATCAAGTATCCAAATTAGTATTTCTCTTGTACACTAAAAGAACATACAATGTGCCACGCAATTATTGCCAAATAAAATTAAAAAGAGAAAAATCAAAAATGATAATCAAAATTGTGTTGATAGTAGTTACCTTCTTGTCTAACCGAAGTTGTATTTAATTTAAACCATGCTTTTTGATTACAAAGAATCTATTCACGACCATGTTGTGGACCACTTGGATTTAGCCGTTATATATGAAATTTCACCCATGTCACGTTCCAATTCCTTCGGAAAAATCGTAAGGCATGCTTTTGTAGAAAAAATCACAAACCACGTGCAAGGGAACTTCAGAATGGAAAAAATCCCAACAGTAATTATTTTAGAAGCTAAGTCGAAGATCTTTGAGACATCCCATGATAGTCTCTCCAGCTCACTTGATTATGCCTGCAATTCCTGTGAGAATAAAATATGGTAATGACAAAACTCTCGAGCTGCAATATTTACCTAATTCACCAATGGGAGAGAACAAATATCACGACATTGGATTCATCAAAACCATGCTAGGATAATCTGATTTTGTAGATCAACACAAACCTATAGTAAATAATAGGGTTCAAACCAAAGAAAATCGCAGAAAACAAAAGCATCAAGATTAATTTCATCACCTCTACTATTAGTATATTCATGAGCTCCCCCATTGCCGTAAACTGATTACACTTTCTGCAAAACAAACAACAAAAATATATAGGTTAGATATCAAAACCCTAAATTGCAAGAAACAGGAAAAAAAAAACGAAACCCTAGTAGAACGTGCAAATGGCTCTCGCTCGAATGCTTTATATAATGAATCAACTGATCAAAACGTTCTATAAAAAATGTTCTAGACGATTAAAAATGTTATAATTAATTTTTATATATAATATTGTTGTTTAATAAAAAAAAATCAATATCTTAAAATTTATAAAATTTCTACAATATGGAATATACCGCATTCACTTTGTTGAAATATTTTTGTCCAAAAAAATATTGACCATCTTTTACATGTATAAGAAAAGAAATTATTTTATCTTATTCTTGTTTTATTTGAAGAAATTAAATTATTTTATCTTATTTTCTTTTGAATGTGAAGAAAAAATGCATCAAAACTATTTTTTTTGTTTTCTTTTCTTTTTACTAACGTCTTTTTCGTCCTCTCCACGAATTAAATTTTTTGTTTTGTTTTGATATCTTCTTCCAATGATTATTTATTTCAACTACTTGACATGATTATAAATTAATTTTTCCGTGGAGAAATAAGTATAATTTGATCAACGGGCAACCATCCACAATTCCAGGTATTTTGATTTTAAATTTAAATTTTAATCATTGATCTAATTTTGATCCACAATTTTATGTTTTCATCAAAATTAAAACTGTAATTGTGTAATTCAATTATCAGGAGCTTGGAAGTGTAATTAGGATTAATTTATAATTATAATAAGTGTAATTGGACCTTGGACCGTGGACACTATTTATATGTTTATCCGTTTTTATGATCAATTTAATTTTGTGAAGAAATCGTGATGAAAAATATATATATCTTGATATTGAATTGTGATTTTATTTTTTTTATTTTATCTATAGAGATACATACCTTTTAGCGGATATTTTTATTTATTTGTTTGGTAACTTCATAAGATTTTTTAAGATTTAGTTGTTTTAAGTAATTATTTTCTTAAGAATGGTGGAGCCAGAATCAACCAGAAGCTCAGGTTAATGAGAGCGCTCGAAAAAAATCTGCTTTTATATAGAGAGAATTACTCCTTTGTCTTCCTTATGGAGTAGTATTTATAAATTTTCTTCCTTGTGGAGTAGTATTTAGAAAAATTAAATTATAAAGGGATTTCTTCACCATTTTGGGCGATTTTTTCTTCGTTGTGAGAGCGATTATTTCTTCACTTTGATGGTGATTTGTTCAATCTTTTATTGGTTGTTTCATGGCTTGTTATTCTAGATTTGAGAACATTGACGATTCAACACGGTATCGCTTTGAGTTCATCTTCAACAAAAGGGATTTAGGGCATCCGGGTTTTTCGTTCATATGTATAAGATTAAGGGCTAAGCACTCCTTTCTTTTGGAGCATCTCTTGTTATAGAAGACAAACATTCAAAATGGTCGGAATTGATTCCGGATTATACCATCTTTTCTCTCTACTTTTCATACAAAAATAGGGTACCTTTGCGGTATTTTGCTCTTTCTCTTTGTTAGGGTTCTAGACCTATAAACACTAGAAGAAGATTAACTTAATGAAAAGAACCGGATAAACCCTTTGAGTTGGGGGTTAGCCACCAGCCTTGAGAAGAACTAAACATTAACGAAACTTGGTTGTATTAATTGATATCCTTCAATACAGAACTCAAGCAGTATTTATAGCTGCAGAATCTTGAAAATTAAGAAAACTAGTTTGAACAAATTAAGGAAACCAAGCCATACTAAATATAGGAAAACTAAATAAGTAAACTACTGTAATTGGGTGTTGGACCGTAAAATCCCACCCTGCTTGAAAGAAGGCTTGCCCTCAAGCCTCAAATGTTGGAAAGCGTACGAGGAATTCAATTGCATCTTCCCAAGTTGCTTCATCAGATGGATGATTTTTCCATTTTATGAGCCATTTGGTAGCAGATCTATTACCCTTCTTATACATCATTCTTTCTAGAATAACTTCAGGCTCCCACTTATCGTAATCAATGATTGCAGGCAAAATATGTTCCACAGAAGTAGCCGTTCCTAGTTTAAGTTTAAGCTGCGACACATGAAATACGGGGTGAATACGATTAGTTGGAGTAAGATCTAGTTTGTAAGCCACGGAGCCAATTTTTTCTAAGATGCGAAAAGGACCATAAAATCTAGAAGATAGCTTAGAAAAAGATTGAGTTGACACTGTTGTTTGCCTGTAAGGTTGTAACCGTAGGTAAACCCAATCATTTACGGAGAATGGACGTTCCGTACGGTGAGAATCTGCATATTTTTTCATTCTTGATTGTGCATCATGCAGATGAGATTTCAGTAGCTTGAGAGTATGATCACGAGCCTTCAAATTTAAATCAACATCATTCACATAAGTAGATCCTGGTAATAAGCTGTAACTGATGGTGGAGGACGACTATACAAGGCTTCATAAGGGGACATTCGAATAGCAGAGTGAAAGCTTGTATTGTACCACCATTCGACCCAAGGTAGCCATTTAACCCAATCCGTTGGTTTAACTCCAGCAAAACATCTCAAATAACATTCTAAAGTGCGATTAGTTACCTCTGTTTTCCCATCATACTGAGGATGGTATGCTGAACTGCGACATAGTTGTGTGTTCTGAAGTGTAAAGTATGCCTCCCAGAAATTTCTCATAAAGATTGGGTCACGATCACTCACTATAGTTCTTGGCATGCCATGGAGTCTGACAACTTCACGCACAAAAATTTCAGCAACGGAGCTAGAAGAATATGGATGAGTGAGAGGTATAAAATGAGCATACTTTGATAAACGATCAACTACCACCAAAATAGAAGTTTTTCTGTTTGATGAGGGAAATCCATCGATAAAATCCATAGATATATCAATCCAGACATCTATAGGAATAGGCAAAGGACTTAAAAGGCCTGGAGGTGAAACAGCTTCAGATTTGCTTCTTTGGCACACGTCACAGTGAATAACAAAAGTATTGACGAACTGCTTAAGCCATTTCCAATAAAAACTATGTTGCACACGTTTATACGTACGTAGAAATCCGGAATGTCCACCAATTGGTTGAGTATGAAATTCTTCCAATATTTTTGTGCAACACGAAGAAGTTGAAACTACCACAATTCTTCCTTTGTAACGCAACTCACCTTCAACATAAGAGAAATTTGGTTTGGAAGTAGGATCTGTAATCAACTTTTTAATGAGTTATTTGTATTCCATGTCAGTATGACATTCTTGCACTATCTCAGTTACTCCACCAAAAACAGGTGCACTTAAGCTATAATGTAAGCTGGATTGTCGTGAAAGAGCGTCAGCTGCATCATTGCCTTTCCCTGGACGAAAAACGATTTCATAATCATAACCCAAGAGCTTAGACAACCACTTTTGTTGCTCCGAAGAAGATAATTTTTGGTCTAAGAAATACTTTAGACTCCTGTGGTCTGTGTAAATTTTGAAATGCCTCCCTAGTAAATAATGTCGCCATTTCTGAATTGCAGAGATAATAGCCAACATTTCTTTATCATAAATCGATAAATTTCTGTTTTTCTCAGCTAACGGTTTACTGTGATAAGCAATAGGCCTGCCCGATTGTAATAAAACAGCACCCAAGCCAAATCCAGACGCATCACACTCAATTGATAATTCCTTAGAAAAATCAGGGAGAATCAAAACTGGTGTTGTAGTTAACGCACGCTGTAATAATTTAAAAGCATTCGTACCCTGATCAGTCCAAACAAAGGCGTCCTTCTTAAGTAGCTTAGTTAACGGAGCACTGATCTTGCCAAAATCCTTCACAAATTTTCTGTAGTAGCTTGCCAATCCTAAGAATCCCCTTAATTCTTTGATAGTACTGGGAACAGGCCATGAGACGATACACTCGATCTTATTGTTATCAACTGAAACACCCTTCGCGGAAATGACATGGCCCAAATAACCAATTGAAGACTGAGAAAATTGGCACTTAGACTCCTTGACAAATAATTGGTTAGAACGAAGAATTTCAAACACCAAAGACAAGTGAACTAAATAATCAGACATGTTCTTGCTATATATATTAAAATATCGTCAAAAAATACTAGCACGAACTTACGCAAGTGTGGTCTGAATATATCGTTCATCAAGCTCTGAAAAGTAGCCGGGGCATTTGAAAGGCCAAATGGCATTACTAAGAACTCATAATGGCCATCATGAGTGCGAAAGGCTGTCTTAGGAATGTCAGATTCATGCAATCGTATCTGATGGTAGCCGGAACGTAAATCCAATTTAGAAAACACAGTTGCACCATGTAACTCATCAAGTAACTCATCCACAACAGGTATTGGAAATCGATCTTTGATTGTAAGCTTGTTTAAAGCATGGTAATCAACACACATACGCCAAGAGCCATCCTTTTTACGCACTATAAAAACGGGAGAATAATACGGACTAGAGCTTGGTCGAACAAATCCAGCTAATTGTAATTCAGCAACAATTTTCTCAATCTCAGATTTTTGAAAATAAGGATATCTATATGGACGTACATTGAATGGAGTGGACCCAGTGACCAAAGGAATACGATGGCCGTGTAGCCTCTCTGGAGGTAGAGAAGTGGGTGTCTTGAAGTTATCAGAAAATTCATGCAACAATGGTTGAACTTCAGGTGAATGAGGGACAATCGTAGTTGAAGTAATAACTGAAGTAATCCGTAGAAAAACTGCATAACTTTCCTTGCTCAACAACTGTTGCATAGGCGCATAATCCAATAAGCTTAGTGACGCATAATTAGTACCCTGCAATAATACCGCTTTGTCTTGTTGTTGAAACTGCATAGTGAGTTTAGAAAAATCCCATAGAATAGGACCTAACGTGCGCAGCCACTGAACACCTAAAACCGCAGCACACCCGCTAATATCCAAGAGACGAAAATCTGCTGAAAAAGAATAGTTCTGTATGGTGAATGGAATACTATGACATGAGCCTTTAGTCTTCAGCTGACCACCATCACCCACGGTAACGCATAATGCAGTATCATTCAGTTATGGAGTATAACCACATTGCCTAGCCAAATTGGGGTGTAAGAAGTTATGAGTAGAACTAGAGTCGACCAAGAATGTGAGCGGTTGACCTTTCATATAACCCATAATACATATCGTTTTAGGAAAAGAAGATCCCATAAGAGAGTTGAATGAAATCTTTGGTTCAGATTCTGAAACTTCAGCCTTATCAAAAGAAATAGTTTCTTCAAATTGCTCAGTAGGAATATCCTTGTCTTCCTCTTCGACATCTAAGAATGTTAAACGGGGATTCACACAAATATGAGTAGGGGTGTATAACTGATCACAGATAAAATAGAGACCCTGATCTCTTCGCTCCCGTTGTTCAGCTGGCGATAAACGTCTTGCGCCTGGTGGTAACGTAGTTTTATTGTAAGGAGTAGGTTGAATATTAACATCAGACCTTACATGAGGAGGACGATATGGTTGTCTAGGGATGAATCTAGTAGCTGCATAGGCTTCTTCTTGGTGAATTTCTTTGGTAAAAGCGTCAGCTAAGGTTTGGGGTGCAAGCAATTTGACCACACAACCAATATGTGGTTTTAAAGAACGAATAAAGCAGCCAATCAAGTAGTCCTATGGAAAATCAACAAAATTTAACAATTTCTCAAATTCAGGAATATGGTCTCGTACTGAACCTTTTTGGTTGAGAGTGTTAATAGCTAGTCGAGCATCCACAAACTTTTCTGGATTGAAGCGTTCACGAATTAAGTTGCAGAATTCCAGCCATGAGGTCACAACAACTCGGGTCCGCTTCCATCGATACCAAATATTAGCCTCGCCTTTAAGGTGTGCACAAGCAACAATGATTTTGAGAGCATCAGAATTGTTGTATATACTAAAGTATTGGTCGGCATTGAAGATCCAACCATCAGGGTCCTCACCAGTGAAAGTAGGAAACTTTATACAGTTATTAGGCGGACGAGGATGTTCACCACCAGGAGGAGGTGGTGGAGGCGCAACACCGTTAGTTTGACGATGTTGAGTAAAGATTTATGTGAAAATCGTACGAAAAGAGTCATTCAGAGATGTAGTAATCGTTGTAGCAAGAGCAGTGTTAGCTTGTTCTCGTTGCAAAAGCTTGTCTGCTAACTTCTTATTCTTTGAATCTTCATCAAGAACATGAAAGTTTGTAATAGTTTCAGCCAGGACATCCAATTTGTCAGCCACACTAGTAAGAACATTCAACTTTGCAGACACAACAGTAATACTCTCCTGCAAAGCTGATAAATCTTCCGTATATGTCATCGTGGAAAGAAAAAAAAATTGGTTGAAATTTAGGTATGATCTAAACCTGCTCTGATCCAGGTGTTAGGGTTCTAGACCTATAAACACTAGAAGAAGATTAACTTAATGAAAAGAACCGGATAAACCCTTTGAGTTGGGGGTTAGCCACCAGCCTTGAGAAGAACTAAACGTTAACGAAACTTGGTTGTATTAATTGATATCCTTCAATACAGAACTCAAACAATATTTATAGCTGCAGAAACTTGAAAATTAAGAAAACTAGTTTGAACAAATTAAGGAAACCAAACCATACTAAATATAGGAAAACTAAATAAGTAAACTACTGTAATTGGGTGCTGGACCGTAACACTCTTCGTGAATTACATGTAATTTGTATCTTTATTTGTATTTGGGTTTTAATTTTATTTTATTTTGATGTTCTTTTCTTATAAACAATCATGTATTCACCTTTTTGGATTGAATGAAATGTGATTTAATTGTTCATAAAAAAAAAAAAGATTTTCCCTATTTCCTATCCTCATTTCCCTATTTCCCATCCCATTTAATTCCTATCCCCAATTATCCTAAGTACCACCCATACAAGTTTTCATATGTCTAAATTCTATCTCCAAACTTTTTATTTGCACCAAAAAATAAAAACACCGGCAACTAAACCAGAGAAAACCTAGGCGATCAATGTTTCGGTAAAAATCAAACCCAACAGAATAACATGAAATATAACAATCAGATCCACTTACAATAAATGAGTTGTTTCATAAGGATCATCCTTATCAGTAGCGATTGAATTCTTGACATCGAAAGCGTTTGATTTTAACTCAATCTTTTTAATCAGCCGTGACATCAAACTTCAAATTTAATCGGCTTTGATTCGAAACGCTTCCAATATAAGTGTATGGATGGAGTCCAAGTTCAGGCTCGGGAAACTTCGTAGCATCTTGGTATTTTACATCTTAAAGCTCCAGCGTTGGCCAATTCTTTGGATGATCATATGCCTGCCTAAAGCTTACAGATGGAAAAAAAAATTAAATGCCGGGTTTGTTTGTTTGTTTTGCACTGTATTTCTGTTCATGGCCTTAATTGAACTCGGTTGATGCTTGTACAATCTATTTAAAAACACATAACGACGTTAATGACAAAGACAAGGGTACTTCACTAATTTCTTATTATGCGATCACTAACGTAGCTAATGGCAGAATTGAAAAGGTTCTTTATAAACGGGATAATTATGCGAGAAATCTAAACCTGGACATGCAGACCATTGCTGATATCAATTACAACTGCATAAGCTGCAACATCCCATTTTAAAGTTAGTCCGTCTTCGTAACGCTTAATTTCGAGTAAACATACGGTCGATGATCATTCTCTTATAATCTAGGGTTCTTAACTTGATTTTTTTTGGTTTTGTTTAATGAAAGAGAGAGGTTAACGAAGAAGATAAATGGTCATAGTCATAGTTAACTTGACTTTTATAAGTGGTACACATGAAAAAAAAACGAGAATCGAGAAAAAAGTTAATTTTACAAATTGTGAAGGGGATGAGAAATAGGAAAAATGGGGATAGGAAATATGGAAAACCAAAAAAAAAAATCTTCCATATTTCCTCCTTTTTCTGCAATATAGCATAACTTTACAATGCAATAATCTTAGTTAATTTTGAATACAAATTTGTATACCCCTAAAAATCCAGATACAAATTGTTATTGAATATATATTTCTATTAACCTCGTATAACTGGGCCGGGTGTTTTACAAGGGGCTGTCAATTTTAGTCCCCGCATGGGAGGTGGATAAGGAGTGTCTAAATATAATAAAAAGATTAAATTACCCTATTTTCTTAGATTGTGATATGTGTAACACTATTCATATATCATTTTGATTACCTTATTTTATTTGTGTTTTTTAATAGCTTTTTATTTGTATGATAGGTTCTTCTAAAAAAAATTAATTAAAACAAATTATACAGTCTTCATGGTCGATAAATCACGACCATGACAATTCATTTGAATTTTAAGTAAAAAAAAAAGACTCGTAGTGGCCTTAAATTTCAACACTGATGACTCTTGTCAATTTTGAATCATAAATTAGCATGTACAATATCCATTATAATCGTCATCGGTCTAAATTTAACCATAACAACTCTTTTAAATTTTACAAAAAGATCATGAAAAGTCGTCATGGTTCATATTTATAGATGATAGCGACTATATTTAGTCGTCATAGTTATCGACCATGACGACTCTACTTGAAAATTTGGGAGGTTATTTTATGTCGTCGTGGTCTTAAATTGAACGCGCGATTGGGGAATACTAAAACTAATTGGGGGATAGAGGAAAAGGACCGAAACTGGATTTAAATATCAAATCAGGGTCACACCTTATCTAAGTATTTTACCTAATACCTAATCTACCCTCACTAATCATGTTTAGTGTTTAATTATAATTAGTAAATTCATAAGATTATTTGATAAATGATTATAGTGTATTTTTATTTGTATTTGGGTGAGTGAGGTGAGAGTAGAAGGAGGGAAAAAGTGTTTGAGAGGGAACTTTTTTTGGTGAAAATGGAGGATGATTGTGAAGAGAGAATTGCTGCTAAAAGGTTGAAATTTTGATTTTTTTTTCATTGATTCCACCATTTTTGCAGCTAAAAAAACTCGGTGCCGGCATGGACGTGGTATGAATACAATGCCGGAAGCATCCATATCGGCATGGTATTCATACCACGTCCATGCCGGCACCTAGCTTATCCCCCATTTTGAAATTCAAGCCGGCATAGTATTCAACCAAAAAACTATACCGGTACAAAAGTTGTTTTTTACCTACCGCTATCCAGGAGGTCTGGGGGGCGCATCCCCTCCCGGCTGTGTTCGACCTGACAGGTCAGGTCGCGGGGGTCTAGGGGGTAGCGCCCCCTAGCAGAGTGCGAGACAACGTCAGTTAATTCAAAACCTATTCCGTTTTGATTTTATTTTTTTATGGTTTTCAGTCCACTGCAAGCACAATTAGTTAATTCTCGAGCATTCCGATACTGCTATCGGCATGGTATGTTGCTTGAATTTCTTTGCCGGCACATGATTTAAAGTATCCAGAAAATTGAATTTTTCGCCACTTGACTACCGGCATTGATAGATTTCTATCGAGCATGCCGACACTTAGTTACGGCATTGAATGTTAGTTACCAAGCATGCCGACACCATTTTCCGGCATGGTCTTCATCAATTCCGACATGGTCTTTATCATTTCCGGCGATGTAAAAAAATCCGACATGGTATTCATCACGAACGACATGGTCTTCATCACTTCCGGCATGGTCTTCATCACTTCCGGCATGTCTTCATCACTTCCGGCATGGTCTACATCATTTCTAGCATGGTATTAATCACTACAGGCATGCATGGTCTTCATCATTTCCGAATGTTTTAAAAAAATCGTTTTCAAAGTGAGGAGCCGGCAGAGAAGAAGAAGATAATTTGAAAGGGAGTGGGAAAATTTTAAAATTTGAGAGGGAGTGGGGAATATTTAGGTTTCATAGCCATAACCCTAAAAGAGATTAATAAGAGGTGAAGATGGAAATGGGGATATGATTTTGTTTTTTTATTTTAAGTTTTTTTATTTTGATTTTGAGGGAAGGGTATTTTATTATTTTTGCCCCCCCCCCAAAACACCCCTTAGCAGACACTATTGGTTGGGGAAAGTAATTTATATCCCCAATTATCTCAAGTATCCCCCAATCGCACATTCCTTAAATTGCAGCCATGAAAATTCTTGCTGATTCTGAAACAAAAATGAAGTTGTACGATATTTTATCATAATCGCCATGAAAAATCGCCATGGTTCCAATTTATATACCATGACGACTCTTTTAAAACGTCATGGTGCAAATCCATAAACCATAATGAATTCTTATGAAAATAATTTATTTTTCACTTACCGAAAGTCGCCATACTCATAATTCAGTACATTGACGATTTTTCATACAAAACTGGGTAAAAAAAATAAAAGTTCGAAAGAAAAAAACTTAAATCAAAATTTAAAAAATGAATACGAGGAAGGATCCCTTCGCACTCCTATTATCACATTATCTCACATTTTCGAAGTCCTTTTAGTGAATAAGAACCAAACGATAATATATTCGTAGCTAAGATTTTGAGGATATGTCCGTCTTATAAAGCTCAACATATCCACTAAAAATGAGCATATTCTGAAACGTATAACTCCACCATCTACTACTTGGAAAACCAGCCGTCGAAGTCAACAAATTCTTAACCGTTTAAATTAAGATTGGTAGATGATGAGGTTCAATATTTTAGAATGTGCTCATTTTTTAGTGGGTCTATAGAGCTTTGTAAGACGAACATATCTCCAAAATCTTAACTTCGAATATGTTACCTTTTGGTTTTTATTTACAAAAATACCTCCAAAGTGTAAGATAGTGCAAAAATAAGAGTGTGAAGGGATCCTCCCTCAATAACTATATAATTAATAATAATTAACTCCTTATTAAGTAAGATTAACCCTAACTAAAAATAGGCGGTTTTACGATTATAATTTTTTTTTATAGGTTAAGGGCATTGTGAAATTACTTCAAGATGGCCTATTTTGTTTTATTCACCAGCCCATTTTTAAAACAGCCAACCCCAATTAAACGAGGCTTAGTAGCTACCTATCAACTAATAAGTTAGTGAATGGAAATTCGAGTATCGAGTATATTGAATCGATAAGATGTTGAGAGTTTTAGGCCTTGTTTAGTAAAATTTATGATTATCTATTTATGATTATAGATAATTATAAATTGATAAATGATTTTATATAATCATTTTCAAAATAAATTTTTCCAAACATTTTTTTCAAATAATTTATTATCTTAGAATGATGATCTCAAAAAGGAGAGGAATGAACAATGATTGAAGATATTTTTTTTTAGTCCTATGTTGTTTTTTTTATCTCTCTTTTGATAGTTTAGAGAAAATAAGAGAAAAAATTCAATTTGAGTTTCTTAGAAAAAATAATTGATTATAATAAATTTTTAAAACAACTTTTTCCTGTTTATGAAAGTAATTGATTTTTTCAATTATGATTAAAATAAGCAATTATTATAATGGTTACCAAACGCATATAAAATTCATTATAATCCGCATAATGGATTATGGGCTGATAATCAATTAAAATAATGGTTACCAAACAGCCCCTTAGTGTTATTCCAAATTGTATTGCGACTTTGCAACTGACTTCTTCTATATCTCTATTTCAGAAGAAGAAAATAAGTTCAAAAATATCTTTTACCAACCCAACATATTGAGAGTTTGAGTTTTATTCCAAGTTCTACCAACCCAAAAATATTCATACTAGGCATGCATGCCCTAAAATAGTGTGTGTACTGTTTTGCTTGGGCAATTTTTCAAAGATCATTTTAGACAAAAATAGTTTGTGAACAATAAATTGTTCTAGACTAAGATTGCTAAATATCTATGAACTTTCGTTGCTTGAATTATGTTTCGAGAGTTTAAATAAGACAAGCTTGAACTCGAATTTTTTTCTTTGCAATATTGAATATATCAAAATCATACGACATAGTCTCATAAGATAAATTGGTAAATCAGTGAGTAGAGTTAGTCTTCACATACGTATTGTTGATGATGTTCTCGCAAATGTCTTCGTTTATTCTTCAGTCTTCATTTTTTGAGGGTATGCGGTGATACTTGATAATTTTAATCCTAGTTCGATACTTGACTTTAATAAAATAGAAATCAAGATATAGTTTTGCACATCTAATATTGACGACAATCTTAAGATATCAAGATTTGTGGGTTCGACAATACTCTCGGAAGAACAAAAGTTGGAGTTAAATGAGAGGTTTGTTGAATTTGGACGACTATCTTGACAAGAGATTATTAAAGGAAAATGCCAATTTGAGTTACTTACTCTTCTAATCATTCTCTTGCATCGTGCATTATTTATCACTTGAAATCGTTTGTGCATTTTCACCAACAAGAACAACTCATGACGATCTTTTGTTCTTGTTAGAGAATTGCTCGGTCAAACTCACATGCGTTACTATCTCAAGCATGTTTGTCAATATTAGTGATCAAAACTATACGTCTTGATTTCTAGTTTACTTACGACTAAGTCTCGGTCGAGGATAATTAAGTATACTTGAGCTCCAAACTCCATGGCGATTATCTTATGAAGACGAAGAACTACTCAAGGAACCGGTGGAACTTCATCCAACCAAAAATGTATGTGGAGACTTGAACTTATCTAGCACTCAAAAGTCTATATATCTCCTACACTTGAGACAACAGTCGTATAAGTATGATAGTTTTCATACATACACATTTGCTATTTCGATCCGAGTTTACTCGCCTATCTTTTTCTCGAAATATGTGTTGGTAAACTTTCGCTTTAACCACTTTCATCTTTATCCATGATGAAAGTCATGATGACGTTTCAATCTTGAAAAGGGATTTGATGATGGTAGTCGATTCTTTATGTCTAAAGACTATTAACATTATAGAAGAATGTTTCAATGATTGAAATGTAGAGTTGAGATTACGTAACCACCTATGAATATAAGCATATATAGTGTGTTCACACATTAGTGTATAAGTCCATGTACCGGAAACCAAGTGCGTGCATATATGTGCATGCGGTATTGGTGAAGGAGACGGGTTGGGAACGTGTACCCGTACGCGTACTGGCGGAAGTTCATGTCCGTGAATTTCTTCTGAGTTTGGAGTTTACGAACTAACAAACCAGTCACCTTAGGTACGCGTACCCATACGCGTACTCACAAAAGTTTTCATCCAAAAATTTCTGTTGGGTTTTCAAACCCAATTCTGGTAGCTAAGGTACGCATACCCGTACGCGTACCCAAGTTGGTTATTTCTCAAATCGGTTGTTCATGAACTTAAACAATAAAACAATAAGGAATGCAATCTTTGCAAACCGTGGCTATATTTTTCTTGAATTGATTCAAGTGAATCAAACCGATTTTGCTTCAATTGTGTCTTATGTAGTACATAAGATTTCATTGCAATTGAACAACTCTTGAACTAGTTCTTATGAGTCATTTGAACTAGTTATGAGAAGATGAATACGGTTGATATGAAAGTACTCATATGGATAACCATTGGTGAACCATTTGTGAACCAACTAATATAATGTTTAGGTACGGTTACTCAAACCTAAATGAAATACATTTCATTTGTGTGTGTGACAAGCTAAGTTTCGATCTAACGGTTGAAAGATATTAGCTTGGATAAATCAGGTTTTTCATCTAACGGTGAATATTAAATGCTTTGTTACCAAGGTAACTTGGATTGGAAACCCTAATTTGAAAACTATATAAGGAGACATCTAGGAACTGGAAAAAACTAATCCCCACACCTCCTTTGTGATACTAGTTGGTTTGCTAGAGTCGATTCTCCTTTAATCGTAGGTTTCTTCTCGAGACCCTGTTGATTAAAGACTTAAAGACTTCATTGGGATTGTGAAGCCAGACGAAACTATTTCTCTTGTAGTTCAGCGATCTGATCTTTCCATTTTCTATCATAAGAGTTCAATTGGATAATTTTCTTGAGATTATATCTCCGATAGGGTAAGATAAAAACAAATCACAAACATCTTCGTCTCATCATTTGTGATTCCGAAATATCTAGTTTCGCTACCATATGATTTAGATTATTGTGAGGTGATCAATAATTCTAGGTTGTTCTTCGGGAATATAAGTCCGGGTTATTGATTGGTTCATGTTCACCTTGATTTTATTAAAGACGGAACAAAACTCGTAGGTTTATCTGTGGGAGAGATTTATCTATTATCGCAGACTTTTCTGTGTAATACAGATTTGTTTATTCAAGTCTTCAACTTTGGGTCGTAGCAACTCTTGGTTGTGGGTGAGATCATCTAAGGGAATAAAGTGCGTAGTATCCTGCTGGGATCAGAGACGTAAGGAGCACAAATGTACCTTGAATCGGTGTGATATTGATTAGGTTTCAACTACTGTCCAGACCGAAGTTAGTTTTTAGTAGGCTAGTGTCTGTAGTGGCTTAATACAGTGTGGTGTTCAATCTGGACTAGGTCCCGGGGGTTTCTGTATTTGCGGTTTCCTCGTTAACAAAATTCTGGTGTCTGTGTTATTTCTATTCCGCATTATATTTTGCTATATAATTGAAATATCACAGGTTGTGCGTTGTATCGATCAATTGTGAAATCCAACCTTTGGTTGTTGATTGGAAATTGATTGATCCTTGGATATTGGTTTTTGATACCATCCAAGTTTATATCTCTTATATTTGATAAAGACTCGAAGATTTTTATTTGCTTGAGTATAGATCAAATCGAGAGATAAAGATATTAACTCCTTGATATACTTTTTCTCTAGATTGAGTATGACTGTCTAGTTTATTCTCTAGAAAGTATATTAGAGTTAGTCCATACAGATTGCTAATCAAAATATTGGGTGAGGTTGTTAGACCCCCGCTTTTTCAATTGGTATCAGAGCAGGCAAACACCCTAAACCTTAGAAGTTGGTGTTTGTCCGATCCTCAAAAGACTATCCCTATGGGAAATCTTGTTGGGTGGATTGATCATGGCATCTGTAACACACACCAGAGTTCCTTAAAGATTGTTCAGAGATTATTCTACATAACTCCGGTTTCTCATAATAATCGCATACCATATAGAATATCGGAAAATCTAGATGTGAAGAAACAATCTAAGGAAAAAAGTAAAAACTTCTCTGAAAGGAATTGTAAAAGGGAACATGATCAATGCTTAAAGGTATGGACTCTCAAAAGAATTACTCTTAATCTCTTTGAGGAATACTATCATAAAGGATCAATTGACAAGGATCTGTTTAGAGCGTTTGAAAATGTTTTAAAATTCTTAGAAAAGCTTAATTCCATAGAGAGACTGAATCATTCTGATAAAAGTTTTGTACCAGTCAAATCATGTTCAAATGAGGTACAAATTGTTCCCACCACCAATTCACTTGAAATTAATAAAAATATTTCATGTGGGATTGGTGAAGGATCCATTTATCATAAAAAGTCATTTTCGTGTCTTAAGAGAAAGAGCCCAAAGGATTCTAAGTTCTATCATTATGATTTTACTCCTAATTCTGGCCACAAATGTCAACCAAAGAAGTTGCATGAGAAATTCTCTGCATTCTACACCACCTGATTTCAGGATTGGCTTCACCCTATTTGTATATAACTTGAAATGGGGCAAGTAACAGGTTGACTTTGTTCATGTATTCTTTTTCTTTTGTGATAAAATCTTTTCAAAAAGATGTTGCAGGTATTCCTTATTAAATACTGGTTTTCCCCATTATGTGTACCTCTAAAAATCCTACTTTCCTCTTGTGGGTCGCGGTTCGTGTAAGGGTCCAAGCCCATCTGTGGGTATAAAAGAAGTACGAGTACGCATTCCCTTCTTCTCCCTCATCAGTCTGCGTACGTGAACTTTTAGGGTTCATGTATTTTCTCCATTAAAGCTTGTTGGATAACAATTTGTGAAATGATTTCTCAATATAAAATTCAAGTAAGTAATCTCTTTCCCACTCCCTTATTTCCTTCTAGAATCATGAGGAATGTTAAGTGTTCAAAAGGTTTTTCAAATAACCTAAGTTTTTCATCCTCTTCTATGGATCTCCCTATTGAACAAAAATCTATTAGGATTAGATTTGTGAATGAATCCTGTGACAAAGTTTTTGAAAATATTTCTACTATTGGGTTTATTCTTGAAAAGAAATTGGATGATGTTAGTGGATATAAGGAGGATTTATCTTGCTTTGAAAAATTCAAGCTTGGAAACATCTTTGATGGTCTTGGTGAAGGTTTTGATACTCTTACTAGAAATTTCTATGCCAACATTCATGATGTTATTCTTGAAGACATGTAATTCAAGACCATGGTCAATATAGAAAGGATTCTAGTTAATAGAGAATTGATTTTGAAGATTACTAAAATCCCTTTGGGTAACTTTCGCCTTCCTAGACCAAGCGATGAAAGACCTTCGTATGAAATTATTTCAAAAGGTCTTTGTGGTAAAAGTGTTGTGTGGAATGGAGGAAAATTTCCTACAAATCAACTAGATTTTCCTCTTAAGTCTTTTGGAAAATTGGGAATTTCTAACATTTGTCCTTCCACGGTTGAGAATTCTCGTTGGAGTCGTGAGTTTGCGGAATTGGTATATTACCTTGTGATGGAACCCAAAGGTCTTGACATTTGTGAATTCATTATTTTGCAATGTTAGACATGACATCCGTTGACAAGAAGTTAGGCTTCCCATGATTAAATGAGCACATTTGTCGCATCTTCTCCATTGAGCCAATTGGGAGCTCCATTGGAACCCCCAAGCTTCTTTGAACATGTACCTTCCGTCGAATGAGGGAATATGAATACAAGTGGTAAAGGTGTGACACAATTGATGGCTCGAGTGATTCTTCTATGAAGCTTCTTCGCCAAATTTACAAAGGTGTTTACAAGTTAAATACCAAAGTAAATTGTGTTCAAGAACAATTACTTGTAATTATTACCAAGTATCCTGATATTAAAGAAGACATGGACAAGGTTCATTCCACCTTCATGACCTCCGAAGATGAAGATGATGAGTAGTTTATCTTGATTCTTTATATTAGTGTTAAAATTGCTTTTGACTAGGAAGTCTTCTTATGAGAATTTTATTCTTGTGTTTTAGGAAGAATAACTAGAGTTTGGAATAGCCATTATTGTGATTACACATAGCTATGTCCAACGTTTTCATCTCTTTGTTTTCAGATTTTTTTTTATATAAAACTCTAAAATTGTTTGGAAGATGATTTTTGCAGTATTAATCTTTATGATTTTATATATTGCAATTTGTTATGGGATATATGTGTTTGCATCCGTGAACTATTATTGTCCCATATGATGTCAAAAGTTATCTCTTTTATATGTTGATATGCAAGTATTGATACAAGACCGATGAACTTTTGACAAACAAAAGTTAAGCCTATTATGTCAATCCATTGATGGAACATAGGTTAAAATCTTTTGTTTACAAGGATTATGTTTATTGTATGTCATTGTGCAAATAGTGATGAAAAATAGAATGAATCCTTGTCTATGCCGCAATATTAATCTTTCCCTGATCCATATTTTATGTGTGTACTACAATGTTCCATAAGTCTTCTTGTGTTGAGCATAAGACGATTGAGTTGATCATTCTTTTATGGTTAACATAGTCGTAGCTCCGTAAGTTCTCTTATGTCGAGCATGTTCAATTAAATTGATCACTTTTGTGTTTAATTTGATTGTTATTCCGATTAAATTAATCATGAGTTTTCTTGTGGTTAGTTTAATTGAGAATTTCGGATATAGAAAATCATTTCTTATGGTTTTTGGTGTCCAATAAAACCCTTCTTTTCACGTAAAATTTAGGTCTCTCTTGTTGTTCTCTCGGGAATGACATCAAATGGGGGAGAGTTCTTTTGAACTTGCGCTTAATTTCCATATCTTTGTGGGGAGTGCGGCTTTGAAATTTTTAGGGGTTATCTTGTATCTTTATAAACTCCTAGATGAATGCATTTAGCTTTGGCTTTATGATTGCATCTAAACAAGTTGATATGTCTTTTTCTTTGGTCTTGAAGCGTCTCCGTGAAAATTTCATTAGGATCTCGTTTTCGTACCTGAAAAAGTGGGGCTGTAACAACCACACCCAATATTTCGATTAGCAATCTGTATGGACAACTACGAGTTGTTTTCTGGAGAATCAACTAGACAGTTAGACTCAATCAATAGAAAATACTCAAGGGGTTATTATCTCAATCTCTCAATTTGATTTACTCAAGCAAATACTATTCGCGAGTCTTAATCAAAGAGAGATAACTTGGATGGTACCAAAGACCAATATCCAAGTGTCAATCAATTTAAATCAACAACCAATAAGGTCGAATATTCTAATTGATTGAACATCGCACAACCTGTATTATTTCAATTATATAACAAAATATAATGCGGAACAGAAATAACACAGATACCATAATTTTGTTAAAGAGGAAACCGCAAATGCAAAAAAATCCCGGGACCTAGTCAAGATTAAGCATACACTGTATTAAGCCTCTACAGATACTAGCCTACTCCAAATTAACTTCGGTCTGGACTGTAGTTGAACCCCAATTAATATAACACTGATCCAAGGTACGGTTATGCTCCTACGTCTCTGATCCCAGCGGGATACTATGTACTTGATTTCCTTAGCTGATCTCACCCACAACCAAGAGTTGATACGACCCAAAGTTGAATACTTTAATAAACAAATCTGTCTCACACAGAAAAGTCTACAAGATAGATGAATTCGTCTCCCACGAATAAACCTATGAGTTTTGTTCCGTCTTTTGATAAATCAAGGTGAACAAGAACCAATCAATAAAACCAGACTTATATTCCTGAAGAACATCTCAGTTTTATCGGTCACCTCACAATAAACTTAATCGACGCAGCGAAGAATATTATTGAGGAATCACAAACGATGAGACGAAGATGTTTGTGATTACTTTTATATCTTTCCTATCAGAGATAGAAATCTCAAGCCAATTATTACAATTGTACTCTTACGATATAAAAAGCAAGATCAGATCACACAACTACAAGAAAAGTAGTATCGGTCTGACTTCACAATCCCAATGAAGTCTTTAAGTCGTTAACCTGTTTTTAGAAGAAGAAAACCAAAGGTTAAAGGAGAATCGACTCTAGCTTAGCAAACTAATATCATACAGAATGTGTGGGGATTAGGTTTCCCAGTTGCTAGAGTTCTCCCTTATATAGTCTTTCAAATCAGGGTTTGCAATCAATGTTAGCTTAGTAACAAAGCATTCAATATTCACCGTTAGATGAAAACCTAATTAGATACAAGCTAATATTTCTCAACCGTTATATCGAAAACTTAGCTTGTCATACACACATGTACTCGACGATTTTGGGTTTGTGTAACCGCACCTGTGAGTACTGAATATCACAAGATAATAGTTCACGAGTATCGTAATAAATAAAGGAGAAAAGAGATATAAAATGATACGATGATAGAAGTAGCGCGGGGAAATATGAAGTTTTGCGAGTATGAATTGCGATAATTCGCAATTCATATACAGCTGTATAAGTTTTACTATAAATAGGAGTTCAAATGTAAAATTTGAGAGGTTCTTTTAGTGAGTGTTAGAAAATATCTTAGGAAAGAGAATAGAGAAAGTTGTAACTATTCTAGTTCCATTTAGATACTTCTTTGTAATCAATTGAGAACATTAATAAGAAAATTGTTATTTATCATCAAGAAATTCTTGAGTTTTTACTAATTCTATTGAGGGTGTAGTTGTAGGTTATTCTGCAACTACATAATTGGAGATAGAAACAGGGATTTGAAGAATTCTTGTACCATAAAAATGACAAGAAGAAGAAACACATCAGAACCATTAACTGAAGTAAGAAGAAGTGTAAGATTAGCAGGAGGAGAAGCAAATATAACAGGAGAACCTAGTAGGAGAAGGAGTAATCGAAGAAATCAAGCTCAACAAGTAGGAGATCATGATCAAGTGAGTATACACACTTGAAGAACTAATACACCAGAAGAAGAAGATAGAGAACCACAAATCAGAGAAAATGGAAGGTTGATGGGAGGAACAATTCTTGAAAGAGAAAGGGAGATGTTAGAAACATTGAGACAAGGAATCCAAAAAGAACGAATGATCGAAGCTGAAGAACGTGCCAAATTAACAAGACAAAATCAAGAATTGAGGATGGAAAATGAGATGTTACAAAGGAGGAAATCTCAAAGTGTTGCAAGATCAAATGTTAGAACAGAAAGAGAAGGAAAAAATTCACCAATAATCAATAATGGAAATAATATGCAAGAACAAGAGCAGAATCAAAGAGAAAGAAATCAAGAGAATCGTTTCATTTTAATACCAAACCATGAACAAAGCATGGAGAATTTACGAACAAGACCAAATCCTAGAGAAAACAATCAGAATCGAGAGGAAGAACATCAACTTATGGAAGAAACTGAGAGACAACAAGCAATACATCAAAACAATCACGAGAATGGAGTAAGAAGACATGAAGAAGTTCGTAACAAACAAAATGTTGAGTATGAAAGAATTAAGAGAAGAATTGTAAATCAAAAAACAGAAGTGGAAAGGAATGAACCAAATTCTCGAATCAGAGTACAAGTAAATCAAGAAGAAATAAGTCACAGAAGAAGGAGAAATGAAGAAGAAGAAATTCCTGATATTCGCATGAGAAGAATGAGAAGAATAGAAAGGGAAGAACAAGAATTCCAAGATGCTATGCAACTGAACAATTATGATAATTTATAAAGAAGATATTTGCAAAATTATTCAAATGAAAACATTAATGAAGAATATGATAGAATGCGAAGGATCGCAAGGGAGGAAGCGCAAGAACGTAGAAGAAGAGAAGCTGCATTAAAAAGACCAATGGATGAGAATTCTGAGGCAAATGCACGAATCTTTCGAGAATTAGCAGAAATGAGAAGGATGATAAACAATAGAAGAGGAGGAGATAGAAGGAAATTAGATGAAGCAATAGAAGAAGCTGCGAGGACTCCATTTACTAGAGAAGTACAATTGGGAGGAATTCCACCAAAATGCAATTTGCCCACACTTACCAGTATATTTGATGGGACTTCATGTGCTATTCATCACATTAAAGCATACATAAGATGCATGTTACAATGGGAGAATCATGATGCTGTGTTATGCAAGTACTTCGCATCAAGTTTAACAGGGGAAGCTTTAAAGTGGTTCGAAGGACTCCCTAAGAACACTATTACATCATTCAGTCATTTGCAAGCAACTTTCCTTGGAGCATATATCACAAATCACTCTTCAAGGCTAGGTATTGAAGATGTATTTGGTTTAAAACAAAGAGTGGGTGAAAGTTTGAAGCATTTGGTAAGACGATGGAAGACTATGTGCAGTGATATGGCAGGGCGTGTGGATGAGAGATACTTGATTCTGTCCTTCATAAATGCGATGTTCGCGACTGAACAATTGTATGTTCAAATCTTCAGAAGAAAGAATTCCATAATGATGACAGAGTTACGAGAATTGCAAGAAGAATACATTACATTAGAGGAAAAGCAAAACAATATGGAGTCATATCCAGTAGCAAACACTAGCAATCAAGAGGGGGGAGCAAATTTACTTCCCAAAATAATCAATGTAGTAGCAGGTACTTCGCAAACATCCTCACAAACTTCTTCGTAAATTTCAGAAGAGAAGAAAATCAATGATAGCCAGCCAAAGATGGTAGCAATGGGAAGTAGAGATCAAGAAGAGTATGATAGAGAGAAGAATTTCTATAATCGAATAGGAAATAACCAAATTCCAAGACTAGATCAACAACAAGAAAATTATGGGGGACAAAGGCAAAATTATTTTGGACAAGGGAACCAGAGACAAAATTATAACAACGGTCAAGGAGGTCAAAGAATGGTAAGGGAAGAGATAAAGTTGACACCTTTGAATACGAGTGTAGAAAAGATATGGCAAGCAATTATCCTGGTAGAGAATATACCAACTCCATGGAACATGGGAAAGGAACCACCAATGGGTCCAAGAAGTCATGAATTTTGTTCATATCATCATTTTCATGGACATTCTACAAATAATTGCCATAATATCAAGAGGATAATCTTACGAATGATTGATCAAGGAAAACTAAATCAATTTTTACTTAAGCAGACACAGTCGCAACAATTACCACATGCTCCATCCATAACTCGCAGGGAGAACACAACAAAAGAAAAGGGAGAAGAAATCCTACATATAGAAGTGGGATCAAAAGCAAGGAATGTTTTCTGTAATTCCATTGTTCATTCATATAAACCATAGAGGATTTTCATGATAATGTGTTAAGCAGGGTATATGCGAGGGATGATGAAGGAAAGGAAGTAATGAACATCGCAAAAATTTCACGACTTGAAGAATGGCAGAAACGTGAAATTTCTTTTGAATCCACTGAAATTCCAGAAGGTTGTGAAGCACATGATAATCCATTGGTAGTAAGATTAGCAATCTACATGAATATGAAGGAAAACGAAGATGATATGGAGGAAGAATCAATTGGTCTTAATAGGATTTTGATTGATACGGGAAGTTCTGTCAATATCCTCTTCTATTCTGCTTACAAAACTATGGGGGGAAAAGATGCAGATTTAATACCTTCTACTTATAGAATTTATGGTTTTAATGGAACTGCCAACAATCCCAAAGGAGAAGTGAGCATGCGAATTCCATTGAGTGGAATGCGAACTGAAATTCTGTTCTGCGTTGTTGATGTCGAATCACCATATAATGCTTTGATAGGAAGACCATGGATTCATGGAATTCTAGGCGTAGCTTCCACTCTACATCAGTGCATAAAATTTCCTCATATGGAGGGTATTGTAATTATCAAGGGTGATTGGGCTGAGGGAAAGAAATGTTACGATACATAAGTAGAAGTTTGCGAAGGAAAAACTGCTAAGAAGGAAAATTGGAGAAAAAGAGCAAAGGCTGTGAAAAGAAGTGAAAATTTAATGGCAGAGGATTAAGGAAAAAGAGGATAAAGTTACGATGATAATCATACAAGAAATTTACGATGGTAATAAGGGATTGTGATTTGCGAAGAAAGAAGAAGGAAAATAATAAAACAAGAAGGTAATCAGTATGTTTACTCGTGGAAATAAGGTATGTGGTAAAATAAAAATTTTATTTCGTGATAAATTTTACGAATATTGTTTGCTCGCAGGAAATTGGGAAAAGTTACGAATTTCAGAATTTATATTCCGATTAAAATTTCATTAATTTGCAAATAAAAGACCGCAATCTGTGATCAACCTCCAAAAAAAGAAAGAGAGCCGCAGAAAATTTTATACAGGCAAACCTTTGTGGCGTACACCCTAGTTCGCGAAGCTATAATTCGTAAGAGGAAAAGTCCTAAAGTACGTCATTTAAGGGGGTACCTATAACGTGGCTAAGGGTAACCGGAACACCACCAAGGGCCCTTAGTACATGGTAAAAATTTTGGGGTACAATCCAATAATGGGGTACCTATCCGGGTTAGACACCTTGGATTCTCACCTAATCTAACGACATTACGCAATATAAAATGCGGTGTAAGAAGATTTAGGTTGGGAGACTAAGGCATACTATCTTTCCCAAGAAGTGCAGAAAACGATCAAGGCGCCGAGGTACACGGTTGAGTCAAGAGTGTCGGGTGAGGTTGAACCACATCTGCCATTTTTGACAAGTCTTGGCAAATGATGCACTTGGCCCAAAGATACCCCATAGGGTGCAACCTCGTAACTATAAGCCCTATAGGCAAAAAGGATAAGAGGTTGCGATCAAAAGTCAGTTGTTGGCAGAACCGGATGGGAAGAGCTAACCTTGTATGGTCGATGTACGCTTCCTTGAAGGGGCAATCAGGGGGAAGATAAAGGGCAGCACCCTCCATTAGGGAGCTGATAAGTGTTATAAGACGCAAATGTCACGAGGCTTCTTGTTTGCGAAAACATAAAGGCTTGTCATATTTGTGCAACAAATGATGTTCTGCGAGCCTTCTAAAAAAAAAAAAAAAAAAAAAGAGAAGAAAGAAAGAAAGAAAAGAATAAAGAACTCGCAGAACATAATAAATAAGTTAAGATGAGATCAATGGGTCACTACATGAAAGTGTAGAGACGTCCTGCGATTTCATCGCAAGACGGCAATGTCATGGGGCTTTATGTTCGCAAGAATATTTTGGCCTGTCATATTGTCGGAACAATTCCTGAAGAGGCTAAAATACTATACAAAGAAGTTAAGATGAGATCAATGGGTTTTTGCATGAAAGTGTAAGAACGTCCTGCGATTTCATCGCAAGAAGATAATGTCACGAGGTTGTATGTTCGCAAGAATATTCAGACTTGTCATATTATCGCAAATACAAAAATTTACTACAAAAGAGGTGGCAAAATAAGACCTTTACTTAGGAAGGCATGATAAGACCACATAAATTAATGAAATTCATTGCATTAACATCATTGAAGAAATTATACAAGAATATACATTATGAAGATCTGAATAGAAGATAACTTCGTCAATATCATTGAAGAAATTTTACAAGAATATACATCAAGAAATTTTGAAGAGAAGACAGCTCTGTCAATATCATTGAAGAATTTTTATAAGAAGTCTTATCAAAGAAGACAACATCAATGAAGAATTTTAATGAAGACTTAACAAAAGATGCGATTTTGATAGCAATCAAATACAGATAAGTTCATATTCGTAAAAATTTACGAGAATTACATACTTCTTATACTTCTCCATATATTGAATATTTCTCCAAAAAGTTGAATACTTTTTATAATTCTTCAAGAATATCTCATATTTATTATACTTCTTCAACGGATATTTAATTTTGCGAAGGTTAAGTACTTATTATACTTCTTCATACAATGAGTAATAATTTTTATACTTCTTCATATATTGGGAAATTCTTCATAAATTGAATGCTGCTAATACTTCTTATACTTCTTAAGGATATTTCATATTTTGTATACTTCATACTTTCTATACTTCAAGGGGAGATTTATTATTTACTTCACAACATTCCGTAAAAAGCAAAAGGCTTATATTTCTTATACTTCTAAGGGAGGATTTTTTATTCATAATCACAATAAGAAGAAAATTCGTAAGATAAATTCAGAAGGATATTCTAATACTTCCAGCGATAGTTGATCATTTGAAGAGAAATAATAAGGGGAAAGGGAATACTAAGCTAAGTCTTTAAGATATATTATTTCTCTCCATATGATCAAGTTATGCGAATAAGGGAAATAAACATCAAAGAAAGATTAATTCAAATTAAGCTTTGAAAAATAAATTGTTGGATTGATTAAAAGCACAATCAAGAAGAAAGTGTTGTATTGAAAAGTTACAGAACAGATATACAAAAAAAAGAATGAAGTTATTATTCAGGCGATCTATTCCCATCAAAATGATCTTCTTCTTCAACTTCACTATCATCTTCAACTTCACTTTCAGAGATTTCCAGATATGGAGTATCTTCAGGAATTTCTTCAGAAAGGAGCGTATGGTACTTCTTGAGAGGAATTTCGTTATCTTCGCAAATCTTGCGAGTCATCTTAGCTCGAAAACGCTTGACATATAAACTATGGTTATGCTGGGAAATTAGAAGCTGAGATCTCAAGTCAGAGATTTTCTTATTACGATTAGCAAGGAGAGTTTCCAGATCATTATTCATCTTCGCATAATTTTCTGCAGCAAGGAGAGAAATTAAGGAATTGGTTAGCAAATTACGAAGGAAAAGTAACCAAAATAATTACCATCGCAAAGAATTTAACTTCTAGTTGCTACTTATCATTGCGAAGAGAAGAATTTTCAAGCTTTAATTGATTATTCTCCTCAAGAAGAGAAGAATTATCAATTGCAATGCTCGCAGATTGTGAATTATCTTCATGACGAGATATTAATTCTGCGTTATCAATATTTAGATCTTATATTTTCTGACAGAGACTTGAATTTTCAACCTCTAACTTCTTACAATGATTCAAAGTTTTCTTCTCAGCAATAGAATGACGTCTTTCCCAATCAGAAGCAGCTGCACAACTAACTCTTCCAACCTAAACAAGAAAAAAGGGGTTAGAAATCAACAAAATAAGGGAAATAAACAAGGAATAGAGAAGAAACTTACCATGCTACCTAAAGCATATAATGAAGCAGGAGAGACGAATCTTGAAATTCCTTTGAGGGAGTTATTATCAATTACGGTAGGAACTTTACAAGCCTTCGCAATAAGTTTGCGAGCATTCGCTGTAGGAGAATTTCCTAATCCACGAGAAGAATGGAGGAAAGCCTCAGAGATGCTAACCATTGCTGAGGCAAAAGTTTTGGGATACTATAATCTTCATTTCCACCTTCATCAACATCATTATCATCATCTCCTTTGTCAGAAAGGGTATCGGAATTAGAACTAAAGTCCTTCTCAGGATATTTATCATCTTCATCACCAAGATCTTCCTCAATGTTCTCATTAGAAGAAATTACATTGGAATGAGATTTGGTTGAGAGTATCTTCTTTTTCCTCCTCTCGTAAACAACATCTTGAAGTTTTGTTTTTCCTTTGCGAAGAGCATCATCTTGACTACCAGAAGCTTGAGAGACCTTCGCAGAACGAAGAGTTTGTTGCCTCGCAGTAAGCCTTTTAGAAGAAGTAGAACTCTTATTTTCACTCATGACAATCTCGGGAAGAAGTGGAACTGTAAATTCAAATAAGGATAAGAAACAGAGGCAACAATATATTGTTTAGAAAAATACAAGAGTGTTTCTTACCTCATTTGAAATTAAAGGGTAACAAAAAGATAAGGAGGTGGAAGTACATACATTTCTAAAAACCCAAGGTTGATAATAGCGGTTACGAAGGTTCGCAGGAAGTTCTACTATCCCAGTAATATAAGAACCTGATAACATTAAAGGGTACTTATACCAATCTTCATCATTAGAACGACGAGGTGTCTTATTATTTCCTGAAGCATAATCAATATCGTGCATGAGAAGATCATCTGCTGCGATATTAGCTTTACGATGAAGACGAACACCCCAACGATTATCTTCTTTCCTCGCAGGAATTAGTGTGTAATTCTTGAAGAAACCCTCAACTGTATAATTCGCAGCAACAATTTCTATATTTTCAAATCCAGGTTTCCTAAGATCAACTGAATACAAAGATTTCCCAAAAGTGGCACGATTTGCGAATTCAACTAAGAGGCGAATACAATCACCAGTCAATTGGTAAATAGCACAAGAAAAATTGGGGTGGGAAATAATTTCGTAGAATAAAGGAAAGTTAACATCATAAAGAGGAAGAGGAAGACCTGCGAGGATTTGACCTCGTGAGATTAAAATTTTCTGATCATCCCAAACATAGTTGGTAAAGAGCTTCACACAGAGAGAAGATTTATTATCATAACCTACAATCTCAAAAAGAATAAGATCTCTATCAGCAAGTTCCGCATTAATTTGTTCAATAGTTTTCTTCTTTGGTGCCATTGAATATAAGAGGAAAAATAGAAAGGAAAAAAGATTGCAGAGGCAAAAGTGGTGAAGAAGATGAATAAGAGAATAAAAAGCAAAAACAAAGGATAATATTTATAAGAGAGTTTGATGAAGATAAAAACTCATTAATACGAGTAAGCGTGAACGGTTGAAAAGAACGATTCGAAGAAACGTGTCAGAAAGATAAGGGAAAAGTAAAAAGACGTGTTGCGAACCTGAAGGGTGGTAATAACTACACTAAATTTACGAGAATAGGGATTCTCATGACATTTCTTCTTCGTAGAATTGACATGAGAAGAGGCAAGATGTAAGTACTGAATATCGCAAGATAATAGTTCACGAGTATCGTAATAAATAAAGGAAAAAAGAGATATAAAATGATACGATGATAGAAGTAGCGCGGGGAAATATGAAGTTTTGCGAGGATGAAGTAATTTTGCGAGTATGAATTGCGATACTTCGCAATTCATATACAGCTGTATAAGTTTTACTATAAATAGGAGTTCAAATGTAAAATTCAAGAGGTTCTTTTAGTGAGTGTTAGAAAATATCTTAGGAAAGAGAATAGAGAAAGTTGTAACTATTCTAGTTCCATTTAGATACTTCTTTGTAATCAATTGAGAACATTAATAAGAAAATTGTTATTCATCATCAAGAACTTCTTGAGTTTTTACTAATTCTATTGAGGGTGTAGTTGTAGGTTATTCTGCAACTACAGCACCCAAATGTGTACAATAGTTGATTCAATATTAGTCAACCAAATGGTTAGCCAAATGATAACTTTCATATAAACCATATTCTTCTTCACCATAACTAGTCCAAATAACTCAAATGAACTAGTTAGGGAGTTGTTCAATTGCTATGAGATCTCATGTACTACACAAGACACAATTGAAACAAAAACGATGTGACTCGAATCGATTCATGAACTATAAAGCCACGGTTTGCAATAACATTCCTTAGTTTATTAAGATAATTTCACAAACATCGTTTTTAGACATAACCACTCAAGTTCGCGAACTGGGTTTGCGGACTCAAGTTAACCGGTTGGAGTTCACAAACTCCAGCAGAATTTCTCGGTTTTGAGAACTTCCGTCAGTTCGCGGACTGAGTTCACGGAATGAAACCGAGCTACAACTCCATCAAAAATTCTCGGGCCCGAGAACTACGCACGTTCTCCGACTGAGTTGGCTTCTCAAGTTTCGGTTTCACTTGATCAACAAAGTTCGCAAACTTCGGTTCAAGTGCTAAGGACTTATACATATATGTGTTACCACAACAATGTTTATATCCCCCAATGGTTATATTGTCTAAACTCTCATTTCAATCATTGAAACATTCTCAGAGGGCGTTATATAGTTGTTATTCACAAACTATTTTTCATCAGAGCGATTTCTAAAATGATTAAAACATAACATGACTTTCGTCACTTGGTAAAGATGAACTTGGCTAAAGTGAAAGCTTTACCAACACATATTTTGAGAAATAGATAAGCGAGATATACTCAGCTCGAAATATCACATGTGTATATTCTTAGTCTATATAGTAATACGACTTTTTTTCTCAAGATAGAAGATAGAGTAGATAGACTTTTGAGTGATAGATAAGTTCAAGTCTTCACATACCTTTTAGTCGATGAAGATCCACTAGTTCCTTGAGTAGTCCTTCATCTTGTATGATGATTTCCATGGAGTTCTTGATCTCAACTACACTTTATATCCTAGTCCGAGACCTTATCTATAGTAGACTAGAAATCAAGACTTTATAGTTTTGATCACTAACATTGACAAACATGCTTGAGATAGCAGCGCATGAGAGTTCGACCGAGCATTGCTCTAACAATCTCTCCCTTTGTCAATTTTAGTGGCAAAACTATTAATACATATGGAATACAAATTAAAAATATATAAATAAACTTTGTAGCTCCTATTCCACATGCATAATCTTCAATAATACTCGAAATCTTCGTCACTTCCAAGTAGTCCAATGATCCCAAAGGTAGTAAGTTTAGTATCATCGTTGTTGAAAATCCGTAGCTATAAAAATGAGAAAAGCATGGGTTCTCAATCATTGTTATACAGTGTCATAGTATTATTACACATCGTTAAAGTCTAATTGCATCACAACTTCAACAACAATACTATGGTGATACTTAACTCCCCCTTAGTCAATAATCCATCTCACATGGAAACCACTCCCCCTTACATAATGATCCGAAAACCATATGTATTTGTAGTGTGAACTACATATTAATTCTCCCCCTTTTTGTCAATAAAATTGGCAAAGGTACAAAAACGAGATCCTAATGAAATTTCCGTAAGAGACATTTCATGACCAAAGGTAAATGTATATTATCTTATTTAGATGCAATCATAAAGCCGAAGATAAATGCATTCATCAAGGAGTTTATAAAGACGCGAGATAACCACTCTAATATTCCACAACCGCACTCCCCACAAAGATTTGGCAATTAAGCACAAGTTCAAAATAACTCTCCCCCATAATATGTCATTCCCAAAGGAACAACAAGAGCGACCTTAATTTCAAAAGAAAATAAGGATTTTTCTTTAGACTCAACAAATTTCATACAACTATGAATTTGGAATTCAACAAGAAATATTCAATCAAATTAACCAAAGTGAACCAAGATTAATTTGACTAAATATGCTCAACACAAGTAAAACTTATGGAGACTTAATAACTTGATTAGATTATTCACAAGTAAACCCATAATTAATCTAACCGGATTACACAATTAAACTAATCACAAAAGTAATCAATTTAATTGGCCACACTCGACATAAGAACTTCTATGGAGCAATGACTAAGTTAATCACGAATAACCAACCAAGTCGAAGAGATGCTCAACATAAGAAAACTTACGGAGTGATAACTAAATAACCACACAAGATGATTGATTTAGTCCAATTTACTCTACGTAAAGTAACTTATGGAACACAACTAAGCTAATCACAAAAATATTCAACTTTGGTTGTATAATGCTCAACATAAGTCACAATACGGAGTCTCACAGTAATACACACAAAATAGATCAGGGAAGCTCAATTACTACGGAATTCACACAGATTCATTCTATGTTTCCATCACCATTTGCACAATGACACACAATAGACATAATCCTTGAATCACAAAAGATTTTAACCTATCTTACATAAATAATTGACAATATAGGCTTAACTTTTGTGTTTGTCAAAAGTATATTCATCCCTTTTATCAATATTTGCATATCAATTCACGAACGACTTTACTTTTGGCAAAATATGGGACAATCAAGTTCACGGACGTAAAAAAACATATACCATCAGAATATTGGAATATATGAAATCAAAAGATTAATATTGCAACCATCATATTCCAAACAAGTTTAGAATTTAAACCAATAAATCTAAAAACAAGAAGATGAAAACATTGGATATAGTTATGTGTAATCACAATAATGGCCATTCCAAAACACTAGTTATTCTTCTAAACAAAAGACAAAAATAGAAGATTTACTAGGTATTAAGAAATCAAACAGAATAAATTGAAAAACACTCTCATGCCACAACGAACTAGGGTCAAATAGACAGTTCGGGACCTTCTTGAGTCTTAAGGTCTTGGAGCTTGTAAATAGCAGCATCCTCTGCACCTTTGAAGAGGATATCCTTATTAGGAAGTTCTTTAACACGGTTTTTCATGAGAACAAGGTCAGACTTAACCTTTTTCAACTTAGTTCTTACCACATCAAGATACTTCATTGTATCAACAAGTTGCTGGTTAGCCTTCTCAAATTCGTTTAGGAAGTCAAGAACTACATCCGATGAAATCTCTTCAATCTCTTCTATACCTAAAAGTGAATCAGAGGATTGAGTAAGGGAACCTTAAATTTTAACAAGTGTTTCCTTCTCTTTATCGAGTTTGCAATATATCGCCATATCAATGAAATCTTTAGGAAAATCCAATGAGCAGGAAGAAGAAGAAGCCATTGATAATACGAAACCTAGAGTAATAATAATAAATCAATAGGACATGTATATAAGGAAAAACTTGAGATGTTTAGGGTTTACGGGACAGGTTTAAAGGATAACTCAAAACCGTACGTGTACCCGTAAGTTGGATTTCACAAAACTCTGCACGGGAAAAAAAAAACTTTTACTTTTCAAAAGTAAGTTTAGACAAGAAGCATCCAAAAATAAAAAATACTCACGAACCTGTGTTTGACCAATTATCATTCTAAAAACGATAAGAGATTATCTAGATAATTAGAGTCACTTAGTTATGGAGTATACCTATTCAATTCTCTCACAACTAGGTTTTTTGTATGTGAGATATTCAACCTTGTGATTACTTTACACAAGTATGAGCCTTTAACTCATCAATTGAATATTCTTCCTGTTTATCCTTATGTCTTAGATAAGTGTTCTTTCCAGAGAGGGGAGACGCTGCTTGATTGGCAAATTTTTCAAAAGGACTAAGTCTTGGACCTCTTGAAATTGGTTCCCGAGGATTAGAGTAGTTAGGGATCCACTTTCTATACTTAGATTTACCAGAATCATTCTGATAAGTACAGGGAATGCTTTTGTTAGCAACACAATAATTTATGTCAGAATGCACTTGAGCCCTGTAATGATTTCTAGAATAGAGATCATTCTTATAAGATTTCTGGTTTCTTGTGGGTATGTGATTCACTGCATTAGTCGATCGACTATTTATTCCATTGACAGTAAGGAGAAGCAAATTATGAACCTCAGAAATTTGTTTCCTTCTAGCAAAACAATGGATAGCATAGTGATTCTTTTTCACATAAAAGGTACAAGTTCGGGGATGAGAAGCAATGACAGGCACCTGTTTAAACTCCATATCCATATGAGAAGATTGCAAGTTATGTAAACTTTTCTTGACACAATCTTCTTTTGGAGAATTCTTTGTCTTGTACACAACATCACGAGAGTTAGTTTGTACAGAGGATTTTCTCATTAAGACAGAGTTTTCCTTTTCCAAGGATTTACACTATTCATGGGCTAAAGTAAGAGATGCACATAGTTTCTCTTTTTCAGCATGAAGTCTGTTGAGATCTGATGAATGAGTCTCGAGCAAACGTTTTTCTCTAATTGAGTCCTCTTCAATAATATCCTCAAGAGTACTAATCTTTTCACGTTGAAGAGTAGTTTCTTGAAGAAGTTTCTCAATATTCTTAGAGAAGGACTTTATGATGTTATAGAGATCACGTTCTCGATCAAGAGACTTTTCAAATTCATCAATGAGCTGATCATGATCATTAAAATTAATATCTTTAGCTGTATGTTTTGAAATTCTGGTGAGCTCCTTGCTTCTGCCAGAGTGTCATATGCCTCATGAGAGGAAGAAATGTCATTATCATATTGAACATTCTTTCTACCTCGGGATTCAGAAGAATCAACTAAGGAATAATACTTTGAGGTGTTTCTAAGACACTTGACATAATCAAAAGCTTTAGGAGACATTTTGGTATGCGCAACAGAGATTTCGTCAACAGACTCAGATTGCCACAAACACAGACTTGTAAGGTCTTAAATGTGTTTTCCTGCTCTGATACCAATTGAAAAAATGGGGGTCTAACAACCACACCCAATATTTTGATTAGCAATCTGTATGGACAACTCCGAGTTATTTTCTAGAGAATCAACTAGACAGTTAGACTCAATCAATAGAAAATGCTCAAGGAGTTATTATCTCAATCTCTCAATTTGATTTACTCAAGAAAATAAAATTCACGAGTCTTAATCAAAGAGAGATAACTTGGATGGTACCAAAGACCAATATCCAAATGTCAATCAATTTCAATCAACAACCAATAAGGTTGGATATTCTAATTGACTGAACAACGCACAACCTGTATTATTTTAATTATATAACAAAATATAATGTGGAAAAGAAATAACACAGACACCAGAATTTTGTTAACGAGGAAACCGCAAATGCAGAAAAACCTCGGGACCTAGTCTAGATTAAACATACACTGTATTAAGCCGCTACAGACACTAGCCTACTCTAAATTAACTTCGGCCTGGACTGTAGTTGAACCCCAATCAATCTCTCACACTGATCCAAGGTACAATTATTCTCATACGCCACTGATCACAGCAGGATACCACTCACTTGATTCCTTTAGTTGATCTCACCCATAACCAAGAGTTGATACGACCCAAAGTCGAAGACTTTAATAAACAAATCTGTCTCACAAAGAAAAGTCTACAAGATAGATAAATTCGTATCCCATGAATAAACCTATGAGTGTTGTTCCTTCTTTTGATAAATCAAGATAAACATGAACCAATCAATAAAACTAGACTTATATTCCCGAAGAACAGCTCAGTTTTATCGATCACCTCACAATAAACTTAATCGACGCAGCGAAGAATATTATTGAGGAATCACAAACGATGAGACAAAGATGTTTGTGATTAATTTTATATCTTGCCTATCGGATATAGAAATCTCAAGCCAAATATTACAATTGTACTCGGATGATAGAAACAACAAGATCAGATCACACAACTACAAGAAAAGTAGTATCGGTCTGGCTTCACAATCCCAATGAAGTCTTTAAGTCGTTAACCTGGTTTTAGAATAAGAAAACCGAAGGTTAAAGGAGAATCAACTCTTGCTTAGCAAACTAGTATCACATAGAATATGTGGGGATTAGGTTTCCCAGTTGCTGGAGTTCTTCCTTATATAGTCTTTCAAATCAGGGTTTGCAATCAATGTTAGCTTAGTAACAAAGCATTCAATATTCATCGTTAGATGAAAACCTGATTAGATACGAAGCTAATATTTCTCAACCATTAGATCGAAAACTTATCTTGTCATACACACATGTACTTGATGATTTGGGTTTGTGTAACTGTACCCAAACGTGTACAATAGTTGATTCAATATTAGTCAACCAAATGGTTAGCTAAATGATAACTTTCATATCAACCATATTCTTCTTCACCATAACTAGTCCAAATGACTCAAATGAACTAGTTAGAGAGTTGCTCAATTGCTATGAGATCTCATGTACTACACAAGACACAATTGAAGCAAAAACGATGTGATTCACTCGAATCGATTCATGAACTATAAATCCACGGTTTGCAATAGCATTCCTTAGTTTATTAAGATAAGTTCACAAACATCGTTTTTAGACATAACCACTCAAGTTCGCGGACTGGGTTCGCGGACTCAAGTTAACCGGTTGGAGTTCACAAACTCCAGCAGAATTTCTCGGGTTCGAGAACTTCCGTCAGTTCTCGGACTGAAACAGACCTACAACTCCAGCAAAAATTCTCGGGTTCGAGAACTACACACGTTCGCGGACTGAGTTGGCTGCTCAAGTTTCGGTTTCACTTGATCAACAAAGTTCGCAAACTTCGATTCAAGTGCTAAGGACTTATACATATATGTGTTACCACAACAATGTTTATATCCCCCAATGGTTATATTGTCTAAACTCTCATTTCAATCATTGAAACATTCTCAGAGGGCGTTATATAGTTGTTATTCACAAACTATTTTTCGTCAGAGCGATTTCCAAAATGATTGAAACATAACATGACTTTCGTCACTAGGTAAAGATGAATTTTGCTAAAGCGAAACCTTTACCAACACATATTTAAAGAAATAGATAAGCGAGATATACTCAGCTCGAAATATCACATGTGTATATTCTTAGTCTATATAGTAATATGACTTTTTTCTCAAGATAGGAGATAGAGTAGATATACTTTTGAGTGATAGATAAGTTCAAGTCTCCACATACCTTTTAGTCGATGAAGATCCACTGGTTCCTTGAGTAGTCATTCGTTTTGTTTAATGATTGCCATGGAGTTCTTGAGCTCAACTACACTTTCTATCCTAGTCCGAGACCTTAGATATAGTAGACTAAAAATCAAGACTTTATAGTTTTGATCACTTATATTGACAAACATGCTTGAGATAACAACGCATGCGAGTTCGATCGAGAAATTCTCTAATAGTACCTTTGCCAATTTTATTGACAAAATGAGGGAGAATTAATATGTAGTTCACACTACAAATACATATGATTTACGTGCTTTACGAGTCATTATGTAAGGGGCAATGGTTTTCGTGTTGAGACGAAAGTATTGACTAAGGGGGAGTGATACATATCACCATAGTATTGTTATCGAAGTTGTGATCATATAAGAACTTCGATGCTGTGTAATAATACAATGACATTGTATAACAATGATCGAGAGCTTTTGTTTTCTCATTGTTTTAGCTACGAGACTTCAAAAACTATGATGCTGAATTGAACATCTATGAAATCATGGGAGTACTTGGAAAAGATGATGTTTTCGAGTAATGTTGAAGCACCAAGGAGATCAAGCATGTGGACGAGAAGCTACAAAGTTTTATTTATTTTGTAATCCATATGTATTGATAGTTTTTTCACTAAAATTGACAAAGAGGGAGATTGTTAGAGCATTTATCGGTCGAACTCGCATGCATTGCTATCTCAAACATGTTTTTCAATATTAGTAATCAAAACTATACGTCTTGATTTTTAATTTACTTACGACTAAGTCTCGGTCTAGGATAGTTAAGTATAGCTGAGCGCCAGACTCCATGGCGATTATCTTATGAAGACGAAGAATTACTAAAGGAACCGGTGTAACTTCATCCGACCAAAAAGGTATGTGGAGACTTGAACTTATCTAGCACTCAAAAGTATATCTATATCCTACTTTTGAGACAACAGTCGTATAAGTATGATAGTTTTCATTCATACACATTTGCTATTTCGAGCCGAGTTTACTCGCTCATCTTTTTCTCAAAATATGTGTTGGTAAACTTTCGCTTTAACCACTTTCATCTTTATCCGTAACGAAAGTCATGATGACGTTCCAATCTTGAAAATGGCCTAGATGACGGTAGTCGATTCTTTATGTCTAAAGACTATTAACATTATAGAAGAATGTTTCAATGATTGAAATGTAAAGTTGAGATTACGTAACCACATATGGATATAAGCATATATAGTATGTTCGCACATTAGTGTATAAGTACATGTACCGGAAACCAAGTGCGTGAATATGTGTGCATGCAGTATTGGTGAAGGAGACAGTTTTGGTACACGTACTGGCGGAAGTTCATGTCCGTGAATTTCTGCTGAGTATGGAGTTTACGAACCTACTAACCAGTCACCTTAGGTACGCGTACCCATATGCGTACTCACGGAAGTTTTCATCCGAAAATTTCTGTTGGGTTTTCAAATCCAATTCTGGTAGCTAAGGTACGTATACCCGTACGCGTACCCAAGCTGGTTATTTCTCAAATCGGTTGTTCATGAACATAAACAATAAAACAATAAGGAATACAATATTTACAAACTGTGGCTATATTGTTCATGAATTGATTCAAGTGAATCAAACTGATTTTCCTTCAATTGTGTCTTATGTAGTACATAAGATTTCCTTGCAATGAAACAACTCTTGAACTAGTTCTTATGAGTCATTTGAACTAGTTATGAGAAGATGAATACGGTTGATATGAAAGTACTCATATGTCTAACCATTGGTCAACCATTTGTGAACCAACTAATGTACACGTTTAGGTACGGTTACACAAACCTAAATGATATACATTTTATTTGTGTGTGTGACAAGCTAAGTTTCGATCTAACGATTGAAAGATATTAGCTTGGATAAATCAGGTTTTTCATCTAACGGTGAATATTAAATGCTTTGTTACCAAGGTAACTTGGATTGCAAACCCTGATTTGAAAACTATATAAGGAGACGTCTAGCAACTGGAAAAAAACTAATCCCCACACCTCATGTGTGATACTAGTTGGTTTGCTAGAGTCGATTCTCCTTTAATCCTTGGTTTCTTATCGAGACCCTGTCGATTAACGACTTAAAGACTTCATTGGGACTGTGAAGCCAGACGAAAATACTTCTCTTGTAGTTGAGCGATCTGATCTTGCAATTTTATATCGTACATGTTCAATTGAATAATTTGCTTGAGATTATATCTCCGATAGGGAAAGATAAAAAGAAATCACAAACATCTTCGTCTCATCGTTTGTGATTCCGCAATATCTAGTTTCGCTACCATACAATTTAGATTATTGTGAGGTGATCAATAATTCTAGGATGTTATTCGGGAATATAAGTCCGGGTTATTGATTGGTTCCTGTTCACCTTGATTTTATCAAAAGACAGAACAAAACTCGTAGGTTTATCTGTGGGAGACATATTTATCTATTATCGTAGACTTTTCTGTGTGATACTGATTTTTTTATTCAAGTCTTCGACTTTGGGTCATAGAAACTCTTGGTTGTGGATGAGATCAGCTAAGGGAATCAAGTGCGTAGTATCCTACTGGGATTAGAGACGTAAGAAGCGCAACTGTACCTTGAATTAGTGTGATATTGATTAGGTTTCAACTACAGTCCATACCAAAGTTAGTTTGTAGTAGGCTAGTGTCTGTATCGACTTAATACAGTATGGTGTTCAATCTGGACTAGGTCCCGGGATTTTTCTGTATTTGCGGTTTCCTCATTAACAAAATTCCGGTGTCTATGTTATTTCTATTCCGCATTATATTTTTTTATATAATTGAAATATCACACATTGTGCATTGTATCGATCAATTATGAAATCCAACTTTTGGTTGTAGATTATAAATTTATTGATCCTTGGATATTGATTTTTGATACCATCCAAGTTTATATCTCTTGTATTTGATAAAGACTTGCAGATTTCTATTTGCTTGAGTATAGATCAAATCGAGAGATAGAGATATTAACTCCTTGATATACTTTTTCTCTAGATTGAGTCTGACTATCTATTTGATTCTCTAGAAAGTATATTGGAGTTAGTCCATACAGATTTCTAATCGAAATGTTGGGTGAGGTTGTTAGACCCTCGCTTTTTCAGTTCTCATATAAGAGTTGTGCTTGAATAACTACGAAATTTTCATAATATTGGTCTCCGATTAAAATAAGGAAGCACATTTCCTCTATTGAGGCCCCACTATGATACCAAAATCTCCAAGTGTTGGTGCCATAAGTACGAGCATCAAATGGAACTTTGGAAGGTGATGAGCATGTCGAAACGATCTGAACCATTTTGAAAAAGAGTGGGTACCAAGTATACAACCAATTTTAATTCTAAAACCCGTATGGATTCTGTTGACAAGCTTGTCACTCAGTAGTACAAATCAACAAAGGATCTTAAACTTGATATGAAGACACTTTTAACTTAGACGATCTCACCAATCAATATCTAGGTAATAACCTAGTATGTACGCTAACTGTTACATAAACGAATTCCAATAAGAATTTGTAATCTTTTACAAGATATGAATTTTCAAGAATAATCTTGTAGATTTTGTATAGTCTTGTAGTCTTAAAATGTTTAGGTTATTCTAACATACTTCTTGAGATATTCCAATTATAAAGATAAACAATATAATTCTTAAAACAAATAACACAAGACACCATAAATTTTGTTAAACAGAAAAACTGCAAAGCAGACAATCCCCGCGACCTAATCCGTAATTTGAGCATCATATTGTATTAAGATGCTATAAACACTAGCTTACTATCATACTTAAGACTGAAATTTAATTGAGACCAAATCGACCCTACAAGTAATTCAGATTCAGTTCTGCTCCTTTACGTCTCTTGGATCTTGCAAGACTCTACTCAACACGATTCTCCTAGATGACGTCCTTTACAAGCCTAAGAGTTTCTTCTACCTAAGTGAGGATATTTATGACTAGTATGCCTCTAACATGATCTCGTTCAGAAAGATATTCAATCAAGGTATGAACTTTTATATGCTCATGAGGGATCTTCATGAAAAGAAGACACCAAGCAAACTCAATATTAGGTTGAACTTGTTATCTTCAAAAGTTGTAGAGATGCGTAATGAATTCTACCTCATAAGAACAATCTAAATAATTCAAATCAAAAGTAATTTAGATATCTATCTTGTGGAATCACAAAATCTGAGAGGAAGAGAACTTTGTGATGTCTATCAATCAAGTTCTTGACCTAAAGTTTCGGGAACTTAGAAGATCAATAAGAACAAGATCCGGATAACAAGAACTAACTGGTAAAATATAGTTTGTCCGGGATTCACGAATCCCTTAGAGAAGTCAACGGAAACTAGTTTCGAAGAATGAAACTTAGGTATTTAAAGGGCAATTCTAGTATGCAAATAGGACACAGAAGCACCGAGATTAAGTGTTTAGTGTGCAAAGATTCCTCTACTTATATTGATGAACAACCTTAGTAGCTTGCAAACTGTAGGATCAGAATATTGTTACAACAATATTCTGTGAAATAAACAATAGATCTGCGACACATCAATAATAAGCAACAGTTCTGCGATATATCAATGATATTCTGCGAAACGTCTCAAGGTGACGTAAGAAATGACATGTTGGATGAAAACGACAGAAACATGAGAAGAGCGTGACAAATTTGCGATGAATCGATTAAGCCTACGAAATATTAAGGCGGTGCCACCTGCGATTTATCGCAGGAACCTAGATCCGAAATTAAAGGGAATCTTAGCTGTAAATGAGCTGTCATGAGATGTAACCCACTATGTAAAAGCCTATATAAAGGAAATGAATAGTTCTAGAGGAGGAGGATGAATTTTTGAGAGCTAGGAAGATTTTTAGGAGAGAGAAAATCTTTATCAAGTGTTCTGTGTTCTTGATTTTTGTAAAATTCCCTAAAGATCATATTAATGAAAAAGTGTCTTTAATCTTCAAATCATGTCATAAATATTGATAAATTCTTGAATAGGGTGTAGTGTGGGAATTCCTGCAACTACATTTTGGCGCCCAGAAACAGGGATTGAATAGTTGAAAATCATAGTAAAAATTAGGTAAAAGAAAGAAATTATTCAAGAGTTAGAAGAATATCAAGAAAATTGATGGAAGAAAAGATGGTTAAAGTCAAAGATAATCAAAATAAAGTGGAGTGTGATGTAATAACAAAGATGATTATAGATAAGTTCCATGAAGATATTAGAGGAAGGATACACAAGCTAGATTTTGAAGGAAATAAAATCATGTTGGAAAAGGAAGTATCACCGCTAAAATATTGGGAAAAACAGAAGATCACATTCACGGCAGAAGAAATTCCGAAAGAAAATTTAAGTCATACATCTTCCTTGGTGATCACAATGTCTGTTGTACCAACAAGAAAAGACAAATCAATAAATTCTACAGAAGAGTGGGCTGTAAATAGGATTCTGGTGGACGCAGGAAGTTCTGTGGATATAATGTTTAACCATACATTCAAGAAAATGGGATACAAAGATGAAGAAATTCTTAGTCCATCATATCATGTTCATGGATTTGGAAAATCTCTAACAAAACCTAAAGGTGAGATTATAGTGCGAATTCCGCTGGGGGAAATAGAAATGCAAATAACTCTGTGTGTAGTGGACGTGAAATCACCATATAATATGATGTTTGGAAGACCATGGATACATACAATCAAGGCTATATCATCAACCCTACATCAGTGAATAAAATTTCCTATGCCTAGCGGAATTGGCGAGATTAGAGGAGATACAGATTGTGCAGCGTTGTGTTTACAGAATGAAGTAAAGAATTGTGAAAATCAAATTCAATTGCGAAAACAGCGCAGAAAAATGAGGAAAGAAGAAAAGAAAGAAGAAGAATTCAGGATTTACATGATAAGATCAGAAGAAGGAAAAGGAATATTTAACGATGTATCGCAAGAAATTGATGAACCAGCAGAGGTGATAAAAACACCAACACCAATGGGAAAACATGAAGCCAGTTATATTGCATCAGAACCCACAAAGGAAGTAAATGTTGGCAGTGAAGAAGACCCAAAAATACTGAAAATTGGAACTAAGATGGATGTGGAGGAAGAAGAGCAAACTGTAAACCTTCTTCGAGAATACATGGACATTTTTGCGTGGAATATGGACGAGATGCATGGAATAGATCCATCTGTTGCATGCCACAGATTGGAGATTAACAAAAATTTCAGACCATTCAAACAAAGAATAAGAAAGATTGCGACTACTTATCATGCCAAGATAGAAGAAGAATTGCAGAAGATGCTAGACGCAGGAATTATAAGGCAAGCAAAATATCCAGAATGGATCGCCAACATGGTAGTAGTTCCTAAGAAAAATAAGGGGATAAGAATTTGCATTGATTTCACTGATCTAAATAAAGCATGTCCCAAAGATAGTTTTCCCTTGCGGATATTCATGCAGATGGTGGAATCTGCCATGAGAAATGATCGAATATCTTCGTTAGATGGATACAAGGGCTATAATCAAATCCCACTTGCGGAAGAAGATCAAGAACATACTGCATTCTTTGCTCCCAGAGGACTATATTGCTACACAAAGATTCCTTTTGGATTACGAAATGCAGGAGCAACTTATCAAAGGATGGTGGAAAAGGTGTTCGCGAAATGGATACATAAAACTTTGGAGGTATATGTGGATGATATGTTGGTAAAAAGCAAATAAGCTAAAAATCATGTGCAAGACTTAAGGGAAATTTTTGATCAGATGCGGCTTTTTAATATCAAAGTAAATCCTGAGAAATGTACTTTGGAGTATCATCTGGGAAATTCTTGGGATATATTGTGTCAAAAGAAGGAATACAAGTTGATCCTGAAAAAGTGCAAGCGATTCGAGATATGCCAACTCAAAGAATCAGTAAAAGATGTGCAAAAATTGAATGGACTTTTAGCCTCACTAGGAAGATTTATTTCGCGATCATCAGATAAATGCAAGCATTTCTTCAACATACTAAAGAAGGGAACAAAATTTAAATGGACAGATGAATGTGAGAAAGCTTTTCAAGGAATTAAAGAATATTTGATGAATATATCCATTTTACAGAAGGCTGAACCAGGAGAATAATTGCTGATATATCTTGCGACAACTCCACATGCTTTAAGCGCAGTACTATTGCGAAATGACGCAGGAGTTGAAAAACCTATTTACTACATCAACAAAACATTTAATGCTGCGGAGAAAAATTATTCGAAGATTGAAAAGCTAATTTTGGCATTAGTTTATGCGGCTTCTAAACTTCGCATATATTTCCAAGCGCATAAAATCAAAGTATTAACAAAAGTACCAATCAAATCAGTAATAAAAAATTCAAAAAGATCAGGCAGAGTTAAAAGATGGAACGCACAAGTGGGGCATTTTGAAATCCAGTATGCAATTTTATCTTCGCCAAAATCTCAAATTGTCGCAGAATTTCCTTTGGAGGATGATGAAGCTGTAGAAGACATGATGGATATAGAAGAGGAATATGGGGATCCAAGAGATCTTTTAACAGAACCAAATAGGTGGGAGATATTAGTAGATGGATCATCCAATGGATAAGTAAATGGAGTGGGAGTCGTTTTTATTTCGCTAGAAGGCGCAAAAATGGCATTTGCATTTCGACTATAATTTGAATCTACCAATAATGAGACAGAATATGAGGCTGTAGTACATGCTCTAAGATTTGCGATAGAAATGAAGGTGGAGAATGCAAGAATTACCAGTGATTCACAGTTGATTATTCGGCAAATTGAAGTGGAATATGAAACTAACAATATATCTTTGAAAAAATATAAGAAACTTGTTGAAGAATTATCTGCGAAAATTCCAAAACTTAAATGGAGGCATATTTCAAGAAGAGATAATAGGCTTGTAGATGCTTTTGCGTTTATATCAAGTATGATGGTAGATCCGACTGCGAGAAATATAAAAATACAAACACTCATATCACCATCAATTAATAAAGAAGAAGAAGAAGAGGAAGCTGAGGCAATGGTAGTAGAAAATAATGGCGAAGAATCAAGTCGAATTATCGCAGATTGGCGTGCGGAAATTCACGCATATCTAGCAAGGGGGGAGATTCCAAGGAACAGATTAGAACCACATAAATTAAAAAGTAGAGAAACAAATTATGAGTTAAGAGATGGGGTATTATATCGAAAATCTTTAAATGGGCCTTCCCTCAGATGTTTGACACAAGAAGAAGGAAAACAAATATTAAAAATGTTACATAGTGGGGATGCTGGTAATCACAGCGGTGGAAGATCTTTAGCATATAGAACTAAAATGCAAGGTTATTATTGGCTATATATGCATGAAGATGCAAAGAATTTATCAAGAAGTTGCGAGGAATGTCAGAGATTTGCAAAAAGAATACATGCACCAGGTGAAACATTAACATCCTCAAAGAATGTTTGGCCATTTGGAAAGTGGGGTTTAGATATTGTGGGACCATTTGTACCGGGAACAGGGAAAAAGAGATACTTAATTGTCGCAACAGATTACTTCACAAAGTGGGCGGAAGTTAAAGCAGTACATCATATTTGTGATAAGGACATTTTCACATTTATATTTGAAAATATCATTTGTAGATTCGGAATTCCAGCGCAGTTGGTGTCAGATAATGGAAAAAAATTTGAAGGACAAAATATAGAGATGTTACTTAATGCATTCAAGATAAAGTGCGGAAAGTCGACTCCTTTATACCCACAGGCCAATGGTCAAGCTGAAGAAACTAACAAAACAATCGCAGATATTCTCAAAAAGAAGTTAGAAGGGCATCATAGAACGTGGTGTCAACAAGTTCATAATGCAGTTTGGGATTATAATACAACACGAAGAGAAGCAACTGGGGAATCTCCTTTTTGTTTAACATATGGGGTTGAGGCAGTATTACCAACAGAAGTTGCTATTCTTACAACAAAAATAAAAGCTTGGGAAAAGAATCTTAGTGCTGGTATGATTCTAGACAAACTTGATGAGGTAGAAGAGAAGAGAGAAAAGGCATTACAACATATGGAAAACTACCATCGCATATTAGCTCGTGAATATAATAAACGAGTAAAGAAGCGTGAGTTCCAAGTTGGAGATCTAGTTCTGCGAGAAACACCAGAATATCAGCGAGAAAATGGAGGAAAATTAGCGAAAAAATGGGATGGGCCATATATCATCAAAGAAATAGTTGGAACTGGAGCATATAAATTAATGGATCCAGAAGGAAGAGACATGGGTCAAAGACTTGGCAGACCATGGAATAGACAATATCTAAGAAAATATTATCAATAAAGGTTTGAAAAACTAGAATGAATGGATTACACGCAAGAAATTACGAGAGAATAAAAGAGATGTTTTGCAAGAACAAAGTTGGCTAAATATAAAAGCTATTTTCCGCAATAATTTGCGGAATAATTAAGAATTTTAATGCAAATGCATAAGATGGGCGAAAATTGCCTAAAAACATATAAAAATGGGACGAACTTTTATGGCGTACACCTTAGTTCGCGGATTCTATTCCGTAAGAGGCAATGTCCTTAAAGTGCGTCATAAGGGGGGTATCTCTTTGCATGGCTATGGGAAAGGCTATAACGCTGCTGGAACCTATTCATGGAGATTTGGGATTATAGAAAATCCATCCGGGAGAGATAACTTGGATTCCCAACTATATAAGGTTATACCCTGGTTGGGAGCCCGAGAGTTTCTCCTAAGGAATGCAACGTATGATCAAGGCGCCGAGGTACACGGTTGAGATGTGGGTGCCCGGGATGGATGAACCTACCCTGGCCATCCACGACAAGTCTTGGCTTACGATGTGTTCGGCCTGAATAAAACCCCACTTAGGGTGCAGTCTTGTAACTATAAGCCATATAAGGCATAAAGGACAAGGCTGCGAAAACAACTGGTTGTTGGCGAACTTCGGATGGGAAAGTGCTAGTCTTGTATGGCCGATGTATAATCCTTGAAGGGGCAACCGGGGGGAGATATAAGGGCGATACCCTCCATTAAGGAGCTGTGTATCAAAAAATATGGCAATGTCATGGGACTTTATATTCGCAAGAATATTTAGGCCCGTCATATTGTCCGTCGAAACGAGCAATGTCATGGGACTTTATATTCGCAAGAATATTTAGGCCCGTCACATTGCCGCGTAACTTGCCAAAAAGTCTAAAAAGGAAAGTTAAGATGAGATCAATGGGTTTTTGCGATAAGATCAAAAGATAAAATAAGTGAAATCAATAATAAGAGGATATAAATCGCAAAGACGTCATGCGATTTCATCGCAAAGACGACAATGTCATAAGTCTTAAAAATCAAAGAGAGATTAATCTCACAAGGTGGCTTAGATTTATCATATTGTCGCAAAGATTAAGATTAAATGATAAGGCAAGATCAATGGATTATTACATGTAAAAGTAAGAATGTCCTGCGATCTTGTCGCATAAAAGTGGCATATTAAGACCTTTAACTAGGAAGGCAAAATAAGACCACAAGAGAGGTTATATTTGCAAAGCATATAACAGATTTTTCGCAGCGTTGATTGGGATAATTCATCTATCATATTGCAGATTGATAACAAGAGGCAAGTCTGGGATTTTCTTACAAGGGTAACAAATTCAATACTTCACAAGGAAGATTATGAGGGGAAAATATGGGGATTATAAAAGAATATTTCATTATCTTCCTTGAGAAAAAAATAATCAAGTTACAAGAATTAATGAAGATTGGATTCAGATTAATAAATATATATAATCATAAGACGATGATGGGGTTACAAAAACTGCAATGTTTCGCAAAAGAGATTCAGAAATTACAATCATTTGCAGGACCGGAAAACAACAAGATATTTCGCAAGAATATAAAACTTTAGAGAATATTCTTCCTCCTTAATTTTATCACTCTTGCTCGCTACTATTATCTTCATCAACGGCACCTTTTTCAGTTTGGATTTCTCCATCACCAGTGGTTGTTTTGTGAGGAGAATTGTGTTCTTCTGATTCTTTATGAGGATGATATTCTTCATCATTGAGAGGGTTCCCTTCTTCTTCTATTTCTTTAGGTGGGTTTTGTTCCTCCTCAGAAAAATATTCTTCTTCATTACTTGAATAATTTAGATCTTCATCTATGGGATGGGGAACTTTGTTATTATCTATCTCCAAGGGTTTGATCTTCATAGGAGGTAAAGAATGAGAGAATAGAACATTGTTTATAAAAACTTCAGCGCCTAAATGAGCCTTGCGGAGGCAATTCTTTTCCCGGTTTCTGATCTCTATATCTTTGAAATATTCAAGATAATCAAACCTTCTCAATGCTCTGTTATGAGAGTTGGAAAGCGCGGTATTCTTTTTGCGAAGTTTGGCTAACTTCATAGACAGATCGGAGATAGAAACTTGAAGATGTTTCTCAGATTCTGTGAAAGAAAAATTGCATATTAGATGGAATTCTCGCGAAAAATAAGATGGGAAGATACAATGAAGTAATTAATAGATGAGGCAGTCAAAATTACTACCTTCCTTTTGTGAAGATAAAGTATGAATTATGTTAAAGAAGCAACTCTTCCATCGATTCATAGCATCATCAAAATTATCCCCAACCTTACCTTTCAAACGAGATTTTATACTTTTTTCACAATTGCGAAGATAATCATTTTCTTATTTCAATCGAGTACAATCATATTTGAGATTGTTGACTTTTACACTTAGAGCTAACCTACCCTTTATAAGTTTCTCTTGCTCCGCAGCAGATGATTCAGTTATCTTTTTAAGCTCATATTTCAATGCACGAAGGGATTGTTCTTGCTCTTTACACAACTTTTGAAGATTGCCTAATTGATGCGAATAAGTCCTTGTTGTATCCACAAATCTACGTTTCTCTTGGGATAAAGTTTTGTTTTCGTATGATAAAGATTCCACCCTCAAATTAGTCTGATTTAGCGAATATAAAAGTTGAGTGGCTTCATTACTTAGGCGATCTCGTTCACAAATTAGCTGATTATTCTCATTATTAAGATTATTTATCTCGTCAATTGAATATGCGTGGAGAGTACTCAATCTATCAAATTGATTTTTCCAAGACTCTTTCCCAATGCGGGACTCATCAGCGATTATTTCCCATTCAAGTATCTTCAATAATTGGTTATGTTTTGAAGCTAAATATGCGACAACAAATAAATAAAGAAAAATTGAGTACATAGAAAATAAAGAATTACTGAGGAAAAATCAGAGGCAAGAAAATTATACCTTTCAGATCATCATTTCTGCTGCGAAGAATTTCAGATCTAATTCAGAATTGCGAAGCTTATGATCGAGAAGTTCACATTCTAAAGTTTTTGATTGAAGGTTCTTCTTCAAGGTTTCAATTTCACTTTCTAAAGCAGTTAGCTTAGGCGAAGAACCGCAGGATCCAAGATTCTTACTTAAAATCATACAAATGTCTTGTCTCGCAGGGTCTGTAGAAGATTTCATAGCATCATTTAAAACTTCAGATAACATTTGAAAAGCATCTTCAACCCCTGTTGCTATTTCTTGAGAAGAAGGAAGAGAAGTAGAGGAAGAGGTTTTGGCGACAATAACTTGAAGATTAGAATCATTCGCGGTAGTAGGAGTAGAAAAGGGAACATGGTTAGTCGCAATTACAGTCTCATTCGTCGCAACATCTTTCATTGCAGCTTCACTTATCACGACTTCATTCGTCGCGGTTTCATTTACCGTAGCTTCATTCACCGCAGTTTCATTTACCATGGTTTCATTCACCACGGTTTCATTAATCGCAGGATCACTGGCTGCTGATTCATTCACTTTAGTTCCAGCTTTTAAAGGTTCATTCATCGTAACTTTTGAAATATTGATGGAAATATTAGCATCAATAGTTTCGTTTGGAATTGATGAAGAAGTAGTGTTGGTGTTAATATTAGAATTTACACAAGGAGAAGGAGAAGATTTATCTTGCGGCGGAACAGGGTCTGCGGGTAAAAATTCAAGAATATCCACTTCATCTGAAAGATCTTTAACTTGACGAGAACGCTTAAGAGGTTTAGAAATATTCTCTTCAATCTGCGAACAATAATGTAGATAAGAAACAGAGGCAACAATATTGTTATTTCAAAGAAATAGATGTTTCTTACTACCTTATCATTCTCAGATCTTTTTGTCTTCCCAACACGCCTTTTCTGAGAACCCTTAGGGTTAGGATTTTTGATAGTAATTTTAGTCTGAGAAGTGGTATTACTGAAAAAGATGATAAAATATGGGGATTATGAAGAAAATTGGGCGATAAAGATAGTGTAACATGAACAAAATAAGATCCAAGATAAGAACATACCTTTGAGTCTCCATTAGAGCAGCAACATGAAGGATACCAGGAAAGAAAAAGTTGCAGACAAAAAATAAAGGAAAAGTTGAAGAGAAAAGAGAAGGTGAAAGAAGAAAGAAATACTCTCGAGTGGAACCTTTATTTATAGATGAAGGATGGGTAACCGGGTTAATCGGTAAAGATTGACGCGTGTCAGCAGTAAAAGCGTAAAGTAGGGAACTTTGTCAGGTAAAAAGTAAGGAGTTGCGGCAAATCAAGAAACTTAAGTTCTCATGATCTTTACCTTATTCGCAGAAAAGATATGAGAAGAGGCAAGATGTAGGATCAGAATATTGTTACAACAATATTCATGTGAAATAAACAACAGATCTGCGACACATCAATAATAAACAACAGTTCTGCGATATATCAATGATATTCTGCGAAACGTCTCAAGGTGACGTAAGAAATGACATGTTGGATGAAAACGACATAAACATGAGAAGAGCGTGACAAATTTGCGATGAATCGATTAAGCCTACGAAATATTAAGGCGGTGCCACCTGCGATTTATCGCAGGAACCTAGATCCGAAATTAAATGGAATCTTAGCTGTAAATGAGCTGTCATGAGCTGTAATCCACTATGTAAAAGCCTATATAAAGGAAATGAATAGTTACAGAGGAGGAGGATGAATTTTTGAGAGCTAGGAAGATTTTTAGGAGAGAGAAAATCTTTATCAAGTGTTTTGTGTTCTTGATTTTTGTAAAATTCCCTAAAGATCATATTAATGAAAAAGTGTCTTTAATCTTCTAATCATGTCATAAATATTGATAAATTCTTGAATAGGGTGTAGTGTGGGAATTCCTGCAACTACACAAACAAAGTTAAGTTAGTGAACTATTCCCTTGTATAGAACTACCAAGTAAGCGAAACTTCTATATATATATATATATATATTATGCACGAAGCATGTGAGAAGCTTTCTTTGAATTACAAAGAAGATGTATGCAACCAAAGTACACCATATGGTTTGCCAGAGAGCTATGGCCAAATAGTTCTGAAACCAACAAGCTTAATTTTCCACAAGACTGAATTTTTTTGCGAACTGCCTAAACAGTTTTTGAACTAAAATGACATCCATAATTGCTGAGTTTTATATTAATAAGTTCGTGAACTGTGCAAATTATTTTGTGTACTCAAAAATACAAAGTGTACAAGAGACATGAAAAATCAACCCATTCGCGAACCAAGCAAATCAATTAGTGTACGCGAATTAATTGGGATATTAAAAATCAAGTCTTTATTATTTATAAATTCGTGAAATGGTGAAACAGTTTGTGAACCTTAAGAACTAACATTACTACTCCTTATGGCTTGCAATATTTTTCTCAAAGTTTATCATTATACTAAAGTCATACGACAAGTCCCAGTGGAATTATAAATACTATGGGTAAATAAGATAGTCAGTCTTCAAATGTCTTTGTTAATGAAGTTTTCTTAAACGCGCTTTCTTCAGTCTTCAATCTTCAAGGTCGATTGGTGATTTCTGATACACAACTATCATGTTCTAGTCCTTATCCGATACCGACTTTAGTAGACTACAAATCAAGGCATGGCTTTTGATCAACTAATATTAACAACAAACTTGACACACTAAAACTTATGAGTTTGATCGAGTGATGATCTAACACATTTGTAGTTGATGATTAATTTATTAGCTATTTGTATGTAGGTACTGAATATCACAAGGCATTAACTTACGAACATCGTGACAAATATAAGAGGAAAGAGTTACAAAACAATACGAAGATAGAAGAAGCACGGGGAAGTATGAAGATTTGCGAAGATAGAATAATATTGAGAAGATGAATTGCGATACTTCGCAATTCATATACAGCTGTACAAATTTCACTATAAATAGGAGTTCAAATGTAAAATTCGGGAGGTTCTTTTAGTGAGAGTTAGAAAATATCTTAGGAAAGAGAATAGAGAAAGTTGTAACTATTCTAGTTCCATTTAGATACTTTTATGTAATCAATTGAGAGAATTAATAAAAAAGTTATCATTCAACATCAAGAACTTCTCAAGTTTTACTAATTCTAATGAGGGTGTAGTTGTAGGTTATTTTGCAACTACATAATTGGCGCTAGAAACAGGGATTTGAAGGATTCCTGTATCAGAAAAATGGCAAGAAGAAGAAATATATCAGAACCATTAACTGCAATAAGAAGAAGTGTGAGACTCGCAGGAGGAGAAGCAAATATAACAGGAGAACCTAGTAGGAGAGGGAGTAATCGAAGAAATCAAGCTCAACAAACAATAGATCATGATCGAGTGAGTATACACACTTGTAGAATTGATACACCAGCAGAAGAATATAGAGAACCACAAATCAGACAAAATGGGAGGTTGATAGGAGGAACAATTCTTGAAAGAGAAAGGGAGATGTTAGAAACATTGAGACAAGGAATTCAAGAAGAACGAAGGTTAGAAGCTAAAGAACGTGCTAATCTAACAAGACGGAATCAAGAATTGAGGATGGAGAATGAGATGTTACAAAGGAGGAAATCTCAAAGTGTTGCAAGATCAAATGCTAGACCAGAGAGAGAAGGACAGAATTCACCAACAATCAATGATGAAAGTACTATGCAAGGACAAGCACTGACCCAAGTTGAAAGAAATCAAGATAATCGCTTCATTTTAATACCAAACCATGAACAAAACATGGAGAATTTACGAACTATGCCAAATCCTAGAGAAAACAATCAGAATGGTGAAGAAAATCAAGAAGAAGAGTCAGCTGAGAGACAACAAGCAGTACATCAGAACAATTACGAGAGTGGAGTAAGAAGACGTGAAGAGGCTCGTAATAATCAAAATGTTGAGTATGAAAGAATTAAGAGAAGAATTGGAAATCAACGAACGAAACAGCGAGGAATGAACCAAATTTTCGAACTAAAATACAGGCAAATCAAGAAGAAATAAATCACAGAAGAAGGAGAAATGAAGAAGAAGAAATTCCTGATATTCGCATGAGAAGGATGAGAAGAATAGAAAGGGAAGAACAAGAATTTCAAGATGCTCTGCAACAAAACAATTGTGATAATTTAGAAAGAAGATATTTGCAAAATTGTACAAATGAAAACATTAATGAAGAATATGATAGAATGCGAAGGATCGCAAGAGAAAAGACGCAAGAACGTAGAAGAAGAGAGGCTGCGTTGAAGAAGACAATAGATGAGAATTCTGAAGCAAATGCACGGATCTTTCGAGAATTAGCGGAAATGAGAGGGATGATAAACAATAGAAGAGGAGGAGATAGAAGGCAATTAGATGAAGCAATAGAAGAAGTTGTGAGGACTCCATTTGCTAGAGAAGTACAATTGGGAGGGATTCCACCAAAATACAATTTGCCTACACTTACCAGTATCTTTGATGGGACTTCATGTGCTATTCAGCACATTAAAGCATACATAAGATGCATGTTACAATGGGAGAATCATGATGCTGTATTATGCAAGTACTTCGCATCAAGCTTAACAGGGGAAGCTCTAAAGTGGTTCGAAGGACTTCCTAAGAACACTATTACGTCATTTAATCATTTACAAGCAACTTTCCTTGGAGAATATATCACAAATCATTTCTCATGGCTTGGTATTGAAGATGTGTTTGGTTTAAAACAAAGAATTGGTGAAAGTTTGAAGCATTTGGTAAGAAGATGGAAGACTATGTGCATTGATATGGCAGGGCGCGTGGATGAGAGATACTTGATTCTGTCTTTCATAAATGCGATGTTCGCAACTGAACAATTGTATGTTCAAATCTTCAGAAGAAATAATTCCACAATGATGACAGAGTTACTAGAATTGCAAGAAGAGTACATTACACTAGAGGAAAATCAAAACAATATGGAGTCATATCCAGTAGAAAACACTAACAATCAAGACGTAGGAGCAAATTTACTTCCCAAAATAATCAACGTCGTAGCAGGTACTTCGCAAACATCCTCGCAAACTTCTTAGAAAATTTCAGAAGAAAAGAAAATCAATAATATCCAGCCAAAAATAGTAGCAATGGGTAGCAAAGATCAAGAAGAGTATGATAGAGAGAGGAATTTCTATAATCGAGGAGGAAATAACCAGATCCCAAGATTATATCAACAACAAGAAAATTATGGGGGACAAAGGCAAAATTATTTTGGACAAGGAAATCAGAGACAAAATTATAACAATGGTCAAGGAAGTCAAAGAATGATAAGGGAAGAAATAAAGTTGCCACCTTTGAATACAAGTGTAGAGAAGATATGGCAGGCAATTATTCTGATAGAACATATACCAACTCCATGGAATATGGGAAAGGAACCACCAATGGGTCCAAGAAGTCATGAATTTTGTTCATATCATCATTTTCATGGACATTCTACAAATAACTGCAATAATATCAAGTGGATAATCTTGCGAATGATTGATCAAGGAAAACTGAATCACTTTTTACTTAAGCAAAAACACAAGTCGCAACAATTACCACGAGCTCAGTCATAACTCGCAAGGAGAACACAACACAAGAAAAGGGAGAAGAAACCATACATATAGAAGTGGGATCAAAAGCAAGGAATGTTTTCTGTAATTCTATTGTTCACTCATATAAAACCATAGAGGATTTTCATGATAATGTGTTAAGCATGGTATTTGCGAGGGATGGTGAAGTAAAGGAAGTAATGAACATAGCAAAAATTTCACGACTTGAAGATTGGCAGAAACATGAAATTTCTTTTGAAGCCACTGAAATTCCAGAAGGTTGTGAAGCACATGATAATCCATTGGTAGTAAAATTAGCAATTTACATGAATATGGAAGAAAGATAAGATGATATGGAGGAAGAATCAATTGGTCTTAATAGAATTTTGATTGATACGGGAAGTTCTGTCAATATCCTGTTCTATTCTGCTTACAAAACTATGAGGGGAAAAGACGCAGATTTAATACCTTCAACCTACAAGATTTATGGTTTTAATGGAACTGCTAATAAGCCTAAAGGAGAAATAATCATGCGAATTCCATTAAGTGGAATGCGAACTGAAATTCTGTTTTGCATTGTTGATGTCGAATCACCGTATAATGCTTTGATAGGAAGACCCTGGCTCCATGGAATTCTGGGCATAGCTTCCACTCTACATCAATGCATAAAATTTCCTCATATGAAGGGTGTTGGAGTTATCAGGGGTGATTGGGCTGAAGGAAAGAAATGTTACGATACAGAGTTAGAAGTTTGCGAAGGAAAAACTACTGAGAAAGAAAATTGGAGAAAAAGAGCAAAGGCTATGAAAAGAAGTGAAAATTTAATGGCAGAGGATTAAGACAGGAAAGAATAAAATTATGATATTAATCATGCAGGAAATTACGATGATAACAAAGGGTTGTGATTTGCGAAGAAAGAAGAAAGAAAGTAATGAAACAAGAAGGTAATCAATATGTTTGCTCGTGAAGTATATCAAGATATCCATTCAGAAAAAAGAAGTTGAAATGAGGTATGTTGCAACACAAAAAAAAAAAAAAAATTGAAATTTTTTACGAATATTGTTTACTCACAGGAAATTTGCAAAAGTTACGAGTTTCAAAATTTTATTGCGATTAACTTTCATTAAAGAAAGACGCACACATTAACTTGCGAAGAAAAAACCGCAATTTGCGAAGAAAAAACCGCAATCTGTGATCAGCTTTCAAAAAAGAAATAAAGGCGCAGAAATATTACACAGGCAAACCTTTGTGGCGTACAACCTAGTTCGTGAAGCAACATTTCGTAAGAGGCAAAGTCCTAAAGTATGTCATTTAAGGGGGTACCTATAAGCATGGCTCAGGGACACCGGAACACCACCAAGGCACCGAGTACATGGAACTTTACGGGGTACAACCCAATAACGGGGTACCTATCCGGGTTAGACACCTTGGATTCTCACCTAATCTTGCGACATTACGCAATATTATGCGGTGTAACATGATTTAGGTTGGGAGACTAAGGCATACTGTCTTTCCCAAGAAGTGCAGAAAACGATCAAGGCGCCGAGGTACACGGTTGAGTCAAGAGTTTCGGGTGAGCTTGAAGCACATCTGCCATTTTTGACAAGTCTTGGCAAATGATGCATTTGGCCCAAAGATACCCCATAGGGTGCAACCTCGTAACTATAAGCCCTATAGGCAAAAAGGATAAGAGGTTGCGATCAAAAGCAGGTTGTTTGCAGAACCGGATGGGAAGATCTAACCTTGTATGGTCGATGTACGCTTCCTTGAAGGGGCAACCAAGGGGAAGATAAAGGGGAGCACCCTCCATTAGGGAGCTGATACGTGCTATAAGACGCAAATGTCACGAGGCTTTTGGTTTGCAAAAACATAAATGCTTGTCATATTTGTGCAACAACTGAATTTCTGCGAGCATTCTAAAAAAAAAAAAAAAAAGAGAAAGAAAATATCCAAAGAGAACTCGCAGAACATAACAAAGAAGTTAAGATGAGATCAATGGGTTATTACATGAAAGTGTAAAAACGTCATGCGATTTCATCGCAAGACGATAATGTCACGAAGTTGCATATTCGAAAGAATGTTCAAACTTGTCATATTATCGCAAATACAAAAATATTATCACAAAAGAGGTAGCAAAATAAGACCTTTACTTAGGAAGGCATGATAAGACCACATCAATTAATGAAATTTATTCCATCAATATCATTGAAAAGTTTTACAAGAATATATATCATGAAGTTATGACAAAGAAGACAGCTCCGTCAATATCATTGAAGAAATTTTACAAGAAATCCTAACAAAGAAAACAAACCCATTGAAGAATTTTCACGAAGACATAACAGAAGATGCGATTTTGCTCGCAATCAAAAACAGATAGTGAAGAATTCATTAAATTTTACAAGAATTACATACTTCTTATACTTCTTCATATACTGAATATTTCTCCACAAAATTGAATACTTCTTATAATTCTTCAAGAACGTCTCATATTTATTATAATTCTTCAACGGATACTTCATTTGGCGAAGGTTAAGTACTTATTATACTTCTTCATACATTGAGTAATTCTTCATAGATTGAATAATTCTTATACTTCTTCATACATTGGAATAATTCTTTACGGATTGAATACTTCTAATATTTCTTTAAAGATGTTTTATACTTCTTATACTTCTTAAGGATATTTCATACCTCGTATTTCTTATACTTCAAAGGGAGGATTTCTTGTTCACAATCGCAACAAGCTGAAGCTTCGTAAATTGAATAGGGGAATATATTCTAATATTTCCAACAATGTTTAATCATCTGAAGAGCAATAATAGGGGGAAAGGGAATACTAAGCTAAGTCTTTAAGATATATTATTTCTCTCCACATGATCAAGTTATGCGAATAATGGAAACACGCGATCAAAGAAAATTCATCATCGCAAAATTAAGACATTAATACGAGTTAAACTTCAAAAAGAACTTGTTGGTTGATCAAGAGTGCAAGAAAGAAGAAAATGTTGTACTCAAACAGATAATATGAAAATAACTAGAACAGATATACAAAAAATAATGAAGTTATTCTTCGGGGGAGTTATTCCCATCAAAATGATCTTCTTGTTCTTCTTCAGAGAGATCATCTTCAACTTCACTATCAGAGATTTCCAGATATGGGGTATCTTCAGGAATTTCTTCAGAAAGGAGCGTATGGTACTTCTTGAGAGGAATTTGATTGTCTTCACAAATTTTGCGAGTCATCTTAGCTCGAAAACGCTTGACATATAAACTATGGTTGTGCTGGGTAATTAGAAGTTGAGATATTAAATCAGAAATCTTCTTCTTACGACTAGCATGAATAGTTTCCAGATCATCATTCATCTTCGCATAATTTTCTGCAGTAAGAAGAGAAGTTAAGGAATTGGTTAGAAAAGTTACGAAAGAAAAGTAATTAAAATACTCACCATTACGAAGAATTTACCTTCTAATTGCTTTTTATCATTACGAAGAGAAGAGTTTTCAAGCTTTAGATGATTATTCTCCTCAAGAAGAGAAGAACTATCAGCTGCGATTCTCACAGATTGTGGATTATCTTCGTGACGGGATGTTAGTTCTGCGATATCAATACTTAAATCCTTTACTTTCTGACGAAGTTTTGAATTTTCAATCTCCAACTTCTTACAACGGTTTAAAGTTTTCTTCTTAGCAATGGAATGGCGTCTTTCTAAATATGAAGCAGATGCGCATCTAACTCTTCCAACCTGAACAAGTAAAAAGGGTCAGAAATTAATGAAATAAGGGAAACAAACAAGGAATAGAAAAGAAACTTACCATAATCCCTAAAGCATATAATGTAGCAGGAGAGACGAATCTTGAAATTCCATCAAGAGAGTTGTTATTGAGTACAGTAGGAACTTTGCAAGCCTTCGCAATAAGCTTACGAGCATTCGCGATTAGGAGAATTTCCTAACCCACGAGAATAATGGAGAAAGGCCTCGAGATACACGAACCATTGCTGAAGCAAAAGTTTCTGTGTTATTATAATCTTCCTCTTCACCTTCTTCTTCATCATCATCATCATCATCATCATCATCATCATCTCCTTTATCAGAAAGGGTATCAAAATTAGAGTCAAAGTCCTTCTAAGGAAATTTATCATCTTCATCACCTTGATCTTCCTCAACATTCTCATTAGAAGAGATTACATGGGAATAAAACTTAGTTGAGAACTTCTTCTATTTCTTCCTCTCATAAGCAACCTCTCCAAGTTTTTTTTTTCCTTTGCGAAGAGCATCATCTTTACTAACAGAAGTTTGGGTATCCTTCGCAGAGCGAAGTGTCTTTTGTCTCGCAGTTAATCTTTTGGAAGAAGTGGAACTCTTATTCTCACTCGCAACAACCTCAGAAAGATCAGAAAGAACCTTCAAATTCAAATAAGGATAAGAAACAGAGGCAACAATATATTGTTTAAAAAGCATAAAAGAGTGTTTCTTACCTCATTTGAAAATAAATAGAAGAGTAACAAGAAGATAAGTAGATGGAGGTACATACATTTTTATAAACCCAAGGTTGATAATTGCGATCACGAAGGTTCGCAGGAAGATCTACTATCCCAAAAATATAAGAGCCCGATAATGCTAAAGGGTAGTTATACCAATCTTCATCATTAGAACGACGAGGTGTTTTATTATTTCCCGAGGCATAATCAATGTCGTGCATAAGGAGGTCATCTGCTGCGATATTAGCTTTATGATGAAGACGAACACCCCAGCGTTTATCTTCTTTCTTCGCAGGAATTAATGTGTAATTTTTAAAGAAACCCTCAACTGTATAGTCCGCAGCGATAATTTCCATATCTCGAAATCCAGATTTCCTAAGATCAACTGAGTACAAAGATCTTCCAGTAGCAGCACGAGTTGCGAATTCAACCAGAATGCGAATGCAATCACCAGTCAATTGATAAATGGCACATGAAAAGTTGGGGTGGGAAATAATTTCATAGAATAAAGGAAGATTAACATCATAAAGAGGAATAGGAAGACCTGCGAGGATTTGACCTCGTGAGATTAAAACTTTCTGATCATTCCAAATATAATTGGTAAATAGCTTCACACAGAGAGAAGATTTATTGTCATAACCATCAATTTCAGAAAGAATGAGGTCCCTATCAGCAAGCTCTGCGTTAATTTGTTCAATAGTTTTCTTCTTTGGAGCCATTGAATATAAGATAGAAAATAGGAAAGAAAAAGAGGTGAAAGAGATAAGAAATCGTAGTACCATAAAAAGAGAATAAATAGCAGAGGCAGAAGTGATAAGGAAGACGAATAGGATAAGAGAATAAAAAGAAAAACAAAGGACAATATTTATAAAGAAGAGAGAATTCGATGAAGATAGAAACTCATCAATGTGATTAAACGTGAACGGTTGAAAAGAACGGTTACGAAGAAACGTGTCAAAAAGATAATGGAAAAGAAAAAATACGTGTTTCGAATTTAACAGGTGGTGATAACTATACTAAATGAATGAGAATAGTGGTTCTCATGACATTCCTTCTTCGTAGAATTGACATGAGAAGAGGCAAGATGTAGGTACTGAATATCACAAGGCATTAACTTACGAACATCGTGGTCGGTTGTCAGCCGACGCAGAAATAATTTCACTTTCTTACTTCCTAAAATAAAGTAGTATGCAATAAGAAAGAGTTCGTTTCCACAGAGAGTCCTTTGTTGTTATAAAAATTTCCAGTTTCTTAGTAACCAAGGGGGGATGTTGTTTTATCAAAGCAGTAAAAATAATTTGAAAGCAATAAAGTATGAAAATAATCAATATGGAGAAAGTATTGGTCAAGGGATAGTTTCATTCACAAACACATATTTTCATCAATGACTAGAATTGATATTTAATCTCTCATTTACTAAAAGTCCTAGGATATCTTGATCGCAAGAATATCCCGCTAATTCCCTGATTTCATCACAACCACATTAAAAGATGCATATGTGAATTCTTCCTAGAAAGCAACATAAAGTGTAAAAGCAAATTAGATTTAACTCCCTAGAAGCAATAAGCTATATGGAATAAGACTAATCAAGGAAATCGAAATGTGTAAAAGCACTAAATAAATTTAACCCAAGTTATGATTCATATGTGACTAGTAGGATATATCTCTACAAGCACTACCCACATTTATGCTACTTAGAATCAGGGATGAACAACGTTTTCGTATTGAAAACCCTAATATAGATCTAGATATGAATGCAAATCGGATTGATTCCGGACTCAACCAATCAAACAATCAAATCATATTCAATATAAACAATGAATCATAAACAGTAAAATATTGAGACAAAACTACTTCATTGATTCCAATACTATTTGTGAAATCTACTTATTATCCCATAACCAATATTAAGAATTTAGCTACTCATGGTTTTTAAACACAACATAATTATTATTAAAAATAAAATGAAGAAAATAAATGGAAGCAAACCCTAGTCGCTGCTCTCCTCCAAAAACACAGTAGAAAGATTCGTGATGTCTCCTCCCCAAAAAAGAATAGAAACTTCTTATTTTTATAGCCTTCAACTTTCCAAAATTAGGTCTTCAAAGCCCACGGTCCAATACTAGAAGTCCACCAAAGTACAAGTGTGAAATACCCATGAGAAAATATGACCCAAAAGAGCTCACCGGAAAACTATGTTTCTTGCCGGAATATTGCCGGAATCCGGCACGGCGCCGGAATTTGTCACCGTAAAATTTTCTCCGATCACTTGAAGTATTGGAAGACGTCACCAGGCAAGTGCACACTCCCAGAAGATCAACTCTATTTTTCTGCAATTCAAACATTCACAAAATAGCACCTAAACCAATTACTTGTTCTTGCGAAAACGCACCCAAAAGCGTGACCCGTAGCTCATATGTCGGGCCGCCAACTCTTGTATCCAAAACATACCCCCTTCGCGATTCACTGAAATATTACAATCCATGCTTTAACTTCCAAAATCCGGCTACTGGAACTATGCTCACCGGCGCGCTATTTTCACTTCGTTTTCGCACTATTTCTACGAATGCAGCTAACCCTTGCCTGCACAGTTTATAACAGTACCTCAGGTTCAAGATTGAACTCTTAACCAATTATTCAAGTCCATACCCTGCAATCATCAGTACCAGCCACAACCAATTCCGCATTGCCTTCAGCTCTGCATACCCATCACGAACAGCAGCAACTCTAGTTCAAACAGCAACATCCACAGATCACCAGATTGATTCCATGGCAGTACCAGCGCACTGCAGCTGAACCTGACTCCAATTGCAACTGTAGTTTACATTCCTCATCTGTGCTCCACCTCAGCTGAATTCTGTAGCTTCTATTCCATGTCTGCCATCAACAATTCACTGTTCAATCTCAGTGAATCATTCGCAGTGACTGCAGCTCCCTCTCGAGCTCCATTTGATCACCAGCATCGACCCTTGTAATCTCAGCTGCATATCATACTCTTTGATTCAGCTCAACGCATAACCTAGCCATCATCTGCCAATGAATCTGCAACACCTCTTGCACAACTTACTGGAATTCAGTTCCAGGTGAAACCCTATTCACAGTCGATCCATGCATCTCCCCAACACCAGTTGCACAACCTCTAGTACCTAGAAACATCAGTCACCTCCAGCTTACTCCTGTAGCAGTTCATTATCAGAACCAGCAAAACCAACTAGCTTGCCCCTAACACCGCAACCTCATTGAACAACACCACCTGCAATGCTATCTCCATACAGCTGCAACAATGTTACAGCCATTATGACCATCTCATTCCAGGCACTCAACAACACCACAACCGCCTTCCGTATCAACCTTACCAGCTTATTACCTGTGATTTTCTGTAGCAGAAACCATAACCCCCCATCTGAGTCTCACTCCATCCTGTTATCTCAGTCCAAACTCAATCTTCCTCACCTGATTGCTTCTTCGATTTATCTATGATGCCACAACATTAATTGCATTTCAATTCTACCAGAGACCAACTCAAGTTATAGATGCATTACAACTCCATTGAACCACAGCAACAAAATCCAACTATGATATTTCAGCAAAGCCACAAACCCAATTTCTCCATCATTCGATATCACCACTCCAATCACCAACACAACAACCATCTAGACCATATCGCAACATCAATACCTGCCTGGAACTCACCAATCTGCAGATCATTTGCATAATACCTACATACACAACACCACCAGTTCCTGTATTGCAAACCACCTCAACCAGATACCACCACCATCTTTAACTGCAATGCTTCACCAGATGCACTAATCTCTGCTTACAACCACCTTCCACCAGATCTGTAGCTCCAGTTCCGTAACACAACACCACATCATGTACCACCATCATCTCCAACTTCCAATAGCTATAGCAAACCGCAATTCGACCACCAACCCTTACAAGCCACAACAACTTTTATCACCAGCAGCAGCTCACATCCATTCACACAGCAACATCATTGTTTCCAACTGCAGCTTCTCATCTGTTCAAGCACCTCCAGTACCACCAAATTTATCACCACAAGCACATTCTAACACACACAGAGCCATCCTCCATTGAAGATTCAAATCACCATTCCATCTTCTTGTACATTACCTGAAACACAACACCATCACTCAAAACCCAGCTGTAAATCAAGCTAGAGCTAACACTATCAAAACTCCTCCCTGAACTTCTCCTTGTAATATCTCAAACAACAATTTCAACCAAGCACCATCTGAGCTACATCATCTTCAATATTTTCTGTGTTGCTTAAGAATCAATTACAACACAAATTCTTGAGGTTAAGCACACACCCAAGCTTTATCAACCCTTGAATCAAGCATTAATGTCACCAGATTATTAAATCGATCATCTTCAACAAAACCCTAACTTCTCAAGTTTGTCTTGCTTCAATTCATGGCAACAACTGAATCTTCATCATCTCACAATTTTCTGCCATTAATCTATAAATTTCTCGATCTAATTCTTACCAGGGTGATGGCAACAGCTGCTGCTCCTATTCTTCTCTGGATTAGGGAACAATGATTGAGAAATCATTGTCTCTAATTTTTAGGTTTGTTGTAGGAAATAAAAGTGGATATTTCCACCCCAGCTGATGGGATAAGGGGTTTTATCTCAAAAATGGCTTGTCGGTTCCAGGGAACCGACAGTCTAGTTCTTTGTTCAGTTGTTAGTTCTGCGAAACTGACAATCTAATTTTTGCATAACTCCTCTTGCACGACCTGGCTTGCTCCAAATATCACCAGTGAATTGACATTCTTTCTTTTACGCTCCAGATGGACTTTTTCTCCTTCTTTTTCTCCAAAGGACTCCATTGCACCTAAAAACTCAAAACTAAACATAAGATACATATTTTACAAAATAAATAGCAAAGAAAGTATAAATACTAGATATAGAATTAGGTGTTTTACAAAACCTATCAGATTCCCCCACACTTAGACTTTGCTAGTCCTCGAGCAAATCAAACAAATCTTATTCTAAAGAATACATACAATTCTCGTGAGCGTTTACTAGAGAAATACCCACACAACCTACATTTCCAATTTACAAGTTCTCCGAAAAGATAGTATCCAACGCGCTAAGAAGACATAAAGATTCTGCACACTAGTCATAAGAAGTTAGACACATAAATGAACACAATCTCATTCTTAAAAGTTGAGAGAGAAATAACCATCCCTTATCGAAAGAAATTTGGGTTCGGAGTGATCAAAAGTCTTGACTCTGCCTCACAAGAAAGGATTTTATGAAATTGCTCTCAATAATAAACATCTCTTTATGGGTCACACATGTGTCCAGGTAGGAGTGAAGAGAGAATCCTGCGACACGTTAAATAGTAGGAAGTCAAACCCTCCGAAATGTTTTGAAAACCCACATCTTTTATTCATTTTGAAAACCCTTTTTTTCTGATGATCTCTTAGAAAGGAAATCAACCACTTAACGAAAGTGGGAATATGCTTACTTACCTCGTTATCCGTTTGGCATGCAGCTATCACCACTCTCACAGCATCCATAGAAACGTCTTCGGTCTTCAATCCTTGTCGTCGTCTTCGGTCTTCAACTGTCGATGATAACTCTTGAACTTCGTAGAATCTTGACATTGTGATTCTTTCCTCTTATTCATGTTGCTTGAAACTTCAATGTAGATATTTCTTCTTCCGTTGGCTTATTGAATGAATACAAAACCAAAATATAATCTAAACAAACCAAAATATGATGTAATGAATTTTTCTTTTTCTTTTTCTTTTTCTGTTTCTTCTGTTTCTTCTTTTCCTTTTTTTTTTTAAGTAAATACAAAATGAAAACAAACAAAAATAAAAACTAATGATGATCCTTAAGAACTTTTCTCTTGTTTTTTTTTTAGACAAGAGAATATAATAAAAATAAAAAGAGAATATAATAAAAATAAAAATGCAAGTACAAATGCCATGATGTGAGTACTTTACCGCTTGATTCTTCACAACTTGTATGTCTCGATATCATAAACTTCTTGAATTCTTATCTTGAAAATCTTCACTCTTGTACAATAGTCTTCAACTTATAAAAATTCTACCCTTGTCTTGTTGCTATACTTGAATCTGAAATCTGCTCATTCTTATACCGTTGCTTGTAAACCTAGAACGTCTTCAACTTTCCTTCGAACTTGTGATGCTTCCCTTGTTGATGATGATGGTGTTTCTATGGACCTGTTGGTGTAGAGAGATAAAGTGGATGGTGCTAACTGCAAACAAGATTACAAGTGGTATGTAAGTTAGCAATTCGATGTCACCATTCATGATTGATAAAATAGCACTCAAGAGATCAAAATAGTGCTTCTATTGGTGGGAGGTTGGGTAGCTCACCATTCTACCCGGAGTTTACGTACGGTGACACACACTCTAAAAGCACAAATTTAGACAGGTACAAAGAAATGAAGGTCGGTGCCTCTCATGATGTAACATGGGTAGTCTCCACTATAGGGGACCACTACTCTACTACCGAATTAATCTGCACCAAATTTGCCACTGGCATGGTTAAATCCAACTTTAACTCTCATACAAGTAAGAAACCCGATCATGTTCTCTGTCATCTCTAAGTTCAGTCACTCTTATGAGAATATCGATGTAATCTTAGCGACATGGATACTATGTGACTCTAAACTAACTACAAGTTGGAGTTTTTCATGCACTAATTTACACAAAAGTTGAAAATTTTGAAAAAATTTACAATGCAAATGCTTAACCACTCCCCCACACTTAAACTTTACATTGTGCTCAATGTAAATTGAGTCATCCAAAGTAAGTCAAGGTGGGAAATTATGCATGATAAATGACAAGAAATTAGAAAAATAAAATCAATATAATACAAGAAAAAGCTAAAAACAAAACAAGAAAATGAAAATAAGACAAGAGATACTCATCCTAGGGGTTGCCTCCCATTTAGCGCTTGGTTTAAAGTCGTCAGCCCGACTATCTCCTTGCTTTCTACGACTCCTCCAGAGGGAGTGCATCCACAAAATTCGCTCCTTTCACCACTTCGGAAGTGAAATTCTCATAATATGGTTTCAACCGGTGCCCATTAACTTTAAGTTCCTTGCCTGTAGCAATACTACAAATTTCTACTGCACCATGAGAAAACACATTAGTAACAATGAAAGGTCCGATCCATCGTGACCTTAATTTACCCGGAAATAAATGCAAGCGAGTATTAAACAAAATCACTTTATGCCCAACAAAAAATTATTTTCTAGAAATCATAGTATCATGAAAGGCCTTCGTTTTCTCCTTGTAAATGCGAGAGTTTTCAAATGCATCATTGAGAAGCTCCTCTAGCTCTTGGAGTTATAATTTCCTTTGCTTTCCAGCCCCATCCATATCCATATTGCATTGCTTTATCGCCCAAAACGCTTTATGCTCAATCTCCACGGGTAAGTGACAAGGTTTACCATACACAAGCCTAAAAGGAGACATCCCAATAGGTGTCTTGTATGCGGTTCTATACGCCCACAAAGCATCATTTAGTCGCAAGATCCAATCTTTCCTTGTTGGATTCACCGTCTTTTCAAGAATGGATTTCACCTCCCGGTTGGAAACCTCGGCTTGTCCATTTGTTTGAGGATGATAAGGTGTTGCAACCTTATGTGACACATTGTACTTCTTCAACAAGCTTTGCAAAGTCTTGTTGTTGAAGTAAGAACCCCCATCACTAATTATGGCTCTTGGAATTCCAAACCTTGCAAAAATGTTAGCTTGCACAAAATCTGAAACAACCTTGGAATCATTAGTAGTGGTGGCCTTAGCTTTCACCCATTTAGAGACATAATCAACAGCAAGTAAGATGTAATAATTCCCATGCGAGTTGACAAAAGGACCCATAAAATCAATACCCCATACATCAAAAACTTCAATAAATTGAATAAAGGTTTGTTGCATTTGATTTCGGGCACCTAGATTGCCTGTTCTTTGGCACCTATCACAAGTTGTGCAAAATATATGTGCATCCTTAAACAAGGTTGGACAAAATAAACCGCTTTCAAGTACCTTGTAAGCGGTTCTATTACTTCCAAAGTGTCCTCCGCAAGCATAGGAGTGACAAAATGACAAGATAGAATTAAACTCAGATTCGGGAACGCACCTTCTCATTACTTGGTCGCTGCCATGTTTCCATAAGTATGGATCATCCCATATATATTGGTTTCCTAACCTCTTTAGTTTGTCCCTCTCAGCACGAGACAAGTTCTTTGGGATTTGTTTAGTTACCAAGTAATTCACAATGTCAGCATACCATGGTTCTCCAACGGCAATTGAGAATAGTTGCTCATCCGGGAAACTTTCACGCAATGGGATAGCTTCCTTGTCCAAAGCAAGACGGCTCAAGTGATCCGCAACGGTGTTCTCAATTCCTTTCTTATCTTTGATTTCAATATCAAACTCTTGCAAGAGTAAAATCCAGCGTATGAGCCTTGGTTTCGCTTCTTTCTTCATTAGAAAGTACCTAAGAGCTGCATGATCAGAATAAACAACAACTTTCGTACCAATTAGATAAGAGCGAAATTTCTCCAATGCAAATACAATAGCTAAAAACTATTTTTCAGTGGTTGTGTAGTTTTGTTGGGACTCATTTAACGTTCTAGAAGCATAATAAATGGCATGAGGTATCTTCCCCACACGCTGCCCAAGCACCGCACCAACCGCGTAGTCACTAGCATCACACATTAGCTCAAAAGGCTTGCTCCAATCCGGTGGTTTAATGATAGGGGCTGAAATCAAAAGTTCTTTCAAACGATTGAATGCCGCCATACACTTCTCATCAAAGTTAAAAACCACATCTTTTTGCAATAAGTTGCAAAGTGGTGATGCTATCTTGGAAAAATCCTTGATAAACCTACGATAGAAACCTGCATGACCAAGAAAAAAACGTATCTCCCTCACCGTAGTTGGAGGGCTTAGAGCACGAATAAGGTCTATTTTAGATTTATCAACTTCCAAGCCCTTAGAAGATATAATATGGCCTAAAACTATGCCATGAGTTACCATGAAATGGCACTTCTCCCAATTTAGCACAAGGTTTGTCTCAACACAACGTTCAAGGATTAATGATAAATTGTTCAAGCAAAGGTCAAATGAATCACCAAAGACACTAAAGTCATCCATAAACACTTCAATGATGTTTTCAACATACTCGGAAAAGATACTTACCATACACCTTTGAAAGGTAGATGGAGCATTGCATAAGCCAAAAGGCATCCTTCTATACGCAAAAGTGCCTAAAGGAAAAGTGAAAGTAGTTTTCTCTTGGTCCTCCGGTGCTATCACAATCTGATTGTAACCTGAATAACCATCAAGGAAACAATAATAAGCATGTCCAGCTAAACGTTCAAGCATTTGATCAATAAAAGGTAAAGGAAAATGATCCTTCCTAGTAGTAGCATTCAACTTTCTATAATCAATACAAACCCTCCAACCGGTTTGCACACGAGTTGGGACAAGTTCGTTCTCATCATTCTCTACCACTGTTACCCCTGATTTCTTTGGTACAACTTGTACCGGGCTTACCCACTTGCTATCGGATATGGGGTAGATAACACCCACTTCCAAAAGCTTGAGTATCTCCTTTTTCACAACTTCCATCATAGGAGGGTTCAAACGACGTTGCGCTTCCCTTTTAGGATTTGCATCGTCCTCCAAACGAATCTTATGCATACAAACGGCAGGGCTTATACCCTTGATATCAGCGATTGTCCATCCTATGGCCGTCTTGTGCTTCCTTAGCACCCTTAGAAGTTTTTGCTCCTGTAATTCACTAAGCTCGTTAGAAACAATCACAGGTAACTCTTCATTGTCACCTAAGTACAAGTACTTTAAGTGACTTGGAAGAGGTTTCAATTCCAACTTTGGAGATTTAACAATATAAGGTAAAAGCTTTTCATCACTGCATGGTAAAGAAATAAAAGAGATATTATGAGTTTCCGGGCATCCTTGTAGTGAGTTGAGATCACCAAGGTATTCCTTAACTTCATTACCACACTCTACTCCATCATCCATGGATGTAGTTAAAATAGTTTCCAAAGCATCATCACCATTTAATTCAAACACTTTTTGCGCCAATGCATCCATAACATCAACGGAGAAACAAGAGTGGACATCACTAGGATATCTCATCGTTTCGAAAATGTTGAAACGTATTATTTCTCCGTCAAACTCCATAGTCAACGTTCCCTTATCTACATCAATAATGGTCTTAGCCGTTTTCATGAAAGGGCGTCCAAGTAGAAATGGAAGAGACGAGTATGGTGCACCTTCATCCATCTCTAACACACCAAAGTCAGCAGGGAATACAAGTTGATTAACCTGCACAAGAACATCCTCAAAAATACCCATTGGGTAAACATTAGAGCGATCGGCTAATTGCAACACAATTTCATCCTTTTTCAGAGGACCTAGATTAAGTGAATTATACATAGATGCAGGCATAACATTAACGGATGCACCTAAATCCAACATTGCTTTGTCAAAAGTAGTGTTACCAATTATGACGGGGATGTCAAAGCTACCGGTATCCTTGCATTTCAGTGGGAGTTTGTGTTGTAAGATTGCCGAAGCATTCTCCCCCACACTTAGCACTTCATTTCCCTTAAGCATTTGCTTGTTGGTACACAAGTCCTTCAACACTTTTGCATACTTGGGAACTTGCTTGATAGCATCAATGAGTGGTATATTCACATGAATCTTCTTGAGAACGTCTAAAATCTCCTTTTCTAGTTCCGCCTTCTTAGAACTTGCAAATCTTCGAGGAAAAGGTATATGAGGAACATAAGTAGGAATAGGAGTTTTAGAGTTAGGAGTTGGTACCTCGGGTGTTTGGGGAATTTCATCCCTCTTTTCCTCCGAAACCGACTCCTTTGGAACTTCCTCTTCACCCAAATCAGCAACTTTTGGTTGCTCAAGTTGTGTACCACTTCTCAACGTAATTGCATTGAATACCTCTTTTGGGTTAATGGGTTGAGAAGGGAGTCTTCCACTATTTTGAGATTTCAACTTGTTGATATCAATTTCCATGGAACCCACTTGAGTCTGCAAATTCTTAATCGCACTCTTAGTTTCTTGTTGGCTCTCCTTGAACATGGTAGAAATACCTTGCATAAAAGTTTGTAGCTTGGCATCGATATCGGAACCTTGATTTTGCACCGATTGTTGTGGTTGCTGAAATTGTTGTTGTTGTTGTTGTTGTTGTTGTTGTTGTTGTTGTTGCGGTTGAAATTCACTCGGACGGTTGAAGATAGGTGGTTAAACCGCACCTTGCTTGTTGGCATAGATGAAATTTGGATGATCTCTCCATCCCGGATTGTAGGTGTTGGAATAGGGATCATACCGTCTTGGTTGGTTTGGAAAAACCGCATTAGCTTGCTCCAACTCTTCACCATACGAAGGTAATATAACCGCAGCCATCGTTTGCATCATGTGCTCCATATTGTCCATCCTTTGATCACGGTGTGATGATGATGAATCACTAACTTCATGCACTTGCCTCACCATTGGCTCACCTCTTGTGTAGAATTGTTGTGAGTTTGCAGCCATGCTTTCAATCAAATCGGTAGCTTGGGCCACCGTCTTGTTCACTAGTGCACCACCACCCGCAGCATCAAGAATATATCTATCACTCGATTGGAGGCCTTCGTAGAAGTACTGGATTATCATAGCATCGCTGAATTGATGGTGAGGACAGCTTTCCACCAATCTCTTGTATCGCTCCCAACATTCATACAAAGACTCTCCCGCATGTTGCTTTATTCCGCAAATCTCTTTACGAATTTGAGTGGCCTTCGACGCAGGAAAATACCTCTCTAGAAAGAGTTTCTTCAACCCGTTCCATGTAATGACACTTCCGGCAGGCAAACAATACAACCAATCCTTAGCGCTGTCCACCATAGAAAATGGAAACACTTTCATCATTGCACCATCGGCTTCGGTCTCCGCTGGAAGCATAGCCTTGACAATGGTATAGAACTCCATGAGATGCTTGTTTGGATCTTCATTCACCATACCATGAAACTTTGGCAACTCTCTAAGCAACCCCGTCTTGATCTCGAATGTTGAGTTGGTTTGAATACACCATCGTTGTGCATCAAGCCTATGAGACGCCAAATCCTTGAGTGTACGATTTGCGTCTTCCATTGCTTCTTCTTCTTCAACTAGTGGTTCTTCTACAAATGGAACCTCTAGTTCTTCTTCTAGTTGTAACTCTTCTTCCACTTCTCGATGAAGAGCTTCGTGTTCTACTTCCAAGACTTGTTCTTCCGTTGTGTCTTGACTTGGTTGGAGTATTTTGCCTCTTCGAGTAGCAATCCCGCACCTTGGATAACTCCAATCCTTAGAAGCTAGGGATTAGTACCTGAAAAACAATTCTCGCAAACAAGTAAGAAACAAGACAAGAAACGGAAAGCAAATATGCAAGAAGAAAAATGATAAAAAGAAACTAAAAACTTATTAACAAGCCGTTTGCCTCCCCGGCAACGGCGCCAAAATCTGGTCGGTTGTCAGCCGACGCAGAAATAATTTCACTTTCTTACTTCCTAAAATAAAGTAGTATGCAATAAGAAAGAGTTCGTATCCACAGAGAGTCCTTTGTTGTTATAAAAATTTCCAGTTTCTTAGTAACCAAGGGGGGATGTTGTTTTATCAAAGCAGTAAAAATAATTTGAAAGCAATAAAGTATGAAAATAATTTGAAAGCAATAAAGTATGAAAATAATCAATATGAAGAAAGTATTGGTCACGGGATAGTTTCATTCACAAACACATATTTTCATCAATGAATAGAATTGATATTTAATCTCTCATTTACTAAAAGTCCTAGGATATCTTGATCGCAAGAATATCCCGCTAATTCCCTGATTTCATCACAACCACATTAAAAGATTCATATGTGAATTCTTCCTAGAAAGCAACCTACAGTGTAAAATCAAATTAGATTTAACTCCCTAGAAGCAATAAGCTATATGGAATAAGACTAATCAAGGAAATCGAAATGTGTAAAAGCACTAAATAAATTTAACCCAAGTTATGATTCATATGTGACTAGTAGGATATATCTCTACAAGCACTACCCACATTTATGCTACTTAGAATCAGGGATGAACAACGTTTTCGTATTGAAAACCCTAATATAGATCTAGATATGAATGCAAATCGGATTGATTCCGGACTCAACCAATCAAACAATCAAATCATATTCAATATAAACAATGAATCATAAACAGTAAAATATTGAGACAAAACTACTTCATTGATTCCAATACTATTTGTGAAATCTACTTATTATCCCATAACCAATATTAAGAATTTAGCTACTCATGGTTTTTAAACTCAACATAATTATTATTAAAAATAAAATGAAGAAAATAAATGGAAGCAAACCCTAGTCGCTGCTCTCCTCCAAAAACCCAGTAGAAAGATTCGTGATGTCTCCTCCCCAAAAAAGAATAGAAACTTCTTATTTTTATAGCCTTCAACTTTCCAAAATTAGGTCTTCAAATCCCACGGTCCAATACTAGAAGTACACCAAAGCACAAGTGTGAAATACCCATGAGAAAATATGACCCAAAAGAGCTCACCGGAAAACTGTGTTTCTTGCCGGAATTTGTCACCGTAAAATTTTCTCCGATCACTTGAAGCATTGGAAGATGTCACCAGGAAAGTGCACACTCCCAGAAGCTCAACTCGATTTTTATGCAATTCAAACATTCACAAAATACCACCTAAACCAATTCCTTGTTCTTGTGAAAACGCACCCAAAAGCGTGACCCGTAGCTCATATGTCGGGCCGCCAACTCTTGTATCCAACACATACCCCCTTCGCGATTCACTGAAATATTACAATCCATGCTTTAACTTCCGAAATCCGGCTACTGGAACTATGCTCACCGGCGCGCCATTTTCACTCCGTTTTCGCACTATTTCTGCGAATGCAGCTAACCCTTGCCTGCACAGTTTATAACAGTACCTCAGGTTCAAGATTGAACTCTTAACCAATTATTCAAGTCCATACCCTGCAATCATCAGGACCAGCCACAACCAATTCCGCATTTTCTTCAGCTCTGCATACCCATCACGAACAGCAGCAACTCTAGTTCAAACAACAACAGCCACAGATCACCAGATTGATTCCATGGCAGTACCAGCGCACTGCAGCTGCACCTGACTCCAATTGCAACTGCAGTTTACATTCCTCATCTGTGCTCCACCTCAGCTGAATTCTGCAGCTTCTATTCCATGTATGCTATCAACAATACACTGATCCATCTCAGTGAATCATTCGCAGTGACTGCAGCTCCCTCTCGAGCTCAATTCGATCACCAGCATCGACCCTTGTAATCTCAGTTGCATATCATACTCTTTGATTCAGCTCAACGCATAACCTAGCCATCATCTGCCAATGAATCTGCAACACCTCTTGCACAACTCACTGGAATTCAGTTCCAGGTGAAACCCTATTCACAGTCGATCCCTGCATCTCCCCAGCACCAGTTGCACAACCTCTAGTACCTAGCAACATCAGTCACCTCCATCTTACTCCTGTAGCAGTTCATTATCAGAACCAGCAAAACCAGCTAGCTTGCCCCTAACACCGCAACCTCATTGAACAACACCACCTGCAATGCTATCTCCATACAGCTGCAACAATGTTATAGCCATTATGACCATCTCATTCCAGGCACTCAACAACACCACAACCGCCTTCTGTATCAACCTTACCAACTTATTACCTGTGATTTTCTGTAGCAGAAACCATAACCCCCCATCTGAGTCTCACTCCATCCTGCTATCTCAGTCCAAACTCAATCTTCCTCACCTGATTGCTTCTTCGATTTATCTATGCTTCCACACCATTAATTGCATTTCAATTCTACCAGAGACCAACTCAAGTTATAGATGCATTACAACTCCATTGAACCACAGCAACAAAATCCAACTATGGTATGTCAGCAAAGCCACAAACCAAATTTCTCCATCATTCGATATCACCACTCCAATCACCAACACATCAACCATCTAGACCATATCGCAACATCAATACCTTCCTGGAACTCACCAATCTGCAGCTCATTTTCATAATACCTACATACACAACACCACCAGTTCCTGTATTGCAAACCACCTCAACCAGATACCACCACCAGCTTTAACTGCAATGCTTCACCAGCTGCACTAATCTCTGCTTACAACCACCTTCCACCAGATCTGTAGCTCCAGTTCCGTAACACAACACCACATCATGTACCACCATCATCTCCAACTTCCAATAGCTATAGCAAACTGCAATTTGACTACCAACCCTTACAATCCACAACAGCTTTTATCACCAGCAGCAGCTCACAGCCATTCACACGGCAATATCATTGTTTCCAACTGCAGCTTCTCATCTGTTCAAGCACCTCCAGTACCACCAGATTTATCACCACAAGCACATTCTAACACACACAGAGCCATCCTCCATTGAAGATTCAAATCACCATTCCATATTCTTGTACATTACCTGAAACACAGCACCATCACTCAAAACCCAGCTGTAACTCAAGCTAGAGCTAACACTATCAAACCTCCTCCCTGAACTGCTCCTTGTAATATCTCAAACAACAATTTCAACCAAGCACCATCTGAGCTACAGTATCTTCAATATTTTATGTGTTGCTTAAGAATCAATTACAGCACAAATTCTTGAGGTTAAGCACACACCCAAGCTTTATCAACCCTTGAATCAAGCATTAATGTCACCAGATTCTTAAATCAATCATATTCAACAAAACCCTAACTTCTCAAGTTTGTCTTGCTTCAATTCATGGCAACAACTGAAGCTTCATCATCTCACAATTTTCTGCCATTAATCTATAAATTTCTCGATCTAATTCTTACCAGGGTGATGGCAACAGCTGCTGCTCCTATTCTTCTCTGGATTAGGGAACAATGATTGAGAAATAATTGTCTCTAATTTTTAGGTTTGTTGTAGGAAATAAAAGTGGATATTGCCACCCCAGCTGATGGGATAAGGGGTTTTATCTCAAAAATGGCTTGTCGGTTCCGGGGAACCGACAGTCTAGTTCTTTGTTCAGTTGTTAGTTCTGCAAAACTGACAATCTAATTTCTGCATAACTCCTCTTGCACGACCTGGCTTGCTCCAAATATCGCAAGTGAATTGACATTCTTTCTTTTACGCTCCAGATGGACTTTTTCTCCTTCTTTTTCTCCAAAGGACTCCATTGCACCTAAAAACTCAAAACTAAACATAAGATACATATTTTACAAAATAAATAGCAAAGAAAGTATAAATACTAGATATAGAATTAGGTGTTTTACAACACCTATCACATCGTGACAAATATAAGAGGAAAGAGTTACAAAACAATACGAAGATATAAGAAGCACGGGGAAATATGAAGATTTGCGAAGATATAATAATCTTGCGAAGATGAATTGCGATACTTCGAAATTCATATACAGCTGTACAAATTTCACTATAAATAGGAGTTCAAATGTAAAATTCGGGAGGTTCTTTTAGTGAGAGTTAGAAAATATCTTAGGAAAGAGAATAGAGAAAGTTGTAACTATTCTAGTTCCATTTAGATACTTTTATGTAATCAATTGAGAGAATTAATAAAAAAAGTTATCATTCAACATCAAGAACTTCTCAAGTTTTACTAATTCTACTGAGGGTGTAGTTGTAGGTTATTCTGCAACTACATTGTACTTGATAAATGGTGGTGATTAAGACCTTAATATATGTATGTTAAATCACTCGTTATGCATGAAAATATATTTTGGACAATTGTGTATTAATTTGTTTACGAAGTTTATCATAGAAAAACAATGAATTTGATGTCGACCTAGCATCTCGAATTTCGAGATAGATTTATAGTTAAAATGTAAAGTTCTTTTCATTTATGAAACCACGTTACAACTTACAACCAATTACATAATTAACCCACACTACAAAATTTTCCTAATATCTCGTAAGGTTGGGAGATCATATTTTACCGTCTGTAGAATTTTTTTTATGGTAAGGAGTTCCTATTATCCGAACCGTATAAATCATTAAGGTTAGGAGTTCAAGATTTCCAACCATTGGAAGTTCAAAAAATAATTTTTAAAACCCCAATTTAATCAAACAAACAAAAAAAAAAGTGAGATTTTCGATTTTTACCTATATTAAGTCATTATTTGTTGATTAACATGTGTTTGAACGTCAGAATCAGTCAACTCTTGATTTTCAGGTTCAACATCTTCATTTGAAGAATCAGTTGATTGTCTGCCTTCTTTTCTATTTTGATTGTTACTTGTGCTCACTTGCTTTTTGCTTATTTTCTTTTATAGAAAGAGTTTAAGCGACAATGAATAATTTTGATAATAGACAATTAATAGTCGTTGAAGAAGAAAAAAAAGAAACGATGGAGAAGAAGGAGAGAAGGAGAAGTGGGAAACAGATTAATTTAGGTATATTGTAGTTTTTTATCTTTGAATTAGATTTAGGTTAGTTGTAGGGAAGGGTAATAAAGTAATAAAACTAATCAAAGGATATTTTGAAACTTTTGCTATAAATTAGTTCTGCATATCAACACTTAAGACACTTTAATCCGATGAAGCCCTTGAAACTTTTTTATTGTAGCCCGAATAAGAGCAAGCCTAATGGAACTTAGAAAAATAACATATTTGATGTCCCACGTGGATGGGCTAACTCATTTTTCCACGACGGAAAAACAGAATATCTGTGATGTTTGAGTTAACCGGTCTTAGTCGAGATGCTCGTCCCAGGTTGAGACGAGCCTCGGCGCGTCAATCACTGACGACAATGGATACATTTCTGAAGCCATTTTATTACGCTTTACTATTTTTACAATATCGCTTTTCTCTTATTTTTAAAAATTTTCTTGAATGTTGTATTTTGCAATTGATAATTGTGCGACATCTTGAGCTGTCTTTCCTCTTCTGATACCCACTCCATCATATATTTCTCCGTTTTCATTAACATCTAGATTATAATTACCGCGTATGGATACAGTGTTGGGATGAGGGTTTGAGTTTGTCTGGTGAAAAAATAAGGAGACCGTGTTGTTCGAGAACACTTGCAGTCTCGTAAGGTGATTCCTTTGGTACTTGATATCCATTCAACAGATCAGTGTTATATCGCTTAAGCCTTTTGAGGATGCGGAAACATTAAAAATCAATCAAACCATTTAAAATGCGACTTACCACATCGACTTAAGTATCATCGCTCCCTATTTGACGATTCATTTGCATCATGAAAGCTTCCCATAGGTTCGTATCTTTGCTGATTGTATTAAAAAGACCTGAAAACCTTGCAACATCACGTTTTTGAATATTCCCAGATTGCTGACTAAAAAGCGTGTGAATGTCCCCCAAGGAGTATTATGTTGTTGAGCACCAATGATAAAATCAAGCGTAAGTGTTACATAAGCTCTGCAAATAGCCATATATTCGTCCAGATTATATTCTGAACTGCGAAGCTTTGTTGATGAAACATTTTCTATTAAAATATTTTTGTGTCTGTGATAGACATACCATTTTTTTGGATTTTTTTTAGAGATTGAGAGTTTGAGATTGAAATTTTGAGTTGAAAGTGAAATTATAAAAAATATTATGTTTAAAAGGCGATTTGGTCTGCTCTTCTCTCAAAATTTGAGCTTTTGTTCATCTATTTTGCCTAGTTTCATGTTCCAATGTGGGGTAAAAGTGACCAAATTAAGTCATTTGCCCACCCACTAGAGTTGCTCTAATCGGTTCCGAATAAAGAATCATTTTTTGGGGACCAAGGTTTTATTTTGGGTAAGATATTAGAAGTAATTCTAGGTCACCCCTTATCTAAATATTTAGATTAATACCAAAATTACCCTCCTGATTATTTTTGTATAATGATTAGTTAGTGTGATTAATCTTTGATTAAGGTTAAATTAATATATTTTTTTTTAAAAGAAGAATTATTGAGTAACTAAAGTGAATAAGTGATAGAAGAAGAAGAAGAAGATGTAGAAAAAAAATTATTTTGAGATGGTTGAATATGGAGAAAAAACATCCTCTGGGTACTGAAGTATGCTTGTAACTTAGTGAATGTTGCTATAAACATCCTAAAATATCTTGATAATCAAAATTGTATCAAAAAAATTTCAACTAGGTCAACAAAGTTGGGTTTTATTATATGAAGAACATGTAACCGAATTGTCTGCAAATGCATTTCGGTTAATAAATCCAAAATCGCAGGCAACCGAACCAGGGCTTTAATGGAGTTTTTGTTTGTTCGGCTAGCTGATGAAAAATAAAATGTAATTGAACTACTATGCTTGAGTTTACAGAGTTTCGTTCGGTTCAGTCGACTAGACCACGTTGTAACCGAACTTTAAACAACAGAGTTCAGTAAGTTCGCAAAATTTTGTTTTATGCGATTAAACTGAACCCAACATTTGGCTATATAGAGAACAGTTCGGTTTTGAAATTATTTTTGCGAGTTAACCGAACTCATTTACAGAGGTATGTTCGGTTGGTTCGCAAACTTCAACGCAACCAAGTTCCCAACCGAACTGCAGGTTAAAAGTAACCTAGTGTTAGAAGTTTGGTTGGTTCGCAAACTTCAACATATTTTGCGAATCAACCGAACTAAGCTTATATATGCATATATGCAATTAGGCAAACGTTCGGTTAAAGTAAAAACTTAACAATTTTTGCGATCCAACCGAACTGCACTTGCAAATGCATATATGGAATTAGCCCATAGTTCGGTTAAAAATATTTTTTGCGAATGAACTGAACTCTGAGTTCGGTTCAGAAAAAATTAATTCGTGATAACCGAACTTTCTGCGACGTAAGCGAACTAAAAGTTCGGCTGAGACTTTTTTTTACGACGTAACCGATCCTGTCTCTGAAAAAAAAAACCCTCCATTAAACCTCTCTTCAACTTCCATTTTCAACTCATTTTGATGATTACTTCTCATTTTTTCAACCAAAAACGAATGACAAGCAATGATTTTGTGAGAATATCTTTGTTAATGATTTAAATTAAGTTATATATATAGAGGTGGTGGTGGTGGTAATCATAGGTGGTGGTGGTAATCGGTGGTTGGTGGTGGTGATAATCTGAGGTGATGGTGGTGGTAATCGGCAGTGGTGGTGAGAGGCGGTGGTGGGTTAATGTTAATTAGGATAAGGGGAAAATTGGTAAACTCCGACTTTAGGACACCTCTTATCATTGGAGGATAGATGGCCTTAAAAAACAATGGTCCCAAAAAAACATAGGTCCCAAAAAAATGATTCAAAGCACTCCTAATCTTGGCCCAGTGTAAAAGGTGGCCTTCTCAATAAGATGACGGCCCTGTTAACCGCTGGGGTCATCTGGCATTACACTGCCTAAAAGGGTTAAATCCGTAAGTCGTCTTCAGCAATGTATAAAAAAAGAATACGCGAAGAATTTTGGTATGAGATATTCTTCCCAAAAATCCATGGCTTCTTCTTCACCAGCAGAACCAATTGATCCATATGCAATCGATTGCACCCTAACGGATATGATTGACATGATGCGCCAAAAACTCGATGAGAATGACTATCTTGTCTGGAGACGCAGTATACAATTAGCCTTGGGAAGTCAAGGGATGCGCCATTTCGTTGATGCAAAGGTACCAATTCCTCCAACTGAAATCCTAGATCCAATCACAAACAAATTAATCCCAAATCCTGAATACAAAGAATGGGTTGAAACTGATCAATATATACTTACTCAAATGCGTAGAACCATAACTGAACCGATTCTGAATCAAATCAATGGATTCAAAACTGCTCGAGAAGTTTGGACTCATTTTGAGAAATTGTATTTTGATGAGCATTGTGGTAAGGTTCCTGAGCTTCGACACCGGCTGTTAACGTTGCGGAAAGATGGCCTGAAAGTGGATAAATACTTCAACCCAATCTACCTTATAAGGAATGATTTATGGTTTCATGGTCATCCAGTTTCTGATGGTGATTTGGTCCGCTGTGCACTTGGAGGATTAGGTCATGAATATGATGGTTTTGTTCAAGGTATTTTGGCACGTCCTGTTCTTCCCACCTTAAGTCAGTTATATCGTCTTGTAGCTGATCATGATTTACTTTTCTTCCCTCAGATAGAATGACAGAATTATTTATTTATTTTTATTAGTTTGCAAGAATTTTGGTATCAATGAAATGAATAAATTTATAATGCCTGGATTCTTCATATTGGTAGTTTTTGTTTAAATTGTCGATGAAATAAATTCTATGGCATTTATGAAGCATCTGGCTGGTTATGAAAGTTGTATGAAATGTAGCTTACATAGAAGGAAATGGGCATGTTACAAACTGCTTATTATGAATTGAACACTAGTAGAGAGGCGAAAGAGTAGTGAAATTTGTAGTACCAGAAGAGCTAGAAGTTTTACTTAGAAGTTTAAGTTTGCTCGAAACGATCAAGTTACATAAATCATGACTGGAGAGATGATGGAAGTATATACATTGATGGCAAACAAGACTTCTCCGATTTGTGCATACAAATTTGCTATCAGGAACTGATTCACTTGGTAGACGAGTTAAAATGTCTAATGTTATTCCACAAGGAGAAACTTGAAATACTCCATGGTAGTAACAACAAACACTTGTAGTGGAATGAGTAAAGAGATTCTAACTTTCTAAGAGCTAGCACTATGATGCTAGCTATCCCTTCCCTATCCCTCAAATAAAGGGAAGGGATGGCACACGAAAGGCAATCCTGTTATGGTGCGTTGCTATCCCTTCCCTACACTATATGCGTACTCAGCCTGCGTATGAATAGTGCCAAACGGGTACTGAGTACGCGTATTTGTCAACTCGTTGACTTGACTCAATACGCGTACTCAGTACCCGTTTGATAGGTTTAAGTTCACAGAACCGCACCAGACTGCCATTTTTTCTTTTCTTCCTCTTCTTCTCTATTTTTCTCCTCCTCTTCTCCCTATCGATTTGAAGACCTTCCCGTACGATTTTGGAGCTAAAAATCATTCGGTTTGTTCATTAGTATCCGGTGTAGCGTTTTCCTTTATCAATTTCTTGTTTCATCAACATAATCATCCAAGGTGAGTTATTTAAAATTTAGGTTTTTTAATTTGATTTTAATCGAATTTGAACGATCGGCCAGCCAAAAATCGTATCCCGAGCTTGGATTCGATCAGGCTGAAGAGTGGTGCTTGCGCACCTCCTCCAAAACCCTAATTTCACCAACGATCGCAGATGAGTGTCTCAAAGATCATCTCGTCTGTCCAACTTCACCGGCTTGGTTATACAACCATGCTCAGGAGTTAATTGGTCAGTACGGCGTCATGGTGATCACCACCTGTCACTCTACCACACCATGTGGTCGGCCAAGGGAGGACTTGCTTGCGCAACCTCCAAACCATCACATGAAGTAGGCTGTACATGAGGCTATTTTGAAGACGCTCAAACAACGATGCTTCATACATGCTGAGTATACTCGATGCAGTACCTGCATAGAATACACACGATACTTCACAAGTATCGATTTCCTGAATAATGTGGACATTGTTGATTGATTGAATGATTTTTTGTTGATTTTTTGAAATAGGGTGTTGTGTATGAATGAATTTTGATATGTATAAGATAGTGTAATTGATGATTTGGGATTGTAGAATGATTAAGAGCATATGTATTATGTATATGACACATTGGTGGAAAATTGATGAATGTTTTGGTATTGAAGAATGATTAAATGTATATGGATATGGTATTATGTTTGATGATTTTTGATTTTATGTAGACAATGTGGCTAATATGTAAAATACATGATTTATGATCGTTGTTTGAATATGTAAAATACATGATTTATGATTGTTTTGTGATGATTTTTGTGTATATGTGTGTCGTAGATGAACAATGCTGATTTTCGACGAATTATGGAAGAGAGATTGCCCGTTTCTTCAACGGAACATAGTGATCATAAATTGAAAATTCTTGATACGTCTAATGTTAGGATGACTTCGTTGAGACATCGCAGTACCATAAGTACAATTCATGAAGTGTATACCTCAATTTCTAAGTTTCCTAATGCTAAAGTGATTGTAGATAATTGTGGGTTCGGTTCAGTTTTTCAAGTACAATATCCAAAACTACCAGAAAACTGCCTTACTACCGGAATATTTGAAAGGTGGTGGCATACCGCCAATACATTTCACTTCCCTAGTTTTGAAATAGGGTTTACCCCATTAGACTTCACTCAAATTACCGGAATTCCAATCGGTCGAGGAGATCACATATCATTGGAGTCAATTAGCATGGAGCAAATACATGAAATTGCTCCCCAGACCATAGACTATTTGCTCCCATATGTTGAGGCGAGACCTACTACTAGAAGAAAAAAAGGCGCGAACCACGTTATCGTTACTGGAGTAAAAGAAGTAATTAGAGATGAAGAAATAGTCCCCTTGAGACGGCAACTTGTGGATAGATGCAACGGGATCAAGAATATTATAATTAAATCGTTTCTTGAACATAGATTCGGGCTGGAGAATGATGTAATAATGCAGGAGCATATGGCAAGATGGTTTTTGATTTGGGTTATTGTGAATGTCTTTTTCCCAAACAAAAACAGTGTTGTTGAGGTTAAATGGCTTCGTATAATAAGGGATTTAAGTGTGCTGAGGCATTATGATTGGGGTTCGGCGGTGTATGCATATATGTTAAGGGGTCTGCGTACCGGAGTCACGAGCAACGCTCCTGAATTTTAGTTCTTCTCGTTTCCTTTGATGGCAAAAATCTCTACCCTCTCGTAATCTTACTTTCCTTTTTATTTAATTTTGTTACCACTATATATTTATATTTGTTAATAACAACGTTTAATTTTGAAGCCTTGGTTTTGGGCTTATTTCCAATGTCTATTTCCCTATACAAAGGCTGAAAGTGAAAATATGGATCCGTGGCCAGCTGGTAGGTTATATGATGGATCCCAACGAGAGACGAAAAAGGGCGGTCAGAGAGATTCAGGTACCCATTCTATGACTATTGTTCGTAACCAAATTGATAACTTTGTATTTGATTCTTTATACTGGTCGCCATGGGAGGAGAGTGAATGGAGAAGTAAACCCGAGGTGGAAGAGGCTAAACGAATCTCAGTAACACGTAGAGTTTTTTACGATCCATTTGGTCACAGCGTCCTGTACCTGGGCGAACGATGTCTCAAACAAGTTCTTGGATTGACCGTAATACCATGCAACCCTCCTGATTCAATAGTAGACATCAACAATGCATATTTGTACAAGGACCAGAATCTTAATAGCCTGCATTTTGATGAAGTATCTGATCGATAGTATAAGTTATGGTGGAAGAAGAGGTCAATAGGGAAGTATAGGGGTGTAATTGTACATGAAGCAAACCGGGATTTGTATGGCACCCAAGATAACGATGCGTATGTACGCCGACCTGCCCCGCAGCGCCAAAACACATACACACAAGAGTTGGTGCCCGTCGACCGTCATCTCTTCCCATATCCACCAAGCCAAACGACGAATAAGATATGTGGCCCCGATTTTCAGGCGTTTGAGGTACCGGTTGAAATGGAGTATTTGGGAACGTTTCCTAAATCCAACTATGATGTCAGCTTGGGTACACCTGTGAGTATAATATAACCCTTAATTCCAATATATTTGAATTATGAAAAATATTTATACTTACGTCCTTCCTTGTTGTTTACAGGAGATGTGGCGCGATGCTTATGTGGATATGGAACAAAGATACAAGGCTTCAAATCAACAATATTACGACTACACAACGGAGCTGCAACACCAAATCAAATACGGTCAAGCACCCCGTGTGAGATTTGTGAAACCGTATGAAGCCCCATATACATGTGAGTCATCTAGCCAAGGCCAGTCTCTGGAATCTGACCCGTCTAACAGTTCTTTTGTTCCAAATAGTCAAGAAGAACCGTACTTCCGTCTGGGCCATTCAACCAAAGTACAATGACGTACCAACATCATGGTAGTGGAATTTTTCCATGGTTTGATGTGTAAAAAGGGCTAGTATTTAAATTTCTTAACATAACTGTTTTATTTTACAATATAATGGCTACTTAAGACTTTCCTAACTTTGTTCCACATTTTTCAATGATGATTTTACTGTATAACGTCATTATTTCACAACATAACGGCTAATTTTACTGTATAACGACCTTTTTTTTTAATTCAAATTCCTCTCATCTTATCTCTATAAATATCAAATCACTTTCCAATATAAAACCTATCCCAACAAACAATCATACCTCTGTTTTATAAAAATGGTAAGATTCAGCACAGAAGAAGATGTTGTTCTTACGCAAGCATGGATTGAATCAAAAAACAATAATCTTAACGAAGTTCAGGCTTCAGGCAACAAATTCTGGAAGAATGTTTTTGAATTGTTTGATAACATTTCTGGAAATCCGAACGCCAGAGACAAGGGAGGTCTGAGAGCTAGGTGGATCAAGATGAACAAGGGGATCATAACTTTTGTTACTATGCAGCCCGATGTTAACATACGCAATCCTGGAATGGCATATGAACAAAGGGTAAGAATGTTTTACATATTTCTTTCACTTTTAAGTAAATAAATATACTTAAGCTAATTTTGATTTATAAATTTCAGATAACTGCTGCTCGTTTAGGCTATCTTAACCATATGGGCGACAACTTTCCTCATGATGAATGTTATCAGCTATTAAGAGCGGTTTACGATACCTACAATCCTGACGAAATGTAGCTATATTGTAAGATGGTTTTAGCATCAGATGTTAATCAAGTCTTCGGAACAACAATCCTGAAGATTGATTGAATTTGAATGTTCTATCTTTATATTTATGTAATTTTTGTCTTTTCTATTAGGTTTCAACATCAGATGTTAATCAAGTCTTCGGAACAACAATCCTGAAGATTGATTGAATTTGAATGTTCTATCTTTATATTTATGTAATTTTTGGTTTTTGAATTGCAACTTTAAGCATCAGATGTTAATCAAGTCTTCGGAACAACAATCCTAAAGAATGATTGTGTTTGAATGTTCTGTCTTATATTTATGTAATTTTCGGTTTTTGAATTGCAACTTTAAGCATCAGATGTTAATCAAGTCTTCGGAACAACAATCATGTGTGTGTTTCAGCATCATAAATAGAGTCGTTTGTATTTAAAATCCCTGTTTGTTGTTTGAAGATGGTTAACACAATTTATAATATCCGTCAAAAATAGCCGTTACAAAGTATAGGTTAAAAACTAGCCGTTGCGATATAGTCGTTCGAAAATAGTCGTTATAAAAGTACATTAAAATTATTGAATAAAAGCGCAGGTTACTAGTTTTACTAATACCGGTTGCGGAACAACACGTGCACCAAGCCTTTAAACCTCTGGAGGACCGCCGGCATTCATTTCCGGATTGTAATAATCCTTGTTACCCAGGTTAGATTTAAAGATTAAGTAGCACTCAAAGCATGTAAATTCAGTACGAGTATCTAGTTGGTACACAAATTTGCCCATTTCCTCCTAAGCAAAAACAAAATGCAATAGGTTAGTGTGTATAATCACACAACATTTTAAATATCATAACAATTAACGATGACGTACAGTTATCGCAACTGTCATGTGCTGTGGGGAGTAACCATGAATCCTTTTTTGAATTGCAACGTACTTGCGAACCATTATATCAATTCGAGAAATCCGTTGTTGAACTTGTCGTCTTGTTGGGTTATTAACGTTTATGAACGCTTGTACAAAGCAGTCGAACACCAACGTGCATTGTTCATACACGGAGAGGTATTGAGTATCTTCAGTAGGCATATTACAAGCATTTACAAACGCTGTGGTGATTGCAACTTCTTCTTCTACGGTATACCCAACCATTACCATGTTATCTTCCAAAATCAGGGAAATTTTATATACTGAGGATACGCTTAAAATTTTGGATTGTTTAGGTTGAGAAAGATTTTGACAACTTATAATAGGCAGTTAAAGTAGTCGTTGGAATTTAGCCGTTAGGATTTACCCGTTACGAAAGATCTGTTGGAATAACTTAATTTTATTCAAATTATCATAATTAGAAATACATAAATAATTGATACCGACATAAAATTAACTACACTACTGGAAAAGAAAAACAGCGTTACTTAAAATAAAATACAATTAAACTAATCTATTACAAATTGAACGGATTACAAGAAATAAAATACGACATTACTTAAAACGAATAAACACTTAAGCTAAGCTATTAAAAATGGAACGGATTATCTTGTTGGCTTTGCATCTGCCTGGCCAGTATGGCATTCTGTTGATATTCAAAGTACTTTTTTGCCTTTGGAGTCATCATCTCGAGATCTAATTGCATTATTTCCCCTTCTTCTTTCATTTGAGATGCCTGAATTTGTTGTTGAGTTGTCTCTAACAACCTTTCCATAATTTGGTTTTTTTGTAGCTGACGAGGTGGGATAATCGATCATGATTCTTTTAGATAATCAACAAGTTTACTGCCCGCGTCACTCATCTGAGAGTCTTGCGAGGATGGTGTGTCGGGTTTATTTTTCGCAACCCGCTTTTTAGGAATTTGCGCTTGTTTCCCTGCTCTGGAAATGCGTTTATCTCCTGTAAATCCACCAGATGAGGTTCCAGGTATAGTCATTGGGCTCGTAGTAGGGGTAGATCCTGATGCAAAGGGATACCGCCAGGGATATTATTTTGAAATGGATTTGCAAATGGATTTTCGACGAACTGGTTTGAAGGTGGATTTTGGGAACTATGGGGCGTGGAATTAAACATATTAGAGAAATTTGCATTCATTTGAGATGAAGGAGGATTAAAATCTTGTTCCATATCTTCAGTTACACCAACTGGTACAATTGGAACATCTTTAAGCATATCATACTCAACATCTTGTTCAAAAGCTTTTCTATATATATCAACATATAAGCTTTTCTCAATTATGATCTACATCAATGTAAAGATACCGTAATTAATATATTAGTAAATTATAATGTTTACAAACAACATATACAAAAACTATAATAAAAATATCTAAATAACATACCCGATTAATTGAGTCAATGCCCGGATTAGCGACTGTAGCTCTTGCAACACAACCGGAAAAGTTATTCACTTCACTCTTGATTTTGCTAAACCGATTACGAACACTTTTCAAAGTACGACCGCATCGATTTCCACCACAAGCTTCGACAAATTTATTAAAAAGCACCTCCCAAAACAGTTCTTTGTCTTCATAGCTACTATAACAAACAGCAAGGTACTGAGTAATAAGGTGATGATTTTCCAAAACACTAAATCTCGTTCTTTGTTTCCTTTTTTGGCTTTGAGTCTCATCCATTGATAAGAAAAAAATAATATAAATATTACTTAAACAAATATAAAATTGGAATGATTTTAGTGAAGAAATCAATTGATGTAGGAAGAAGAAATTGATTTGGTGTGGTTTGAGTAGAGAATTAGATTGGTATTTATAGGGGATTTTGAAAAAATGGCCGTTGGGATCCGACGGCGTACAAAATAGAGCCGTTATTAGTGATGGATGGTTAGGATCGGGTGTGAGAGAGGTGTCAATGAAAAAGGTCAAACAAATATTATTTTCCAAAACGGGAACTGAGTACGCGTACAAAAATCTACGCGTATCAACAGCTTTACGCGTACTCAGTACCCGTAAAGTGATAAAGCATACTGGTACTGAGTACCCGTGTGATTTCCCTTGCCTACAAGGCTGAACAGATCTGTTCACCCATGTAGGGATGGTGGTGTGTATCCCTACTTGTGTAGGGATATGGGAGACCATAGTGGTTGCATTTTTAGGATTTTGAGGGAAATGGAGGGATAGGGAATGGAAATCCCCTCCCATAGTGCTAGCTCTAAGTCAGTCCAATAAATTAACAAGATAAAAAGTATTTTTTTTTTGAAAAAAGAAGATTATATTAAGGGAAAAAATATTACAACCCAAGGGAGGGTTCAAACCCTCAAATTAATAGTGAAGAACCGTTTCCCAATTAAACAAGATAGATAGACCTTACATCAATGTCTTTAAAGGTATCATTTTCATGAAGTCGTAAGACAACAGATTGCTTTATAATCATTACAAGTTCATCTACAGACTTATGCCTAGCTCCAAATGCCCTATCACATCTCTCAGTCCATAAGTGCCAACTGATTGCATAATGAATCTTCTCTTACACTTGCTTGCACCTGCCCTTCAAATTACATTGACTCCAAATCTCAAAAAGACCCTGGAGAGAGTTAGGCATCTTAAAGGCCTTCAAGAAATGAATCCATACATCATGGGCATACTTACATGTCACAAAAAGATGATCAGCTTCTTCCACCTCTATCTGACAGAAAAGACAATTTTCTGAAGCAACAATAACCCTCCTATGTCTTAGCATAGACCTAGTTGGGATAGAGTTATGAGAATAAGCCCATAGAAGAAAACTTACTTTAGCAGGTACTTGTTTTCTCCAAAGAAACTTTTGAAAATTTGAAGGATTATCCCCTTCCTCCAACTGCATCTCATAGATTTTCTTAACGCTGAAATCTCCCTCATACAGTATGTCATCTTCTTCATTAAAAAAATCTGGAACTGGGCCTAACTCATTGCACAAGAGATCCCATTCTAATTGTTCAACGTCATTTAACGTTCTTCTAGTGTTACAGTAGAGTCTTCCATTAACCACCATTTCTTCTATTGATGCATTTTTATTTTTGCAAGCTTTGAAAACCGCCGGGAATCTGTCTTTAAGAAGACCATTAGAGCACCAATTATCAAACCAAAATCTTACTGCCTTCCCATTTTTCACCTGAAATTTACAATTTCCCTGCACCAAATGACTTGTTTTTAATATATTCTTCCAATAACTTCTACCTTGTGGTAAATTGTCATCCACGGGGAAAAACAAATCTTTGTTTCCTTTGAATTTCTCTTGCACTATCCTTCTCCATAAAACATCTTTCTCCTTAGTGTATCTCCATATCCATTTAGAAAGAAGAGCTAAATTGGTAAGCTTCAGATTTTTCACTCCCAACCCACCCTTACACAAAGGTGTACAAATCTTCTTCCAAGAAACCCAACACATCTTTCTCTTGTCATCAGCAGCATCCCATAAGAAATTTCTCGTGATTCTAGTTAACTTTTGCTCCACAGCTACAGGTAAATGGATCAGAGACAAGTAATATAACGGAAAACTAGATAAACAACTTTTAGTGAGTGTTAATCTACCAGCCCTGTTCAAAAATTTCCTCTTCCACATAAGTAAGTTCTCCTCCATCCTTTGAATCACATCATCCCAAATGACAGTATTCCTAGTTGTAACTCCCAAGGAAAGCCCCAAATATTTAATAGGCAAACTCTCCGCCTTACAGCCAAGTTCCATAGCCAGAACTCTTATTGAGTCATCTGCTCCCACCCTTATCATTGAACTTTTATCCAAGTTCAATTTCATTCCAGTCAACATCTCAAAAGTAGAGAGAATAAGAAGCAGTCTTCTAACTTCAGTAGCATCTGCATTCAAAAAAATCAGAGTATAAGATAAGATAAAAAGTATTGGTAGGGGTTGCCAGCAATTTGGAGTTTCAACCAACATCGATCGTGAAATTTCAAAATTATTCTCATTTTTTTAATTCTTTTTTCTTTTAAATAAGTTACTGTCCTTCAATACAACGCCGGTTGCCACCTGTTTTTAACTTGCATACACCTCTCCGCCATCTGGGCCCAACTGCTTCCAGCACACCCACCACCGGCTTCAACACAGACTACTCTCAGATATGCAGTCGTTTCTTCACCCCTCCCGTGATGTTCACTCCCAAACGTCAGCAAAACTCACCACTTTCTGCTTTGCCTTTTGGGTTATTTGGCTAACACACACTGCAGCAGTCTTTCACAATCACCATCCAACTCTACTGCATCAATGCTGGTGCACATCCATCTCCTTTCATCTCGATATATCACTTATTTTCCCTAGGCGGGGGCTACTTGCTCCTCAATTACCTGTTCATTGTAGAACGGAGCTGATGTCAGTCTATTGGTACCCACCTTCTCACCAATGGATAAAATTGAATACAGATGGCACAACACGCAGTTTCCTGTCTTTAGGCTAAGTCTTATGGGCTAGATTGAGCTGCTAAATTGGCAGTCAAGTGTTGCAATTTAAAAAATAAGTGTAGTCTAAATGTTAACACTACTTCTCTCTCCTAGCAAGTGCCCGCAGTTCAACTAGCAGCGAGATTGAAACGCTGAATGGTTCACACTGCAGTTCCTGCCAGATCACACTGGAGTTCCTATTACAGCTGTGGCAATTCCTTTGTGAATCACAATGGACTAGGTAGATGAAGCATATGCTATATTCTTTGGGCTACGAGAGGCCTGTAGATCGGAAATTACCCACCTTCACCATCTGATTGTGAACATCACAAGCTTGTTACAGTTTATCCCACATGCCAAGTTGAGAAGGTAACCAATCTGCAGATGCCCCTTGGCCAACAAAGGTGCGGATATGTCATTCACCTCTGGCATACACGCCTCGACACAACATTGGATTCACTCTGCACCAGATTGTGCTAGATTTCATCCTTGTTTCTGATAGCTTTCATAGGCATGTACCTCGTGAAGTTCGCATTTTGCATAAATAAAATTTACTTCTATTGGGACAACAAGAGAAGAAAAAGAATAAAGAAGTCATAGTATAATTTACGGCTATATTCAAATTTATGAAAAAAAATAGTCAAATTGTGCCTCACATGTTTCCTGTAAAGTGAGAAAATGGGAAGCTAGTTAAATGTTAATGAGCTATGCACTGGTTTGTCAGAACAGGTCCCAAAGTCTCATCCAAGTTAATGATGTCTTTATATATCTGCCACGAGAAATTCAAAGAACGGCAACTACCAGAAGAACATTCAGAGATTAAGCATGTGGTGCTAACTGTGAGCTTATTGGAAGGTTGCCTTGGTGCAATTGCTGAAATTAAGGTTCATTTTAAAGTTTGGGTGATGCGGGACTATTGTGTTAGAGCATCTTGGACTAAAGGTGACATCGTTACCATGATAAAATCAGGAGTAACTGTTAGGCTTTTTTGGTCTTTCTGCAAGGACAATATAGTCTTACATGACCTAAAACATGGAAATGCTACAGAACTACACAAGTGTCTTCATAACTTCTGGAAAGCAAAAAATCAATTCGAAAGCTTGTTTTGCTTAATTTGGTACTGATGTGGGCAAAAATCAGAAGAAATAGAAGAAAATGAAGATTACTATGAGTATGTATGTATAATGAGATGAAAATTGGTAATACCGTAATACAGACACCAATACAAAGGTGTGCAGTGTAGTATAAGACTAATACCAGCAGCCGAGAACTTAGACTTAGTGTTTAGTCTAAGCAAGAAACTTAAGATTTAAATTTACAACTTAGGATTTAATTTCGCGCTACTTAAGTCTACAAATAATAATATAGTGTTCTGCTTTAAAGAACACTACGAAATTTCTGCAACATAACTGAAATCATGCCCGATTCTCTACGTTCATTATCATAGAGGTGTTGCAATTTCTTATGAAACAGTATTCTCCAACATAAGTTTCCTCCATCAGTATATGGAACAGTTGACAATATAATGTCGACTTCTACGAGGAATTAAGATACAAAAGTGCAGAGCACATACAAAAATGCCTTTCAGACACCTTGCAGTGGTTGCAACGAAAGTATGTTAGCTAATATATACACTGTTTCAGTAGCAGACTGCAATTAGGTGGCATTATTTGAAGACGGAGAACTAGGTTGCTTGCAGTAGTTACTTACAATGATAGATATCTTAGCAGAGCATTAAGAAATATAATGATACAAAAATGGTAACAGCAACATAAGAAGTCTAGTAATAAAAATCGCAAGCACCCATTCCCATTCCTCCAATCATACCATTAACATTGATATGTATGTTCAAAGAAAAAGTGAAAATACGTACACGTGAAGTTCTAACTGAGATCCAACAGATAAAAGAAATGCACCAGAAACCTAACTAAACAACCTACTGTAGGACACATTACATTCTGATGAAATATATCAAAAACTGTGTGTACCTATCAAGCTTCCCTTGTTCTCATCTGAAAGAAATCCCCATATCTTTATCTGATAGCACGTCGCTAATTGCTGCAGCAGCTAGGAACCGTGCATATGCTACCTAAGATTTATCATAACAAAGTTTAGAATTTTAAAAAAGTGATTCCATACCATCTGCATGGACTTATTGTACCATTGGTAGAATTTCTCTTCCAGGATGGGAAGAAAGAATAAATTTGGTTAATAAGTGTTATTTTCCATTTCGGAAGAGGTTCTACTTCTACATTTACTTGCACTTGTTTTGTATGAGTTAAAGTATATGAAGAACCGGAGACAAAAAAAAAAAATCAAATTAGATCGAAGAAAAAACAACAAAAACACAAACGAAGTATCAATGCCAACTTGTGCTCTTTACACCAGTTACCTTTAAATTTTGTCTGTATTGCAGAAAAAAGATTATGAAGAAACCCAAGTTTTGAAGATAATTATGAAAATGATGTATGTGATGCAGAGAAGAGCGGCCAAGGACAAAATAATTCCTGATGACAACTATTTAAGTACTGATCACATTAATATCCCGCATTACATGGTCCTCCATCCCACTTAAGTGTTCTGTCTGTTTCCAAACTAAATTAAGGATGCTGTGTGTAATGCTGTAGTTGCCCAATATGGGTTTCTCCCTTTTAGTCTGAGAAATTGTTTCGAAATGTTGGTAATAAAAAATGCACAAATAGATCATTGCAGTTGGACAAGAAAAGACCCAGAAAATTGTAACTTTATGGACTTAAAGGCGGTAGAGTTTCCAAATTCACCAATGCAAAACATTTGATGACCTTAAATTGGGCTTGAATACCGGACCAAAGTTTCCAACAACATGGTCGAGAAACGAGTTTAGCAGCAACAACGCAATATAGTTTGGACAGAAAACTGGTTCTAGAATTGGGAAGAGACAACTATGATCCATTCTCAAGAGTCATGGGATAGTGTGATCGAACTCTCGCCAAGACATCATTGTTTTTATGCCGATCAGATTCCACAATTAACAGTAAAATACTAATATCATTATCATCTAGGAAATCATGCATTCATTGTCATGCATTGGATTTAATTCCAAGGACAAAAACGTTTCAGAAATACATACTATATAACTCACGGTTAAACACTACATATTTAACAGGTATGTATCAAATATTTTAAAATGAAATTCAAAGAAGTTTACCAGAATCTCATCCTCTTATAGCTTCCTTAAAGGTTGATCATCAGCCTCCATTATCTTCACATCTTCTTCCCCTAATTCTTTTAACAAAACTAAGGTATTCTTGTGAGCGAATACGTGAAGAATCTCTCCTTGGAAATCCACAAGTATTTTCGAGGTTGAAGCTTTTGTGTCGTAAATGTTGAGATAATTATTGGTGTAAGTTAAAACATCATCAGTCTTCGTAACGGCAAACAATTTGTTTCCATCAATCCTAAACTCTTTACTCCAAACCCATGACTGATGTTCCCCTTGCTCTAATATATCATTATTGCAATTCTTCTTTTTCAATAGTCATACATCAAAACATGTTCTACCACCTTCGTCAAATAGCCCAATAGCATAAAATAAAAACCCATCCATAACCCCTATTCTATTTCTAGTCCAACCGTCTAATGGCAAAGGAGGTGCTGAAAAATGTTTACAAAACTTTTCCTCAGCCAAATCAAATGTCACTGTAGTTGCAGGAAATCCCACACCACACCCTTGTTAAGATCTTGTTATAATCAACTCACAATTGAAGATTTAAAACGATATTTTATTATTTTGTTCTCAAAAATGTTTACAGAAATGGAAGAAATCAAGATTACAACTATTCTCTTGAAGTTTCTCTCTCCTCAAGACTCTTTTAACTCTCAAAAAATACATCATCATTTTCTGGACATCTTGGGTCTCTATTTATAGGGTAGTTACATACTGGATGACAGCTAAGTCTTCCTTTTATCTCGGATTTACATTGCGATCATCATCGTGACAACCATGATTTTCCATCTCGCTAACTTTATAACTATCGCAGGTCAACACATGCTCTTTACATGTTTCTTCATTCGTCAGTCATTATGTCATTCCTTAAGCAATTCTGCAATACTCGTCAAATGTTGTTGAAGTACTCGCGATGTTCTTGCAGAAATGTTGTTAATATCGCAGGAATATTGTTGTGGCGATATTCTGGTCCTACATCTTGCCTCTTCTCATGTCTTTTCAGTGAAGAAGAGAAGATCATGAGAATCTCATACTCTTCATAGCGCTCGCAACTTCTTTTCTTTCCATATTTTCTTCTCGACAAGACTCCGTTAACTTAGCTTAACCGCCTACACGTGTTGTAAATTCATCTTTTTACTGACACGTCTCTACTCAACAGGTCATTCCATTTTTCCTATAAAAGGTAGACTGAGACTTCAAAACTAATTTACTTCTTTTATTTCTCTATCTTCTTCATCTGTTTATTTTGTCTTCCGTCTGCAACTTTTCTTCTTCTTCATATTCTCCTGCTACTGTTCTAATGGAGTCATCAAGGTATGTTTTTTGATTATAATCTTTATTTGAGTCAATTTTTACTCATATTCTTCGATCTTCTCTATTTGATCCTTCATAACTCCCGTATTATGTCATCTCTTCAGTGGAACTATCCCTAACACCCAATCCTCAATTCAAAACCCTAATGCTCGCAAAAGGCCAACTGATAAGAAGAAGAGGAGTTCTGCGAATGATAAGGTGGTAAGAAACACATCCTATTTCTTAATAAAAATATTGTTGCCTCTGTTTCTTATCTAAGTTATTATTCGCAGAATGTCGAGAACATCGCTAATCCTCCCAAAAGACCTCGTCAGTTTAAAGCTCTTGAGGCTGATTTCATCATCCCCACATTAACATCTGCGAGAGTTACTCCCACACCCTCGCGATTGGATCCTCTTTATTTTATCTACGATAATATCGCTGCCAACACCTCTATTTCTTTTGATTCTTTGACAAATCAAGCTCCTAAAATTGCTGTGACTGAAACTCCTTCTAGCCCTTTATTGCCTTCAACTGTTGTTTTTCCAAATACTCCTCCTTCTAATAATACAACCATCGCAAATGACTCAAATCGTCAACTTGCCCTCGTTACTACTTCACCCTCTGCATATCTTCCTCCATCAAATGAAACCTTAGCAGGAGTTGATGTTGCTTTTAAAATTTTATCTAACATTTTAGACGATGCTAGAAAATCTTCTACTGACTCTCTCCAATATGAAGTTTGCGAGACTTTACTCAAATATTTTGGATCTGATAGTACTGCTTCACGAGCATCTTTATAAAATGAAGTTGAAGCTCTAAGAAAAAGCCTTCAAGTCAAAATTTCTGAATGTGATACTCTGAACCATATGCTTAGCAACTCTTCACTTAACTGCGAGAATCTTCGCAGAAAAAATGATAAGCTGAAAGGTACAATTTTCTTGCCTCTACCCTTTCGTTTTTCTGTTTTGCTTTCATATCCTCTGTACTCAAGTCTCCTTCTTAAATTCTTGGTTCATATATTAGTTTCAAATCAGACTCGTTTCATGGAAAGACTTAAATTTGAATCTATCGCTGAAGAAGCTCGTGTTGAAAGAGATTCTTGGATGGACCAGTATAATAGATTAGATAATCTCTACACATATTCGATCGATCAAATAGATAATCTTACTAATGAGAATAATCAACTATCGCAAAGTCAAAATTTATTAAGTAACGAGGTTACTCATCTCTCATATTTGTTAATCAAGTCTAACTTGGCGGTAGAATCTTTATCAGGTGAAAATAGAACTTTAAACCAAGAGAAACATAGATTTTCAAGCTTGATGGCGATTTCTTCGCAGCAATTGAGTAATCTACAAATAATATGTGATAATCAAGAGCGATCTCTTCACTCCCTTAAAGATGAACTCAAGGAAGTAACTAAATCATCTGCCGCTGAGAAGGATAAACTTATTAAGGGCAGATTAACTCTTAGTTTAAAGGCCAACAAGCTTCAAGACCAATACTCCCAATTAAAGAAATCTCATTCTTTATTAGCAAAGGAAAACTCGTATCTACGCTCCAAAGAAGAAAACATGAAAATCTCGTCTGAAGGGTATGGTTGGCGATAAATTTGATGACGCTATGAACTAATGGGAGAACTGTTTCTTTACATTAATCCAAAACTTAACCTCTCAAAAAGAAGGTAGTCAATTGACTGCCTTATTTGTTGATCTTTCTGTCAAATTTTATGTTACTTTTCTTGCGAGATCTTTGTCTGAATAATATTTAATCATTTTTGTTTCTCGCAAAATCTGAAATAAGTCTTCATTCTACCATCGATGATCTTACTGATAAGTTGGACAAAGTTCGCAAAGAAAACATGATTCTCACTTCCGATTTTATAGAAGCTCGCGATAAGGCAGAGAGAAGACTTGATTATCTCGAGTACTTCAAAAATATAGAGATTAGGAATCGTGACAGAGGTTTCCTTCGCAAGGTTCACCTTAGTGCTGAAGTTCTTGTGAACGATATTTTGATATCCCATTCTCTCCCTCTTGTATCTGTTCTTCCTCTAAAAGTTGATGATGATGAAATCCCTCTTCCCATGGACAAGGATTTAGAATATGTACCTGTTGAAGAAGATGTTGAAGAAGATATTTCTCAGGATAATCCAGAAGAAGAAGAAAAAGGTTTTCCCAGAGATGGAGAAACTCGTAATGAGAAAAATGTTGGTGATGCTGACAATAATGACAAAAATCCTGAGTCTGGCGAGACCATCGCTGAAGCTTGAATTTTATTCTTGCTTTTTATTCCTTCTTCTTTCTTGTGAGCAGCGTAACTTTTGCAACTTTTAGAATTCAACCTTTAATTTTGTTTACTTTGAATATTCTCAAGGAAGATAATGAGATCTTATTTATTCATTCCCCTACTTGCCCTTCATTAACTTTCTTGAGATGTTGAATTATTTCATGTATTTGCTTTTTGTGAACTGTGTGACTATACCTCTTGCGAAAGTAGGAATATATTTGCGATGTGATGAATTCTTGCGATATTCTGAAAAATTCTGAAGAAAGCTTCCTTCTCATATATTCTCCTGCGATGAACAAATATTTCCTGCATTCTGAAAATAGTTAATGTTTAATATTATTCTGTTGGTCTTATTTTTCCTTCCTAGTTAAAGGTCTTATTTTTCCAAATTTTCCTTTTTGCGACAAAATCGCAGGACATCTCTACATTTGCATGTAAAAATCCATTGATCTTGCCTTATCCATTTTTCTTTGAATTTTCTGCGATAATATGAAAGATCTAAATCCTCTAGTGAGAATAAAGTCCCATGACATTGCCGTCTTGGGATGAAATCGCAGGACGTCTTTACATTTTCATGTAAAAACCCATTGATCTCATCTAAACATATCTCTTATGGCTTTTTGTCTCTGTATAATTTACGTCACGCGAAAATATGACAGGCCTAAATGTTCTTGCGATCATAAAGCCCCGTGACATTGCTGTCTTAAGACACTTATCAGCTCCCTAATGGAGGGTGCCGCCCTTATCTTCCCCCTGGTTTCCCCTTCAAGGAGGGCACATCGGACATACAAGACTAGCTCCTCCCATCCATATTTGCCAACAACCAGCTGTTTTCGCAGCCTCTTGTCCTTTATGCCTATATGGATTATAGTTACAAGACTGCACCCTAAGTGGGGTTTTTTTTCAGGCCAAGTGCATCATAGCCAAGACTTACCAAGAATGGACAGGGTAGTTTCGTACGCCCCGGGCACCCTTGGCTCAACCATGTACCTCGACGCCATGGTCATACTTTGCACTTCTTAGAAGAGATCCTCGGTCGTCCAACCAGGGTATAACCTTATAAAGATGGAAATCCAAGGTCTCTCTCCTAGATGGGTTTTCTTTAAACCCAACGTCTCCATGACTCAGGATCCAGCAGCGGTATAACCTTACCCCTGAATCATGTTAGCAGATACCCCCTTATATGACATACTTTAGGTCTTATATTTTCCTCTTGCGAGATTGTACTCGCGAACTAAGGTGTACTCCATAAAGGTTCGTCCCATTCTTTTAATCTCTGCGAATTTTTATTTGCCTTTCTTGCGATTATTATCGCAGCTCTTGCTTTGCTTTGTAATAGAGAAAGAAGAATTTATTATCTATTTCATCATACAATATACCAGTATCTCTTACCTCGCAGAAGCTGTCATTGATAATACCTTTTCAAATATAGTCTATTCCATGGTATATCAAGTCTTTGACCAACATTTCTCCCTTCAGGATCCATTAATTTGTATGCCTCAGTTCCAACAATCTCTTTAATGATGTATGGTCCATCCCATTTTCTCGCCAATTTTCCACCATTTTCTCGCTGATAACTCGGTGTTTCTCGCAGCACTAAATCACCTAGTTGGAATTTTCGCTCTTTAACATGTTTGTTGTATTCGCGAGCTATTCGTCGCTGATAATTTTCCATATATTACAAAGTCTTTTCTCTTTTCTCTTCTAATTCATCCAATTTGTTTAGAATCATTCCGGCACTTATATTTCTTTCCCAAGCCTCTCTTTTTGTTGTAGGAATAACAACTTCTGTTGGTAACACATCTTCAACCCCATATGTCAAACAAAAATGCGACATTCCAGTAGCTTCTCGTCTAGTTGTATTGTAAGCCCATATGGCATTATGCACTTGCTCGCACCATGTACTGTGATATACTTCTATCTTCTTTTTTAAGATGTCTGCTATTGTCTTATTAGTTGCCTCGGCCTGACCATTTGCTTGTGGATATAAAGGAGTAGATTTTCCACATTTGATCTTAAATGCATTAAGTAGCAATTCTATATTCTGCCCTTCAAACTGCTTCCCATTATCAGACACCAACTGTGCTGGAATTCCAAATCTGCAAATTATATTCTCAAATATGAATGTAAAAATATCTTTATCGCTGATATGTTGTACTGCTTTTACTTCTCCCCATTTTGTGAAATAATCTGTTGTGACAATTAGATATCTTCTTTGTCCAGAACCAGGTACAAATGGTCCCACAATATCTAATCACCATTTTCCAAAAGGCCATACACTTGTTGAAGATGATAATGGTGCTCCTGGTGCATGTATATTCTTTCCAAATCGCTGGAAATCTTCACAACGCCTTGAAAGTTGCTTTGGATCTTCATGCATATATGGCCAATAATAGCCTTGCATTTTTGTTCTATATGCCAAAGATCTTCCTCCACTGTGATTACCAGCATCACTACTATGCAACATTTTTAACACCTTTTCCCTTCTTCCCTCGTCAAACATCTTAGAGATGGTCCACTAAAAGATCTGCGATATAATACTCCATCTCTTAGCTCATAATTTGTTGCCCTACTTTTTAATTTATGTGCTTCTAATCGATTTCTTGGGATTTCTCCTATCGCCAAGTATGCATGAAGATCTGCTCGCCAATCTATTGATTTTTGATTCTTCCTCGCCATCTTCTATCATCATCACATCCGTCGCTTCTTCTTCTTTGTTTATCGATGGTAATAAAAGTGTTTGAATTTTTATGCATCTCGCGGATGGGTTTGTCATCATGATGGATATGAAAGCAAAAGCATCTGCGAGCCTATTATCTTTCCTTGATATGTGTCTCCACTTTATTTTTGGGATTCTCGCAGATAATTCTTTAACAAGTCTTTTGTACTTTCTCAAAGATGGTTCATTTGTTGTACATTCTCCTTTTATTTTACGAATAACCAATTGTGAATCGCTAGTGATTCTATCATTTTCCAGCTTCATTTCTATCGCAAATTTTAAAGCATGAATCACAGCCTCATATTCTGTCTCATTATTAGTGAATGCAAATTCCAATCAGAATGAAAAAGATGTTTTTCTCCTTCTGGTGAAATAAAAATAACTCCAATTCCATTTCCTTCTCCATTCGATGATCCGTCCACTAATATCTCCCATCTGTTGGGTTCTGTTAATAGCTCTCTTGGATCTCCATGTTCCTCTTCTACATCCATCATCTCTTCCACAGCTTCATCATCTTCCAAAGGAAATTCAGCTAAGAAATCTGCGATGACTTGTGATTTTGGCGCTGATAGAATTTCATATTGGATATCAAAGTGTCCTACTTGTGCATTCCATCTCTCAACCCTGCCTGATCTTTTTGAATTTTTCATTACTGACTCAATTGGCACTTTTGTTAACACCTTGACCTTATGTGCTTGAAAATATATACGAAGATTGAAAGTTGCATGCACTAATGCTAGAATTAATTTCTCAATTTTTGAATAATTTCTCTCTGCAGAATTGAATGCTTTACTGATATAATAAATTGGTTTCTCTACCCCTGCATCTACTCGCAACAACACTGCACTTAACATGTATGTGGTTGTCGCGAGATAAATCAATAGTTCTTCTCCCGGTTCATCTTTCTGTAAGATAGTTATGCTCATTAAATGTTCTTTTATTCCCTAAAAAGCCTTTTCACATTCATTTGTCCACTTGAACTTTTTTCCCTTCTTGAGTATATCGAAAAAATGTTTGCATTTATCTAAAGATCGCGAAATGAATCTTCCTAGCGAAGCTAAGAGTCCATTCAACTTTTGCACATCTTTTACCGTCGCAGGAGTTGGCATATCGCGAATTGCTTGCACCTTTTCTGGATCAACTTGTATTCCTTCTTTTGATACAATATACCCCAGAAATTTTCCTGAAGCTACTCCAAAAGCACACTTATCGGGATTCACTTTAATATTAAATTATCGCATTTGATCAAAAATCTCTTTCAAATCTTGCACATGATTCTCAGCTTCTTTTCTTTTGATCAGCATATCATCTACATACACTTCTAATGTTTTATGGATCCACTTTGCAAACACCTTCTCCACCATTATTTGATATGTTGCACTAGCATTTCGTAAGCTAAAGGGCATCTTTGTATAACAATATAATCCTCTTGGAGCAAAAAATGCGGTATGTTCTTGATCTTCTTCAGCGAGAGGGATTTGATTATATCCTTTATATCCATCCAACGAAGATGTTCTTGCATTTCCCGCTGCTGATTAAACCATCTATGGGATATCTGGTAACAGAAAACTATCTTTAGGACAAGCTTTGTTTAAATCAGTAAAATCTATGCAAATTCTTATCCCCTTGTTCTTCTTTGGGACCACCACCATATTTGCAATCCACTCTGGATATTTTGCTTGCCTTATAATTCCTACGTCGAGCATTTTCTGTAATTCTTCTTCTATTTGAGAATGGTATGTTGTTGCGATTTTCCTTATTCTTTGCTTAAATGGTCTTATATTTTTGTTGATTTCTAACTTATGACATGCTATTGATGGATCTATCCATGGAATCTCATCCATGCTCCAGGCGAAGATATCTTTATATTCTCGCAAGAGATTTATAGTTCTTTCTTCCTCATCTGCCTCCATTCTAGTCCCAATTTTCAGCATTTTAGGCTCTTCTTCACCCCCAATATTTACTTCCTTTGTTAGTTCTGCTGCAGTATAACTGGCTTCAGGCTCTCCCATTGGTGTTGGTGTTTTCATAACTATCGCGAGTTCATCTCCTTCTCGCGAGATTTTGCTGGGTATTCCTTTTCCTTATTTTGCTCTTATCATGTAAACTTTAAATTCTTCTCCCTTCTTTGTTTCTATCACCAACTTTCTGCGAGCCTTTCGCAGCTTTGGACGTTCTTCACAATTTGTTACTTCAATTTGGTAACACAATTTCGAAAAATCTGTGTCTCCTCTAATTTCTCCAATTCTACTGGGTATATGAAATTTGATGCATTGATGCAATGTTGATGCTACATCCTTGATTGCGTGTATCCAAGGTCTTATCATGTTATACGGTGATTCCACGTCTACCACACATAATGTTACTTGTGTTTCAATCTCTCCTACTGGAATTCGTACCACTATCTCGCCTTTAGGTTTTATTAAAGATTTTCCAAAGCCATGAATATGATATGTTGAACAAGACATTTCTTCATCCTTATATCCCATTTTCTTAAAAGTATGATAAAATATTATATCCACAGAAATTCATGCATCCACCAAAGTTCTATTCATAGCCCATTCTTCTACAGATTTTGTTGATTCTTCCTTTCTCATTGGTATAGTGGATACCGTGATTACCAAAGGAGATGTATGACTTAGATTTTCTTCTGGTATTTCTTTTGCTGTAAATGTGATCTCCTGCTTTTCCCAATCTTTCAACGATGATATTTTTTCCACCGTCATAATTTTCCTTCCTTCAAAATCCCGTTTGTGTATCTTCCCCTTAATATTTTCATGAAATCTATCAATCATTGTTCTCTTTACCATACCACACTCCAATTTTATACAATCCTCTTTGATTCTGACCATTCTTCCTTCAAATATCTCACCGATTTGTTTTATGATTTTCTTAATCTTGAACAATTCTTATCTTCTTCTTCACCTTTTCTATGATTTCGCTAATTCAATCCATGTTTCGGGCGCCAAAATGTAGTTGCAGGAAATCCCACACTACACCATTGTTAAGATCTTGTTATAATCAACTCACAATTGAAGATTTAAAACGACACTTTATTATTTTGTTCTCAAAAATGTTTACAGAAATGGAAGAAATCAAGATTACAACTATTCTCTTGAAGTTTCTCTCTCCTCAAGACTCTTTTAACTCTCAAAAATACATCATCATTTTCTAGACATCTTGGGTCTCTATTTATAGGGTAGTTACATAATGGATGACAGCTAAGTCTTCCTTTTATCTCGGATTTACATTGCGATCATCATCATGACAACCATGATTTTCCTTCTCGCTAACTTTATAACTATCGCAGGTCAACACATGCTCTTTACATGTTTCTTCATTCGTCAGTCAATATGTCATTCCTTAAGCAATTCTGCAACACTCGTCAAATGTTGTTGAAGTACTCGCGATGTTCTCGCAGAAATGTTGTTAATATCGCAGGAGTATCATTGTGGCGATATTCTGGTCCTACAGTCACCATGAATTCTGTATTAAATCCCATCAAATAAAGAACTCCATTGGCAAAGGTGCTTTCAATCCAACCTTCGTCGGATCCAACATTGAGATTTTCAAGTTTTCTCAATCCATTGCCACTGCCCTAGAGTGTATATGTATACATAATAAAAGTTGGTCCTCAAAATTAATACTACAACTTTGTACTCATTGGTCGAAGAAACGTAATCAAATCCGCTTGACCTATAAACATCCTCAATATTATCATCACAATCTGTATTAATTAGAGGAAGAAAAACATAATCTCCGGTGATGGGGTTATATATACAAACATGTCTATATGTTGCTGGTTTAAAATAAAGACAGACCAACCCATTACACGAACCAACAAATTCATATTTAGGATTCTGAAATGGGTAATCCTCTCAATGGATTCATGATTCTCATTATATTCAAAATAATGAAAATTCTCATTCTTTCTCTCATTAAAAGTTAAAGCAATGAAACCCAACTTACCAGAATCATGATTAGAGAGATGGTGGAAGTGCATCTTGGAGAATAATGGATGACAAACAAGGCCTCTCCAATTTATGTATACTAACATGCAATCAAGTACCGATTATGTCTGTACACGAGTTAAAATGTCCAGTGTTAGCTCCCCAGGAAGAATCTTGAAATAATCCATGATGATAACAACACGTAGTCGAAGAAACAAACGATGGTTCAGGGAGATCTTAGAAATTCAATCTGGGCTAGGGTTTATAAGAAATTGAGTAATGGAATTAGGGATGTTTGAGTCTGGAAAGAAAGAGTAAAGCAGTGAAATAAAATGGACCGCTTATTGGGATTTGAGAGTAAGGAGGGGTATTTTTGTGTAGCCTGTAGATATCACACGATTTGTAAAGAAGTTTTACAAAGGGACCGAGAAGGCTGAGATCCCGGTATTGGGGGCGAGAAGAACCATACTGATTGCTAATCATAGAACTATGGCTTGCCCTTAAGCTTTACACAAAATTGGTTAAAAAGACCAAAATCAACAATTCCTGGGTGAAAAAGACATTTAGATTTGATACTGTTTAAATGGACAAAAATGTAAAAATAGACAGGATGTAAACAGTTTCATCCTACCCATTTTCAAATATTTTTTATTATTTTTAAGTTACATCAGGATGCATCCAGTTTTATTCTTGCTATTTTTTAAGTTTAATTCTGGATGAATCTAGTTTCATCCTTGCTATTTTTTTGGTGTCTATTTCACTCATACTAGTTTTTACTCGTCCATTTGAACCATGTTTTAAAAATATTTGGACAAATGACCCATTTTCCGTAAGCTTTAAACCTTTTACAATTGTTCGTTCTCAAAAAGAAATATCATGGTTCAAGTGCATTTTTCTTGCTAGGTTGATGATATCAGAACTGTTTTGAGACTCAGAAAACAGAAAAAAATAGTGTTAAGGGGATTCGTGGTGCTGGCGAGTTTCGAGGTCACTGATATCATCACCTAGTGACTTTACCACTGTACTACAGTGGCACCGATATCATCACTGATATCATGGTTCAAGTGCATATGTTTTCTATGCATGACTTAGTATTTTCCTGGTGGAAATTTCAGAAGTCACAATATATCTGGATTGGTTGTTCAAATAAAAAAAAAAAGTTTTTAGTTTTTATGCAATTTTACCGCGTGCACCACTTCATGCATTAAAGTATAATTTTCCGCAAAAATAAATTTCCGAATTAGATTCCCTGCTCCTCTTTGGATTTCTAGGTTTAGGGTTTTAAAAATTTAGGATTTATTGATTTCAATCCAAAGTGAAAGTGTAAACAATGTGCGGCAATAACAAGAATCTCATATAACGAGTATGATGCTACCATTTCCTCGTACTAATATCACAGCTGAATATACTCAGAAGCGTTAATTTTGGCTATGATGGATGGTCCATACCTCTTGCCTGCCGTAGTGCGGGTTGTGCAAGGCTTGACAAGCCGGCGTAAAAACTATGTTATACTTTTATGAGATACTCTCTATCCGACCCGATACTTGCTACCGGAAAAGGCTTTGACTTTGGATTTGGATTTGGATAGTCCATACCTCGGCACAACTACGCCAACCTAGCATAACAAAACCATTATTTACTTTCGTCTTTGAAACCATCAATCCCAGAAAACAAAAGTAGAACCAGTAGGTACTATTATTATGGGTTTAGATAGTGGTTGGTTCACCCATTAGGAGCTTAGTACTGGAGGTCCATAATTAAAAGAAAAAATAAAAATGGACCCAATCCTGTACACGTGCGGGATATATTATGTTATTTTTAAGAATTCATAAACTACCCTTGTATACCAATAGATATTTAAGCAGGCTATTTCAAAGTTTCTATATTTCTTTTCCACCAATTCTCAGATCCGAATTATGTTGTTTCTTCTTCTGGCTTTCGAACTATGGTTTTTGAAGATTCTTTTGTGATTTTTTCCAGGGATGTTCCGTAATATTTTCTTGTTCCTCTTTCTATTACTGTTTAAGTTTATGATTTCAATTTTGAATCATGAAGACCAGATTGTTTTTCATATTGTATTGAGTTTTTGTAACTCAATCGTTTTTGTTCGTTTTTTATGAATCTTGTTTGTAATTATTCATTTTTTTGGTTAGATTATTATGTTTTTAGCTTATTTTAGCTTTCGATTTGATTGTCTTTTTGTTTTAGCTTCGAAATCATTTTTGTATGTTGTTTTAGATCATATTATTCCACAGTAGCATACTCATGGAAACTGCTTTTGGTTCTGTTTTATTCATAGTTTTGTCATTTTTTTAGGTCGGTTTGTCAGTACTATATGAAATACTATAGTATGTGTTTCGATTCTCTTGTTTTTCATAGATCCTTAATTATTCTTGTCATGCAGTTTATTTGTAGTTCATGAATCTGCAATACATATATGGCATACTGATAGAAAGTTCTTTTGGTTTTGTTTCTTTCATAGTTTTGTCACTTTTTTTAGGTTGATCTGTCAGTACGTATATGAAATACTATAGTTTTTGTTTCGATTCTCTTATTTTTCATAGATCCTTAGTTATTTTATAGTTGATTTGTAGTTTATAAATATGTAGTACATATATGGCATACTGATAGAAAGCGTTTTTGCATATGTTTATTTCATAGTTTTGTCACTTTTTTTAGGTTGATCTGTTAGTACGTATAAGAAATACTGTAGTATGTGTTTCGATTCTCTGGTTTTTCATAGATCCTTAATTATTCTTGTCATGCAATTGATTTGTAGTTCATGAATCTGTAGTACATATATGGCATACAGAGAGAAAGTGCTTTTGGTTCTGTTTCTTTCATAGTTTTGTTATCCGTCAGTACGTATATGAAATACTATAGTATGTGTTTCGATTCTCTTATTTTTTTGTCACGGACTTTCTATTATTTATTTTTGCTGTGATTTAATAGTGTTACATATTTGTCACATTTGCAGGTTCAAAACATGCCTATTGTTGATTGTTCCAATCCAAATACTTATTGTTATGCATACATCTATTATAAGCATCATAGTTTTGCCCACCTAGTTACTTTTGGTTCTAGTATTGCTGATCTGAAGTTTCTTATTTGTGAGAATTGGAAAACTTTGAGTCCTTCTGATATTGTTATCAATTTTGTTGAGCATGGTGTGAAAGTGCTTATGGTTGCTGATTTTCAACTTTACGGTCTCGCTGCATTGCATTTCTCATAGAAAGTGATGTTCTTTGAGTTTCATGTGAAGTCTCTTTTTCCCGGTTCATCTAGTTCCTCTACTTTAAATGAAGTTGACTGAATTCAGAACTGATTAGAGCTGCTAGAGATAGTTATGAAACTGATGGAAAAGAAGTTATTAAATCTCTTCTGCCCGATGAGTGGGAGCATATTTTTGAAGATCTGGAAAAGCTTTTCGTGGTGGTGTTCAAGATGTTCGTTTAGCCTGTCAAAAGTAATGTTTGAGTACAGGGTATCATGTTACAAAAGTGAAGAATGATCGAGAAAGGTTCACAATGAAATGAAGTGAGGTACCTTGCACATGGATGATCCATGCAGTCTCTATTGGTTCTTCTTGTGATGTTTTCAAGATAAAAATGTATGATGGCATGCACACTTATGGAGGTGGGGTCGAGTTGAGAAGTCCATCTATATCAAAGAAGTTGGTACATAACCTTATTCATGAACGAGTTATGCACAACCCACTTATCAAGCCTCAGGAGATTGCAGATTACATAAAAGTTGGGGTTGGTGTGAATATCAAATATCACCATGCATATCATGGGTTGGATCTCTCACACCAAGAGATTTTTGGCAATGATGTAAAGTCTTACACCGATATGGTTTGGTAGGTTAATGCATTGAAGGAAACAAATCTTGGATCTTATGTGGATTTTCAGTTTAACGACACCACTCACACATTTGTAAGTTTATTCATTGCAATAGGCGCTTGTATTGAAGGTTATCAGCTTTGTCGACCAATGATTTTTGTTGATACAACTTTTCTGACCGAGAGATTCAAAGGTACACTTATGGATGCGACTTGTCTGAATAGTGATCAAGGAAAGTACTCTTCTTACCTTTTAATTTTTATTGTTTATTAGTTATTTATTGCTTTTAATTGTCGGAACTTTTTGAGTATACCATTTATGTTCTTCAAATTAACTAGTTTGTTTCAAATATACCATTTATGTACTGAAAATTTATTGTGTCTAACATATACAGATTCATATATGTAAGCATAAGCTTGTTATTTTTAATCAATATGGGTGTTATGTACTGAAAATTCTTACTCTTTTTTCCAGTTTCAAGCAGTACAATGACATAGTTTGTGACGGTGTGTCACAAATGTACTGTTTGTTTTCTGCAGGTTTTTATCCTCTACCATATGCATTAGTCCATGGAGAAATGTTGCTAATTGGGATTGGTTTACACGATATCTTAAGAAATTTGTTGATAACTGTCCCATCATATTTATGTTTGATCGTGGTGAAGGATTGTTGAGGTCTATTCTTGAAGTATTTTCAAATTCTCGTCATGGCTATTTTTACTACCACTTGAACCAGAACTTACCAATCAGTAAATAAGACGAGAAGTATAAGGAAGTTATGGTGTGTTTAAAAAAACAACAACTTATGCTCTCTCACCAGCGAAATATGAAAAAGCGCTTATGGAAATGGAGTTGATGGGAAGGGATGGGGTCGCTAACTATTACCGCAATATTCGTTGGGAACGTTAGTCCATCTCATTCTTCATTGGCTGTAGATTTGGTCAGACTACATCAAGTGTTGCTGAGTCCTTCAATAATTGGATTCGGAAGGACAAGAGGTTGCCTACCTGCGCCCTCGTTGACATGATCAGGTTTGTGTTATTTTTGAAGGACAATCAAACAAATGCTTGGAAGATAGAAAAAGTGATTAACATATCTTCTTCTCGGTATTTTGTCGAAGGAAAAAAATGATTTTTCATTTCTTATTGGTCTTCTTATAAAATAATTGAACTATATTAAAAAATAGTTAGCTTTTTCTTCTCGAAAATATCCAGAAACTCTTCATGGACTGGTTGATATTTGATATCTTGGTTGATATTTGTTAATCAACTCAAAAAGTAATCTCCTGATTTAGATTTTATGAATAAACTAATGAATTGTTGATTAACAACAATGTTTGTGTAAAGCTTATTCAGACTATACGGAAATTCAACCGAGGTGAGAAGTAACGATGAACATAGTGGAGAAGTGGGGATAAATGTATGGAGAATTTTTCGAGATGTGAGGAACTCGAGAATTGGGTGTTTCTTCTTCAGTGGTGAAGTTTCTTCAAATAAAAAACCTCAACTATTTTCTTCCTTCTCTCAAATACTAATCGAGGCATAATCTCTATTTTGAAATCGGTTGTTACGGTGTCTTCGTCGATATAAAAATACAAATGGTTTTTAAATATATCTCCTTTCATCTCGATATATCAGTTCTTTCCCTAGTAGGGACTACTTGATCCACAACTACCTGTTCACTATAGGACAGAGATGGAGCCAGTCAATTAATTGATACCCACTTTCTTACCAAAGGGTAAAATTGAATACAGATGGCGAAGCACGTGGTTTTCTGTCATATCTAGGGTTGGATACATCCTGTCAGATCACACTGGAGTTCCTATTATAGCTGCGATAATTCTTATGGGAATCATAATGGAGTTGGTGGCTAAAGCATATGCTATACTTTTGGGGATATAAAAGGCTTTTAAATAGGAAATTACCCACCTTCACCATCTGATTGTGAACATCACAAGCTTGTTACAGTCTATCCGACATGCCAAGATTTTGATAAAATTATTGATGCAGTCAATTAAATTGGCTACAATTTAGGATTTTTGTTTACTGTTTCTTTTCCAGTATTCACGTTTCTTAGTTGTTGCTTAATTGTAGGAGTTTGTTGTTATGGGTTTGTTAGCAAATTTTTAGGAGTTGTTGAAGTCGTGGGAATGCCCACTAGATGTTTTTTTTAAGCTTTAAAATAGATTGAGTCTGTCAGTTCATAGAAAGAAGATTGTAAGCCATTTTTCATCTTAAGACAATCAAATTTCTTCAATTTTTTTGTTCTTTTTCTATCTCTGCAGTTGTACTAACAAAATTGGTATCAATAGCCTTGTTCAATTTGAGTTTTATTGTTTGAATATCACTTCCGCTGCTGTTATCGATCTTCACTGAATCAAGGTGTGTTTTTATTTTTTGAGAAGATTTTTTTTTCGGTTAAGTGTTCAAGATGGGTAGTAAAACTGTCAATATCTTCTAATCCTTGATTTCTATTTTTTCTAGTGACAATTATGAGTTTTGGAGTATTAAGATGAAGACCTTATTTATTTCTCAAGATCTTCGGGAACTTGTTGAGAAAGGTTATGCAGATGATGAGAGAACAATAGGGAATCAAAATGATGTGAGGGAACTTCGTAGGATGGATGCAAAATCTTTATTAACTTTGCAACAAGTTGTCACAGATATAATCTTCCATAAGATTTCAGATTATACCAAGTCAAAAGATGCTTCGTTAATTTTGAAGAATGATTTTCATGGTGGTGATAGGTTGTTGTAGTGAAACGTCAAAGTCTCCATAGAGATTTTGAAACCCTTTTTATGAAAGGATATCAATCTGTATTGTAGTTGCATGAAATCCTACACTACACCATATTTGAAGATTAAAAACAACAATTTATTATTTGATTCCCAAAAATCTTTACAAGAAATGGAAGAAATCAAGAATACAACCGCTCCCTTGAGTTTTCTCTCTCCTCAAGATTTCCTCAACACCCAAAAATACATCATCATCCTTCTGAATTTACTAGGTCTCTTTATATAGGATAATTACATAGTGGATGACAGCTAATATGTCCTTTAATTTCGGATCTGACTCGCGATCTTATCGTAGTAGTTATAATGTCCATTCTCGCAAGCGTCGTGACCATCGCAGGATAATCACGTTCTTCCCGTGTTTCTTTATTCGTCAGCTATTACGTCATTCTTCAAATCATTCTGTGACACTCGTGAAGTGTTTTTGAAGAACTCGCGATGATGTTCGCAGAAATGTTGTTAATCTCGCAAAAGCAACATCATGGCGATATTATGGTCCTACATCTTGCCTCTTCTCATGTCTTTTTTTCGAAGGAGAAAAGATCATGAGAATTGAATCTTTAATAATGCCGCAGCTGTTTATCTTTTTGCATTCTTCTACTTTGACACGTTTCTGTATTCTTCGCCAGCTGTTTTCACGTACTTTTTCTTCCATTCAATTTTTGACACGTCCTTTTCAACCGATGTGATCTGACCGTTCACGTCCTTTTTTTGCATTAATTTCATTCATCTTCTCGAGAACTTTTTTCTTGTATAAATACTTCTTTCATTCTTTTCTTTTCCTCTTTTTACTTTCTTCTATCTCTATGCAATTTTGCTGTTCTTCCGTAAATTCCGTATATGTTGATGTTGCATCTTTTCCTTCAATCTTCTATGATTTTCTTCATTCCCATACTTATTTTACTAAAAATGGCTCCCGCTGGTCGTAAATATATAACTGCCTTTGAGGAAATGCAGAAGAAGTTTAAGAATCAAGGTTTCTCTTTATCCACTTTCCCTGATCAAAACCCTAAAGCTGAACTTTCCGTTAAACTATTTTCTGATCATCCAAGTTCTCGCGAGAAGATTATAGTCTCGTTAGGTCAACTTGAAGTTGGTCTTCCTATTCCTCTTTATAATCCTGAATTTCCTTTAATCTATGAGATACTTTCTCATCCAAAATTCTCACGAGCCATATATCAACTGGGTGGGGATTGTATCCATCTACTGGTGGAGTATGCTACTCGCGGTGCTAATAAAGAATCTCGCTACCCAGATACTGCGAAGAACCCTAAATTCAAGGATGTTCCAATTATTCCCGCCATGTATACTGTAGATAATTTTTTCATAAACTATGACATAATCCCCATGAAGAGGGATAGCACCTGCTGGGGTGTCCGCTTGAAAAAGAAAGATGATGTCGTGAAAGATAAAATGCTTATGTTGGATATCGATTGGAATACTAGTACTAACCAAGGTTCGCGTCATTCTAGCGATGACAAATGGTTCATCTTCCCTCTAATTTTAGAGGGTTCATATATCACTAGTACCCATACTTTACCTGCGAACCTCGTAGAATACCAGTCGTGGGTATTCAGCTGGCCTGAGAGAAATAAAGAAGTATGTTATCTTAATTTTTTGCATAATAAATTACCATTATTATTTTATTCATGTCTTTAGATTCTCGCTGACTATTTCCTTTTTATCAGATTGAAAGGTTGAAAGCCAGCTATGATAAGCTAGGGAAACCTGCTACTTTCTTAGCTCTCAAATCTCTTACAGATGAAGTAAGAAATATTTCTTTATAACTTGTTACAATATATTGTTGCCTCTATTTCTTATCTTTATTTGTGTTCGCAGGAAATTGAAGAAAGAGCGCATGTGAAACCTGCGAGAACTAAAGAGAAATCCACAGTTGGTCGCAAGGGTAAATCCACTGCCCCTCTCAAAGAGAATTCTATTGCTCCTCGCAGAGAAATATGATGCTCCTCCTTTAAAGAGAAGAAAAACCCAACTCTCTTCTTCTTCAATTCCTCAATCTAATGAAGAAAACCCAAGTAACGATGATGCTGATGATGATGAAGACGAAGATAATAATGACATCTCTCCTATGAAGGATTCCTCTTCTCCTGAATCTCCTATGGCCCAATTATCTAAGATTTTTGGCGATGTCACGCATGGTATTTCAAATGATTATGGAGATGAAGCTGTTAATGAAGTATCTCAAGCTCTCTCAAAGGTTTGCGATGCTTCCCTATTGGTTGACAATGATTCTTTCCAGGGAAACTCAAGATCGCTGACTCCCAGTCTTTTGAATTCACTCATCATTTTGGTATGTTTTCACTTCTTTGCCTTTTATTTGTACCTTAGGTTTCAAACTATATCTGTCTTAGCAATTTTTACATTTCTTCGTAGGCTAGAAGAGCTTCTTTTATCGCTGCCTCAGATTTGGAGAAAATACGTGCCGACCTTCGCAACAAAAATGAAAATTTAAAGTCTAAATCTGCAGATCTTCGTAAGCAAAAGGAACAGTTGAAATATGAAGCTATTGATCTTCGCAAAAGTAAATGATAATTACAAGCTGAGGTTGCTGAGATTCGCAAGAAGAATAATCAACTAGAAATTGATGCTTCAAGTGATAAACAAAAGATTTCTGATCTTGAAAAAGCTAATCAGCAACTCTATGGTATAAACTTTTCCTTATTTTCTTTTAATTATTTTGCCTTATTTTGGATCATCCAAGTAACCATTTTTGCAGATATTTATGACCTTACTGATGAGGCTACAATCTTCCGATCTTTCCCTGAACCTGTAGATGAGGATACCCTTCTTGCTCGTCTTAATAGTTCTTTAAGTAGTTTCTCATATGATCAAATTAAATGTCTTTCCATAGATGAGCTTAAATCCAAACTTCATCTCTTAAAAATTGATCACATATTCAACTTGGGCTTAACTAATAAATTTAAGCGTCTTTATCTTGATTCGAAATAAGAAATTAATAGATTGAGAAGTAAGAATAGTGATCTTATTGATGAGAAAGATCTTATTGTTAAAAATGGTGCTCATGCCTTAGCAGATTTCTATAAGATCCTTACTGATGTTAAAATTGAGAGGGATAGACTTATCGGCGAAAATAGAGATTTTCTTGCGAGAGAGGATCAAGTTCGCTCTTGTCTTCTTATCAACAATGATGAAGAATTTGTTTGGGCTGCGAAAGTTCTTGATAATGCCAGAAATAATCTAGGTGTAGATGTTAGTCTTCATACTGAACAAGCAGCCTTGATTAGAGACATGATTTCTGAAAGAGAAGGTTGCTAATTATTCATTCTCATTGGTCCTTCGTCTTTTATATTTTGCTACTAAATTTCTGATTTTCCATTCTGTACTCGCAGGAGTTGATAAAAGATACTCTGTTAGAGTTAAAGAACTTGAAGATGAAAATGGAGTGCTTGAAAAAACTCTAGCTTCTCGAAACGAAAAGTATTCAAAACTGAAGGAACAGTTAGAAATTATGAGAAAAAATTTTAGTAACACTCTTGTTGGTGTTCGCAATGACTCTATTAAATTGGTCTGGGATGACCATCAAATTCCTCATTCTAAGTATCCTGACATTTTGCATGAAGTTCCACAAAATGTCCCTGATTTTTTCATTTATGATAGCGAAGCTGAAGAAGATGAAGATCATGATGAAGGTGGTGGGGATGAAGAAAAGAAATCCTACGAAGACAACGATGGATCTAATTAGATTTCTTATATTCTCCCTGTAATATATGTAAACTTATCCTTTTCTCTTTGTAATATACTTGTTGCGAATTTCTCCAGCTTCTAATGTTCTCTAGTGTATGAACTTCTTCTTATCTCTTCCTGCATATATTAAAAGACGATTTCTTTTGTGCAATATGGTTAAGTAATGTATTTATAAGTTTTTGGCTATCCATTTGTAAATCTATTATATAAAGATGCGTAAATCTGTTATATAAAGATGGATAACAATATTATCATTTTGTTCATTCCCATACTTGCCTCTGTTATTCGTCTGCAATATAAAAGATTGAGCATATTAAATTCTTAATAAAATTGTGCAAAAATCGCAACCATAATCTCGTAGTCATGTGTTAATCTCTTGTGGTCTTAGTTTTCCTTCCTAATTAAAGTTCTTATTTTTCCTAGTTTCTTTCTGCGACAAAATCGCAGGACGTCTTTACATTCGTATGTAAAGACCCATTGATCTTGCCTTATCCATATGTTTTCAAATGTCTGTGACAATATGACAGGTCTAAATTCCTTGCGAGAACAAATCCCCATGACATTGACGTCTTGAGATGAAATCGCAGGATGTATTTACACTTTTATGTAAAAACCCATTGATCTCATCTTAACTTTTTCTTATGGCTTGTTGCCTCTGTATTTGTCACGCAATAATATGACATGCCTAAATGTTCTTGCGAACACAAATCCCTATGACATTTCCGTCTTAAGACACTTATCATCTCCCTAATGGAGGGTGTCTCCCTTACTCCCCCTGGTTGCCCCTTAAAGGATGGCACATCGGCCATACAAGACAAGCTCCTCCTATCTAGTCTTAACAAAAACCAGTTGTTTTCGCAGCCTCTTATCCTTTATGACTATATGGCTTATAGTAACGAGATTGCACCCTAAGTGGGGTTTTCTTGAGGCCGAGTACATCATAGCCAAGACTTACCAAAAATGGCCAGGGTAGGTTCGTCCATCCCGGGCACTCTTGGCTCAACCGTGTACCTTGGCGCCTTGGTCATACTCTGCACCCCTTAGAAGAGACCCTCGATCGCCCAACCAGGGTATAACCTTATATAGTTGGAAATCCAAAGTATCTCTCCTGGATAGGTATCTCAAAGATATGGACCCAGTCTCCGTGACTTAGGTTCCAGCAGCGGTATAACCTTATCCCTGAGCCACGCAAAGAGATACCCCCTTATATGATGCACTTTAGGTCTTACATTTTCCTCTTGCGAAATTGTATCCGTGAACTAGGGTGTACGCCATATAGGTTCGTTCCATTCTTATGTCTCTGCGAAATTTTATTCGCATTTCTTGCGAGTATTGCAACTCTGATAAAATTTATTTTCTTTGATCTTCTCTTTATTTGCATTTCAACTCTTGTATAACTTCTCGATTTCATTTCTTTCATTCAAACAAAATACGTTTTTGAAATATTTTCTTCAACAAATCATTCATAAACTTCTTAAATTTCGTCATTTTACCTTTCTACTTACTACCTTCTGCTTCTCTCTTTTTGTTGCATTTTGTTGTTTTCTCTCCATCTGCGAGATGATCGCCACATACATTTTCCAACTCATGTTGATTTCGCAGTATTCCCTCCTCTCGCCGCTTTATTGTATCAACCATCAGCTTATCACCTCTTTGTTTTTTCTTGATGTTTCGTTTTCAATTTTTTCTCTTTGCTGCCCTTTCCTTGTAAGACTCCATATCAATTTCATAGCATTTCTTCCCATCAGCCCAGTCTCCCTTTATTATTCCAACACCATTAGGATGAGGAAATTTAATACATTGGTGGATAGTTGACGCCACACCTAATATCCCATGTAGCCAAGGTCGGCGAATCAGGGCATTATAAGGTGATTCAATATCTACAACGCAGAATTGAATCTTAGAAGATAACCCCTTTAATGGAATTCACATTGTAATTTCCCCTTTGGGATTGTTGGCAGTGCCGTTGAAAACATAGATTTTATAGGTTGATGGTATCAAATCCTCGTCTTTTCCACCCATGGTTTTGTAAGTATGATAAAATAAGATATCAACTAAACTTCCAGTATCTATTAGAACTCTGTTAATGGCCCAGGAGTCCTCAGTTTCATCATCATCATTTTCTTCATCTTCTTCTTCTATTTGTTTTGGATTTATTTCTAACCTTACTACCAATGGGTTGTCATGCATCTCGCCAGGTTCTGGTATTTCTTGCGCAGTGAAGGAAATAGTTTGATTTTGCCACTCCTCTAATGGCGAGACTCTCGCAATATTCATTATCTCTCTTCCATCTGCGTCTCTCGCGAAGACTCTTCTTAGAACATTGTCGTGGAAATCCTCAATAGTTTTGTATGAATGTACGATGGAATTACATAACAAATTCTTCGCCTTGGCTCCAACCTCTATCACAAATATTTCTTCTCCTTTTACAGTATTCACTCTGCGAATATCTGGTGCTGGTGGTAACTGCTGAGATTGTGGATGTCCTATTAGAAAATGATTAACTTTTCCAGATCAATCATCGTCAAAATTATTCTTTTTACATTCCTGCAATCGTTTATTGAATGTTCATGGAAATGATGATAAGGACAAAATTCTTGATTTCGATTATTTTGATGTGGTTCTTTTCCCATATTCCAGGGTGATGGTATATTTTCCATCAAAATGATATCTTCCTAAAAAATTTCTATGCTAGCATTCAGGGGCGGCATCTTTATTTTTTCCCATATTACTCTTTGATTCCCTTGTCCTCTGAAACTATTTTTCCTCTGACCACCATAAGTCTCTTGTGGCTGATCAAGTCTTTGAATTTTATTATTTCCACCGCGATTGTAATAATTCCTTTCCCTTTCATACTCTTCTTGATCTCGAATTCCCATGGCTACTAACTTCTGCTAGTTTTCAATTTTCACTTTTTCTTGATGTGGCTGGGAGGTGCTCGCCACATTGTTAATCATTTTAGGAAGTAAACTCTCGTTTGTCGTTATTGAGCTGGTGTTTGCGACTGGATATGATTCCATCTCATTTTGTTTTTCCTCCAAAACAATGTATTCTTCTTGTAGTTCTCGTAGCTCAGTCATTGTGATGGTATTTTTGATTCTGAAAATTTGTATGTACAACAGATTAGTTGCGAACATTACATTAATGAAAGATAAAATGAGGTATATCTCATCCACTCTTCCTGCCATTTCACTGCACATTGTCTTCCATCTTATGGTTAGGTGTTTCAGACTCTCTCCAATCCTCTGTTTTAACCCAAACACATCTTCAATACCGGGCCGCGAAAAATTGTTGCTTATATATGCTCCCAGAAATGTAGCTTGCAAATGGTCGAAAGAAGTTATTGTATTTTTAGGTAAGACTTCGAACCATTTTAACGCCTCGCCAGTTAAACTAGATGCAAAGTATTTGCATAACACAACATCATGATTTTCCCATTGTAGCATACACCTAACATAAGCCTTGACATGTTGAACATCACAGGTAGTCCCATTGAAGATACTGGTTAATGCTGGTAAATTTCATTTTGGAGGGATTCCTCCTAATTGTACTTCTTGAGTGAATGGAGTTCTCGCAGCTTCTTCAATGGCTTCATCAAGTTGCCTTATGCCTCCTTCTCTTCTGTTATTCAACATTTCCCTCATCTCTGCTAACTCTCTTAAAATTTGTTCATTCCCCGCTGAATTTTGCTCAATTATTATTTTCAGTGCAGCTTCTCTTCTTCTGCGCTCGTGTCTTTCTTGTCCTACGATTTTCCTCTTCACCTCCTTCTTGAATTCGCAACTGATTATGCCTTCCAATTTCTTCTCCGCGAATTTTTTCATTCCTCATCATTTCCCTTCGCTGTCATATTCCTCATTGATATTATTGCTATGGCGATTTTGCGTGCGTCTCCTTTATCGATTGTCATGATTAATCTACCGTATTGCTTCTTGAAACTCTTGTTCTTCCACTTATGCTCTTAATATTTCTCTCTCGCAAGCTAAACGCGCTTGTTCAGCATAATGACTTTCAATTTCCTCCTCAATGATTCTTTGATTTCTTTGGATTTCTCGCCCATGTAATATTCTTCTACCTTCTTCTCGATTTTCTTCACCATCTTGGTTATTTCCGTGCTCTTGATTTCTATTATCATGTCTATCATTCGCAGTTTCACCGTGTTGAACGTAGCGATCATTAATCATCTCTTCTTCTCCATGATGATGCTCTTCATTTGGATTTTGCATTTCCTCTAGAATATTTACTTCAGCATTTCTCATAGGGGAATTTCTCCTTGGTTCCTCTCTAAATGATCTTGAACTTGATCTAGTAGTACTTCTTGATCTCCTACTTTGTAATCTCAAATTCTCCATTCTTAACTCGTGATTTTGTCTTGTTAGATTCGCACGTTCTTTCGCCTCTAACCTCCTTTCCTCTTGTATTCTTTGTCTTAAAACCTCTATTGTTTCATTTCCATCATCTCCATCTATTAATCCTCCATTTACCTCTTGGTTTATTTCTTCTCTTCTTTCATTTCTTAATTGTCGATCTTCTGCATCTTCCATCGAATCTGATCGCCAAGTATGCACACTCACTCTGTCGTAATCCACAGCTCTATCTTGTATTGGTGTTTGTTGATTCGGATGTTGAATTTGATTTTCTCCGTCATTCCTTGTTCTATTTCTTCTTGTTCTTATCCTTGAAGATTCTCCTATTTCACTTGTCTCACCTCATGCAAGTCTTTTACTCCTCCTTACGTTGTTGGTGGTTCAGATGTATTTCTTCTTCTAGACATTAATCTTCAAGAGTTGTTGGAAACTATTAAAATTCCTTTACTATCTACTCCAAATTATTCTCAATCACAATGTCAATTCTTATCTTTTTCTTCAAAAAATCAACAATTCAATCCCTGTTTCAGGCACCAAAATATAGTTGCATGAAATCCTACACTACACCCTTGATAAAAATTTACTGTAATTAAGACATATTTGAAGATTAAAAACAACACTTTATTATTTGACTCCCCGAAATCTTTACAAGAAATGGAAGAAATCAAGAATACAACCGCTCCTTGAGTTTTCTCTCTCCTCAAGATTTCCTCAACACTCAAAAATACATCATCATCCTTCTGAATTTACTAGGTCTCTTTATATAGGATAATTACATAGTGGATGACAGCTAATCTGTCCTTTAATTTCGGATCTGACTCGCGGTCTTATCGCAGTAGTTATAATGTCCATTATCGCAAGCGTCGAGACCATCGCAGGATAATCACGTTCTTCCCGTGTTTCTTTATTCGTCAGCTAGTACCTCATTCTTCAAATCATTCTGTGACACTCGTGAAGTGTTGTTGAAGAACTCGCGATGATGTTCGCATAAATGTTGTTAATCTCGCAAAAGCAACATCATGGCGATATTCTGGTCCTACGGGTACAGGATTTCTTTTCTAGAGTTTTAATTATTGTTAATCATCTGAAAACTTATGGTAAGGTTATGACAGACCAAATAGTTGTAGAGAAGGTGTTAAAGAGTCTCCAAGTAGTAACTACAATTGAAGAGTCTAAATATTTAATTATTTATTCAACTAATGAACTAATGGGTTCTATTTTAGCTTATGAAGAAAGAATGAACAGGTCAATGGAGAAATCTATTGAACATGCTTTTCAATCAAAGCTGGAGGTCTCGAAGAAGAAGGAAAACATATAAAGTTCCTCTAACCACAAATCTGCCGGACGAAGCTGAGGCTGTGGTGGCTATCGTGGTCGTGGAAGATCTAGTCATGTTAGATCAAATTATAAAAAAGGCAACCAGAGTTATAAATGGAGGCAGTGCAACTATTGTAAAAAATATGGTCATGATGAGGACGATTATTGGGAAAATAAAGGTAAAGAAAAAGCAAACTTTGTTGAAGATAAGAATGAGGAAGGTAACATGTTTCTTACTTGTTTTAACTCAAAAGACAGTAATATAGATGTATGGTTTGTGGACAGTGGTTGTAGTAATCATATGATAGGTGAAAAGGGTCTTTTTCGCAAAATTAATGAAGCTGAAAAGTTGCAAGTTCATCTTGGTAATAACAAATGTGTTCAAGTTGAAGGAAAATGAACCATTGAAGTCAAGACTAAATCAGGCATAGAAAAACTAATTCATGATGTTTATTATATTCCTGGTTTATCTCAAAACTTGCTTAGTGTTGGAAAATTGGTTCGAAAAGGGTATTCGATATTATTCGAAGATGGTGTTTGTGTGATTAAAATACATGGAAGACTTATTGTCAAGATCCATATGACTGAAAATAAGATGGTTCCCCTTCTTTTATCTAACATTGATGAGTTAGCCTTACTTGAAAATACTTATGATGAGTCTAGGATTTGGCATTTACGTTATGGGCATTTGCATTTTAATGCCTTGAAATTGTTAAATCAAAAAAGTATGGTTGCTGGATTTCCTTATATTGTTTGTGTTGATGGTGTTTGTGTAGGGTGTGTTTATGGAAAGCAGCATCGTTTTCCGTTTCTGGTTAGAAAATCTTGGAGAGCTACCAAGCCTTTGGAGTTGGTTCATTTTGATGTTTGTGGTCGTAATACTTCTTCGTTGAACGGTACTAGGTACTTCTTATTGTATACTGATGATTGTTGGGTTTATTTTATTTCTTATAAATCTGAATCATTCAGCAAGTTTTTGGAGTTTAAAGCTTATGCATAGAAGCAAAGTGGCTTTGTTATTAAAACTCTTCAAACTGATAGGGGATGAGAGTTCTGTTCTAATAAATTTAATTCTTTTTGCAAGCAAAATAGTATTCATAGGCAGTTAATAGTGAGGAAAACTTCACAACAAAATGGAGTAGCTGAGTATAAGAATAGAACCGTCGTAGAGATAGCGAGAAGCATGTTGAAAGAAAAACATATTCCAAACATATTTTGGGCTGAAGCGGTGTCGACTTCAAAAACAATTCTCAATATTTCTCTTACGACAATGGTAACGGGTATGACTCCTTATGAAGCTTGGTGGAATCGAAAACCCAATATAAGTTTCCTAAAGGTTTTTAGTTCTATCTCTTATTCGTTGATTGATTCCAACGATCGTACTAAGTTAGACAAAAATAGTGAAAAATGTATACTTGCCGGTTATCGTGATGAATCAAATGCCTACCGCTTATATAACCCAGAAACTAAGAAGTTGATTACTTGTCTAGATGTTGTATTTGATGAAATTAGTTGTTGGGTTTGGAAAGAAGAAAATCAACATCTTCCTTTTGTAGAAGAACCTTGAATGTAAATGAAGAACAAATTGTTAGAGCACTTCTTGATCGAACTCGCAAGCGTTGCTATCTCAAGCTTGTTTTTCAAGTTTAGTTTCCAAAACTGTAAGCCTTGATTTCTAGTCTACTTATAGCTAAGTCTCGCATTAGGATAGTAAGTGTAGTTGAGCACTAGAATTCACGGCGTTCATCGATTGAAGACGAAGAACTACTATTGGGAGTTTGTGGAACTTCATCAAAGAAAGGTATGTGGAGACTTGAACTCATGTATCACTCAAAAGTCTATCTACTCTATCTCTTATTTGAGACAAAAGTCGTATAGATATATACATTTGATATTTCGAGTTGAGTTTAACTCACTTACATATTTCTCGAAATATGTGTTGGTAAGCTTTCGCTTTAACCAAGTTCATCTTATATTATTGACGAAACATCTTACATGATTTGTGTGAGACATTCATTTGATATAGACTCGAAATGTTTATTATTGATCATTCGATCACTTGAAAATTTCATTGAAGATAATAGTTTGTATGAGACAGCTATTTCTGTCTTCCGAGAATGTTTCAATGATTGAAATGGGAGTTTAGAACAAATAACCATGATTGGATATAACACAATATGCGTACTTGTATGCTAACTGTTGTAAGTTATTCCATGTCTGGGAACCACAGTATGCATACCCGTGTGCGTACAGGTTGGTTTAGTGAAAGTCCGGGAACTTAGTACGCATAATGGTACGCGTACTGGCATAAGTTTCAAGTTCTAGAATTCAACCAAGTTTGAAGGTATGCGTACCCGTTCACATACTGGCGAACCCAAACTTAGTCCGGCCACTTAGATATGCATAACCATTCGCATACTTGAGTAGGTTATGTTCTAAAATTGGTTTGTTCATGAACTAATACATTTATATAACAAGGAATGCAATCTTTTGAAAACTGTGGATATATTGTTCATGAATTGATTCGATTGAATCAAAATCGATTTTGCTTCAATTGTGTCTTGTATACTTCAATGAGAATATAAACAATTTAACAACTCTAGAATTAGTTTCATTCGAGTCATTTGAACTAGTTATAGTTAAGATGAATATGGTTGATTTTAAAGTGTTCATATGGATAACTTCGATTAACTATTGTTGAGCCAACAAAGGTGTACACTTTTAGGTACGGTTACTCATATCTAAATGAAGTCACTTTTATTTGTGTGTAACAATCTAAGTTCGATCTAACAGTTGAAATATATTAGGTTGAGTCTAATCATGTTTTCATCTAACGGTGAATATTTAATGCTTTGTTACCAAGGTAGCATTGATTGTAAACCCTGATTTTAAGATTATATAAGGGAAAACTCTAGCAACTGGGAAACCTAATACCCACACCTCCTGTGTGATACTGGTTGCGACTAGAGTCGATTCTCCTTTAACCTAGGTTTTTCTAAAACCATCATAGGTTAACGACTTAAAGACTTCATTGGGATTGTGAAGTCAGACCCAACTATTTTCTTTGTAGTTGCATGTTCTGATATTATTGTTTTCTATCGTTATTGAGTACTATCTTCTATAATATTTTCTCGATATTTAATCTCCGATAGGCAAGATAAAAAGTAGTCACAAACATCTTCATCTCATCGTTTATGATTCCACAATATATTGTTTAGCTACCATATGATTAAGATTATTGTGAGGTGATTGATATTACTAGGATGTTCTTCGGGAATATATGTCTGGTGTATCAATTAGTTCCTATTCACCTTGATTTATCAAAAGACGGAACAAAACTCATAGGTATTTCTGTGGGAGATAGATTTATATATTCAATAGACTTTTATGTGTGAGATGGATTGGTTTATCAAGTCTTCAACTTTGGGTCGTAGCAACTCTTAGTTTTGGGTGAGATCAGATAAGTGCATAGAGTCCTGCTGGGATTCAGAGGCGTAAGGAATGTGAATGTACTTTAATCAGTGTGAGATTGGTTAGGGATCAACTACATTCTAGTCCGAAGTTAACTTGGAGTAGGCTAGTGTTTTTAGTGGATTAATACAGTGTGGTGTTCAAATCTGGACTAGGTCCCAGGGGTTTTCTGCATTTGCGGTTTCCCCATTAAAAATTTTTCTAGTGTCTGTGTTATTTATTTTTTGCATTATATTTGTTTATATTATTGAAATATCACAGGTTGTGCGTTGTTCAATCAATTAGATAATCCAAACTTTGGTTGTTGATATAAATTTATTAACACTTGAACATTGATCTTTGGTACCGTTCAAGTTATTTCACATAATAATCAATCTCGCGGATTTCTATCTGTTTGATTTGCTGATTACATTGTGAAACAGAGATACAACTCTTGGATATATTTCCATTGGTTGAGTCTGACTATATAGTTGATTCTCTTGGAATTATATTGGAGTTTGTCCATACAGATTGCCTAAACGAAACATTGGGTGAGGTTGTTAGACCCCTTATTTTTCAAGATCAATCTATCCAATGACTACCGAAATAATCAAGTTTAAATTCGCACTCAATCGATATAAATATCAAAGAGAAACTATAGAGAGTTTTCGATCTCACACAACTAATAAATTAGATATATCAAAGATAAAGGATCCCATCCGATCAAGGTTTCTGCACTAAATCCACAAGATACGAAAACTAATAAGAATTGTTCTTCGTCATTAAATCTTCTATTACCTTCAAAAACCTGTACAACAACACTTGAGTCTTCTTGTGATCAATCACACACGGAACGAAGTCTGTTAACAAAGGATTATCACAAGATGTCTTTAGATCCGAAGATGGTTCTAAAGATCTCGTCGATACTTTGATCTAGTCTGAGTGAATCTTATATCATAAGAGAAGATTCTCAAGCATAAACAAACTAGGTGCAATCAAAGTTTCAACAACCGTTAGTCAATCAAATTAATAATCGAAAACCAATAATTATTTAGTTTCCCACCAACGGTACTCGTGGGGCTTCTTGATCCCTCATAAGTCTTTAAACGAGCGGTCGTAAGAGGTATCACCTAATTAGGATACTTTCCTCCCCGGATAGATGGCTCCACCAGAAGAAAAAAAACAAGAAATGAAGTTTGTCTGGCTATTAGGATAATTTGCTAGAAATGCAAACTTAGGTATTTATGGACCAAGGTTGTTTGGACACCATGAGTTTCCAAAACCGAAAACATTCTCAAGATATGCAATGAATGCCCAAATTCGGTTTTTATAATTCCAATAAATGTTGGTCCAATATTTTCCGAAATCTCTCAATAGAAAATCTCTAATTAGTAAATACATATTACTAATTTTTATTCTCTAGAGTTATGCATTAATTGCTGGTAAATAAAGCATATAAAACCAAAAACATAAATTAAAATATTTTTAATTTATTTTGGCCCAGGATCACCTTGAGTACCAAGGAATATCTTTGAGCAATAAATGATAAGAGTTATTGCTCGTGTTCAAAGTATGTTGACATCTTTTCACTGAAAATCCTTATTTCATATTCTACCACACTTCCAAACAAGTTTAAAATTGGTTTGCCAGTTTTCCAAGACTACTATTTGACTGTCCATACCAAATCACAATGGTTAGTAGTGATTGGTCTTACCAAGTTACATACATGGGTTCAATCGCTTATAACAATCACTAGGATCAGTTCTACCTAAATATGGTACCTACTTGTGATCGGCCACACCAGTCACTAGGATTGGTTACACCAATTACAAGGATCGGTCACACAACACTTATGATAGGTCACACCAATTACCAGGATCGTTCATACCAATTACAAGGATCGATCATACCATCTCATGGTGATTACTTAGGATCTGTTACACTAATTACCAGGACCGGTCATACCAAATTATAAGTCTAGGTATTGTGATCGGTTATACCAAGATACATAACCTGAGTTAAGATTGGGTCTATCAACTCACACATATTGGTCATCCAAGAATATGCAATAAATAGACAGAACGATATACCTCTTGATTTCCCTTTCGATTAACGAAACAAGTTCATGAATGTACTTCCTTTAAACAAATATAAAACATTGTTTCCTAGGATGAAATATTCACCATAAACCCATACACATAATCACAACACTATATACAAGATTATGTTGATGTCATATCTACGAAGTTCAAAAGATAAGCGTCATACTTCGTAGTCTAATTCCTTAATACTATGATCATGCTATTATGATCATGTATCATCACTAGAGTATTATACACAATATGTACAGTATATACAGCTTCGCAGTTATGTTTTTAGTATAGCACGACTTGAAAGATACGTTAGGAATGAAACAGGTCAAGTCAATATTACTAACCTCAAGTGGAAGGATGATGTCGTCGTTGTAGTTCATTACTTCTTCACATTCTTCAGGTCTTCATAGTAATACTTGTATATCTCAACATTCTTATACTTTCTAGTCTACCCTAAATGAAGTTGACTCTAGTATTTAATCAAGCGACTTTAGAACGTGTTTTGATACTAAAATATGACAACCAAACTGGACATACCAACGCTTGGTGAGTTCAACCGAGCTATGCTCTAAGAATCTCCCCCTTAGTCAATTTAAGTGATAAAACTTTTTACATATGGAGCTAAACAAATTACAAAATAATTCATTCTTCATACGCTTGATTCCAAGTTTCAACAACATAATAACCTGCATATATTCAATCAATAAATGTCGTTGTTGACATTTGAATAACAAAAGCTTTTACTCCCCCTAAAGGTAAGCTAGGTAAATATTCAATCCGAATATCTTTGTTATTCCCCTTTTGTAGTATGAAATACTACTCAACAATATGATATGTTTCTTCCCCTTAGTCAATGCTTTACTCTTTCATTAGATATAACGTTTAAGCACAATTGTCCTTTCCTAATGATTAAAAATCACTTGTTTACTCCATATATTTCTCCCCATTTTCGTCACAAAATGAAAAATATTCGAGCAAATAAAGGACAATCCTAAAGAATCTTACAGATCTATTAGATTTGTGTACAACCTATAAGAGTTAAGCATAAAAGTTTCTCATACCATTTTAGATAACCAATATTAAAACCGAAACTACAAAAGTAATTTAGTTTCAATATGTTATCAAGGAAACAATCCAACAAATCGACTAAGAAACTTAATTATATTGTTGAATCGATTGCGTATGCACAATCGCTTGTTTCGATAAGACCAAAATAAAGATAAGAATTAACTTTATTTTTCTAATCATGCTCTAATTATTCAGAAAATAACTTAGACCTTTCCCTTTAGACAAGACAAACACTAGGTTAGTTAACTAGCTTTTCTTGTCAAGCCGCTAGTAAGGTTGATTATCTTTGAGGTTCTCCTACTCTAACCACGGGGAGAAAATTTCATTACATATTACCATGATTGTTTAAAATATTTATATATAATTTAGTGGTGAAATATATCCAATTTTAATCAATTGGACCACTTATATGTTTATTAATTGGTTGAGTGAGTGAGTGAGTGATGCACTTTTGTGCGTGTAAGATTTTATTAAATTCATTTCTTCAACAGTCTCATATTGCAAAGCATATGGAGACACAAGTGGACTATGGTGTAAAAGATATAATCATAGTACTTGTAAAAGTATTAAAATACTTTAAGAACACAACATAATTGAATTGAGTTGTGTCAATGGTAGTTTTTCAATAAAATACCAAATTGTTTCTCACAAAAGAGAACTTTGAGTTCAAACTCAAAATATATGTCATATACTTTGCTAGAAGAGCATAATTTTTACAGTGTTAAACGTTTCCGACATAATGATTGATTAGTACCAATCAAAAGGAATTGCTCGTTCAAGTTTTTGTATACGTACTAATACAAGAGCTTATAACTATCGTATATAATAAGTACTAATCAGGGAACACACTGATAAAGTTTACGTTGTCAATTTTTAATGACATATATAAGCATCGGTGATTTAAAATTATTAATTATAATATTATGATGAACAATCCGAAGAAAAAGTTTTTCGGATGACTTACTTGGATCCAAGGTCACTCTCCCATAAAGTAGTTCACATGAATACAACTTGATATGATGAAACCTCCCGCTGTTAGGGGGAGGAAAGAAGTCGCTATAAGAACGTCGCGAATTGGTTTCATCGTAATTCTTGCACCAATTCGGTGTAAGGTGGATAATTTATTCATGTCACTATGATATCCTTGAAGTATTTTATTCTTACAAGAAGAATAATCAAATCTCATAAGTTGTTGCATGTATTTTGGCATTAGTTAATGCCCCTGCTGGGAATGCCATGACTTAACAATAATTGAGTCGTCTACAACTCATATGAATTGTTGATGAAAAAAATATATATTCCTTGATAGAGGAAGCCAATCACGCTGAATCATAATAATTCTCTTGGGGAGGCTATTGATAATGTTCTCAATGAGACTATCTAACTATAATCTTTAATTCCTGAGCCATATATATCTTCAAAAGAGAAATTCGTCTCTTAGTGGACAAGTGGTGTCAGTATTGAAGAATAATTTTTATACGCGTACATAATCATAGTTATTGTCGAATATGTATTCCGAGTAACTACTTAAAACATTAATAATGATTATGGATGATATCATTTTCACGCAGAACGCAGTGAAGTATCGACAATGTTTAAGATTGGCTAATATGGGTGAAAGCAATCCATATTTAGTTGTTCCTTCACTACTGTATTTTTTTTTTTGAGATCAATACAAAATTGAGAACCCGGAAGGTTACAGCGCCGATCCTGGCATATAGTTTATACAGACACTTGAGATATGTGAAATTACATCAAGTAGTCTTAAATGATTTGAAAATATACAACACTTTGGTTAGTATTATATACCCCATTTGTCAGTTTTACATGTCATAATCTGACATAATTTTTTATTATCAAAGATAACATTCTTTTTAAATTCTAAAAGGTTGTCACAAGTAATATTTGCTTGTTGAGAAAATTCAAGGTAAAAGATCTTGGAAGCATGTCTTATTAAGCATCATAATGGTCGACCATCATTTTGTCAACTTAGAAAAGTGCTGACATGTTTACATGGATGGGTACGTAACCTACTAATAAAACTTGTGTAATAACAATCTACTTTCATCTCATTAACGGGTATGTAGCACCTTCTCTGGTTTGTATTACGTACTAATTAGATGGAATTTTTGTGCTTAATTTTATATATAACTTTATATGTTATACTTGAAATTTGTTGGTAGTGAATTTGTTTGCAAAATGTAATTATCACTTATATAGAGGCATTGTGTATATTGGTTTTTGTGGTACCTCTAACATTTGACAATTGAGACAGAATTACCAAAAAAATGTTAGAAAAAGGAAAAAATTTTCATTTTTGGTTTTTGTGTACCTCTAACATTTGACAGTTGAGAGAGAATTGCCAAAAAATGTTAGAAAAAGAAAAAAAAAAAGTTTTGATTTATTTGATGCTAGTTCATTGTAGTAGTGAAGGACAAAATTTGAAAAGAAAAATTGTTATTATGAAAAGTTTTATTCGAGAAGAAAAGGAAACGATTTTGTTGACGGAGAAATTCTTACAAAAAAGTTGATGAAGATTTTTGTTCAACATATGTACAGGAATTCTAAACTTTTGCTCAAAGAATTGCACAATTATCTAATTCATGCAAGAATTTGTATAATATCCTTACATCGAAAAATATCTAACGTATGAGGTAAAAACAAGCGCCTTCTATCTTTGTTATTCCTTAAGTATCTTTATTCCCAATCTTTTATTCATATTTTGCTTGCTCATTGGTTAATTTGTATTATATATTTTCAAAGATTGAAGAGGGAGAACTCAATATGCGGCCTACAAGTTAATTTAGTAACCACATTGGTACACCTTCTAGTTTCCAGCAAGATTGTACACCATATTTTTATATTTTTTTCAGTGGTAGAACTTAGAGACTTTCGATTGGTATCAAAAATATTTAAGGTTCCTTCGTGAGATCCTTCATTCATTTAATTACACCTCCACCTATCAAAAAAAAAGCCTTAACTTCTAATATCAACTTCCAGAAATAATGACATCACTCCATCAACACTAGCAGAAGGTTTTGATGGGGATGAAGACATTTGCAATGTTTCAACTCCGTAGGCGACATCAACTTATATTTTCAACCCTCTCAATAGTTTTTTCCCCTTTGTTAACATGCATGTCAATAAATTATTCTTGTTTCCATAATCTCACTACTCAGCAAGTTAGTCTATGGATTACTACCTCACTTCTCTTACAAAAGAGGACTGTTTTTTCGTGCTATGGGTCCAGGTTTGATCTCAAAACCTTGAAGCACAAGCTACTGTGCATTTTGGAGATATCAAGAGATCTTCCTAATTGTGGAATTATAGCATGAAAAATTGAATATATGGTTGAGGTTCTGACTATCGGAGAGAACCGATGGTGTAAGATAGACCAATCTCCTCCATGTAAGCTTTATGGAGAAACCGTTTTCGCAAATGGTTGAATATACATAAGGAACCTAGGTCATAAGTATTTCCCACCACCCGATGCTGAATTTATTGTGGCTTGTCTTGCACGTGTTTGATATTCTACTTGAAAATAAAAAATATATGAAGATGCAAATATTTAATTTGTATAACAAGTTAGGTTAGTTGAAATGATACAATGTGTTGATCAACTAATAATAATGATGATTACTTTATAATGATGGTGATGATGATGTTGACAAACAATCAAGATGTTCTTGATTTTAATTATGATATTTTTAATAATAATAATGATGATGGTTGAAATGATAATATTCTAAATTATGAAGAATGTTGGAGATAATTCAAAATATGTTAATATATTTGTGTTAGTTTTTTTTTTTTTTGCACGATAAAAAGAAAAATATATTGAAAGGACAAAACTTACAACAGTGCGCAAAGACGCAAAAACAGAGAAGAGAACAAACTCTTAACTCCTCAACATCAAAGACGTATGGATGTTGATTAGAGCAAACAAACCTCTAAGACAAAGAAAAAAACAAACACCAAGAACCTTAAGGGAAAGGCACTGCCAAAGACTAACAATAACAACAACTTAAAAATTTGCAAACAAAGACAAGAATGAGCTCTCAACTCCCCTATAGTAATACTAGACACTAAGCAGTCAAGGAGGATCAAAAAATCTCTCTTTCCAGTTAATGATAATATCATCAACAAGAATTCCGGTGAAACAACTAACAGTTGATGCCCAATTGAAAAGCTGCAGTTTGATCATATTGACAACTGCATTAGGATTCTTCAGTTTACCAGTGAAAGTACTTGAATTTCATTCACATAAAACATTACACATCACGCTAGTTGGAAGTCTTGTCCAGATTTCCTTCCCCATTACATATAAGCCATTAACTTTCCAATCCTTTATAAGTTGCTTACCATAGAGAGGAAGGTTAAGAGTCCTACCTACACAATAAAAAAAGTACTTACAAATCTTATTTGCAAAATAATAGTGTATGAAGATGTGGTTAACCGACTCTTCAACATTCTGGCATAAAATACACTTATTTGGAATAATGTCACCTATCGTTGAAACGATAGCCGAGCCACGCTTCTGCAGATTGTCCAGAGTTGGCAGTCTTTCGAGAATATCTTGCCACATGAAGAAAGAAAACTTTGTGGGCTACCTTCTTGATGAAATATGCTTGCAAGGGAAACTAATTCATCATGGGGGACCTATAAGTTGTAAGATGACTTGACCGAAGCCAGCACTTAGAGCATTGCTAAGTCAAACTTGCAAACGTTATTATCTCAAGCTTGTTTATCAAGTTTAGTTACCAAAACTATAAGACTTAATTTCTAGTCTACTTATAGATAAGTCTCGGATTAGGATAGAAAGTGTAGTTGAGCATTAGACTTCACGACGTTCATTGATTGAAAACGAAAAACTACAAAGGGGAGCTTGTGGAACTTCATCAACAAAAGGTATGTGGAGACTTGAAATCATCTATCGATCAAAAGTCTATCTACTCTATCTCTTATTTGAGACAAAAGTCATATAGCTATATAGACTTCGATTATACACATTTGATATTTCAAGCTAGGTTTAACTCGCTTACATATTTTTCAAAATATGTGTTGGTAAGCTTTCTCTTTAACCAAGTTCATCTTATATTCTTGACGAAAGTCAAAAGAAGATCATGTGAAAATCGCCTGGTAACATCTTAAAAAAAATTGCGTGAGATAGTCCTTTGATGTAGACTCGGAATGTTTCGTATTGATCTGTCAATCACTTGAAAATTGCTTTGAAGCTAATAGTTTGTGTGAGACAGTTATTGTCGTTTTCCAAGAATGTTTCAATAATTGAAATGGGAGTTTACAATAATTAACCATGATTGGATATATCACAGTCTGCGTACTTGTATGCTAACTGTTTCCAGTTATTCCAAATCCAGGAACCATGGTATGCATACCCGTATGCATACTGGTTGGTTTAATGAAAGTCCGGGAACTTAGTATGCATAGTAGTATGCGTACTGGCGTAAGTTCATGTCCGGAAATTCAACTGAGTTTGGAAGGTATGCGTACCCGTTCGCATACTGGCGAACCCAAACTAAGTCCGACCACTTAGGTATGCGTACCCATTTGCATACTTGAGTAGGTTATGTTCTAAAATCGGTTTGTTCATGAACTAATATATTTATATTATAAGGAATGCAATCTTTTGCAAACCGTGTCTCAAATATTCATGAATTGATTCGAGTGAATCAAAACCGATTTTGCTTCAATTGTGTCTTGTATACTTCTATGAGAATATAAACAATTGAACAACTCTAGAATTAGTTTCATTTGAGTCATTTGAACTAGTTATGGTTAAGATGAATATGGTTGATATGAAAGTGTTCATATGGCTAACTTCGGTTAATTATTGTTGAGCCAACAAAGGTGTACACGTTTAGGTACGGTTACTCATATCTAAATGAAATCACTTTTCATTTGTGTGTAACAAGCTAAGTTCGATCTAACAGTTGAAAGATATTAGCTGGATTCTAATCATGTTTTCATCTAACAATAAATATTGAATTCTTTGTTACCAAGGTAACATTGATTGCAAACCCTGATTTGAAGACTATATAAGGGAAAACTCTTGAAACTGGGAAACATAATCCCCATACCTCATGTGTGATACTAGTTGTGACTAGAGTTGATTCTCCTTTTACCTAGGTTTTTCTAAAACCATCATAGGTTAACGAATTAAAGACTTCATTGGGATTGTTAAGCCAGACCCAACTATTTTCTCTGTAGTTATGTGTTATGATGTTGATGTTTTCTATCGTGATTGAGTACTATCTTCTCTAAGATTTGATCGATATTATTTCCGATAGGAAAGATAAAAAGTAGTCACAAACATCTTCGTCTCATCTTTTGTGATTCCACAATATATTGTTTCACTACCATACAATTAAGATTATTGTGAGGTGATTGATATTACTAGGTTGTTCTTTGGGAATATAAGTATGGTGTATCAATTGGTTCATGTTCACCTTTATTTATCAAAAGACGGAACAAAACTCATAGGTATTTATGTGGGAGACATATTTATCTATTCAATATACTTTTCTGTGTGGGACAGATTGGTTTATCAAGTCTTCGACTTTGGGTCGTAGAAACTCTTATTTGTGGGTGAGATCATCTAATGGAATCAAGTGCATAGAGTTTCGATGGGATTCAGAGGCGTAAGGGACGTGATTGTACCTTAATTAGTGTGAGATTGGTTAGGGCTCAACTACATTCTAGTCCGAAGTTAACTTGGAGTAGACTAGTGTATGTAGCCGCTTAATACAGTGTGGTGTTGAAATATGGACTAGGTCCTGGGGATTTTCTGCATTTGCGGTTTCCTCGTTAACAAAATTTCTGGTGTCTGTGTTATTTATTTTCCACATTATAATTGTTTATATAATTGAAATATCACAGGTTGTGCGTAGTTCTATCAATTAGATAATCCAATCTTTGTTTGTTGATATAAATTGATTGACACTTGAACATTGGTCTTTAGTACCCTTCAAGTTGTTTCACATAATAATCAGGCTTGTGGGTTTCTATCTGTTTGATTTGCTGATTACATTATGAAATAAATATACAACGTACTCTTGGATATATTTCCATTGATTGAGTCTGACTGTCTAGTTGATTCTCTTGGAATTATATTGGAGTTTGTCCATATAGATTGCCTAAACGAAATATTGGGTAAGCATGTTAGACCCCCACTTTTTCAATTAGTATCAGAGTAGGAAAACACGTTTAAGACCTCATAAGTATGTGTTTGTAGCGATCTGACTCTATGGACAGTAGTGTTATCTCTGAGAAATGCATCACCAGAGACAAAAGTTCTTTTTCGATGAAATCTATTAAAGAGAAAAACTTGTCAATCTCACATATAGATGAACATTTTGTTCCTACAAAACAGATAAGTATTGATATGTGTTACGTTGATGCTCTTACTGACGAATCGGATTCTGAAGTAGAAAGGGAAGAAGCTCGAGAGAGTGCTGCGATTCTAAATCTTGTTGGAATCCAATCAGTTGAAATCAATAGGATGGAACACAAGGTTAATACAATAGTTGGTATGGTAAAATATCGTGATTCCCAACTAAAGGTTTTTCGTGGGGAAAATGTTGTAGTTTGTTCATCACGAACCTTACTCGAGGCTAAAATCAAAGAATATGTTTATGAAATTGAACGACTATTGAGTAATCTCTTTATTCAAGATAAAAGTTGTTTTTGGGAGTCTGTCATACCAAATGCTTCTGACTCTGCTATGATATTAGAATATGTGACTAATTCTAATCATGTTTCTCAAATGAAAACAGCTTCAGAAGCTAAACTGAAAACCCTTCCTATTGATAAAGAAGTGTTTTGTTCTTCCACTAATCATGGATTTACCACGTCTCATGGAAAGAAGAAATCTTCTAACGATGTTTCTAATGCTACACACTCTAATCACTCCGATGATCATAAAGTATATCTTTTTTTTTTGGATTCAAAATGACATGTTCAACAGAAGAGAAAACTTAAGATGAATAACAATTACTTTGGTCAACTTCAACACATCTTAGATTTAATACTCAAAGGTGTAACTGACATTCGGATGTCTAAACCTACTAGTTTTAGTACTCACCCTGTGAATTCTTCCAGGAAAGTCGGCTCAATATGCTCGTCGAACGCTCGAACCAATTGTAGGATTAATACAAATCGGTCAAGGAGATTTCAGAAAGGTTCTTCTCAACCTAATGTGAAGAATGATATTCAAGATATGAAAAAGGTATCTATTAATAGAAGCAATAGTGGATATATGAAGGACAACCTTAATCTGATAATTGAAGGATACAAGGATCTTATCAACGGGCTGTCAAAATCCTCCATACAAACTACTTCTGGTAAGGACTCGAACTTAGTCTCATATTTTGATGACAACAAGTTTTATGATAATTTTTTACATCAAAAAGGATTCTCTCCTCGAATTGGAAGGAAAAAGAGACTCAACCGTGAACGTTATTCATTTAATGAGCTTAGGGCTCATGCTTGTGTTAATTAATCACAAGGTTGAAACATCACTCACAAAAATCCTGGTTAAGCGAGATATGATCAGGTATACTTATTGGTAAACAAAATTCTGCTTAGTTGAGATATTTTCTTATTGTCCATAGCTAAACTAGTGTCTACAGATAAGCTTTACCTAAGTATTGTTTGTGTCGTGTGAATCTCTTCATTCTTTTTTGATTTTTTTTTTTGGTGCAACCAAGTTTCCTGCTACTCTTAGGCTCTAAATTTTCCTCTTGGGAGAATATAAAATTTATTGATCTAAGATTTGTGAAAATATTCACTGAACAATATTTTGATGTGTAAACAGTTTTGATTTTTGGTTTGCCTTTTCAATAGTTTTTTTGTTTTTGTTTTTGTTTTTGGGTTGTGTTCGTACGGGTACCCATGTCTTACTTGTCACGAAATGTCTTTAGAAACCCTAAAAGTTTCGTCCCTAAGAAACCATTTAAATACCAAACCTATTGAGTCACATATGCATACTCTTGGTTATTTTCTTTTTGTCAAGAATGTCTTCACCATCTCGCACCTGTGATTTTGCAAGAGGTTTTCTTGATAAAGGTATTGGTTTTGAGTTCAAAGGAAGGAAGAAAAAAACCTTAGTAGATGTTGATGGTCAAAATCCTGCTGCATCATGCTACTATGCCTATTCTCATCAAGATGTTGAGAATGAGAAGATGGTTTCGGGCAAAGTGGTTCATGATTTTCTTAAATACTATGAGGAAGAAAAACTGCAGATCGTTGATACTATGAAGGGTCTAGATGTGTTAAGAACACATCTAAATCGAGTTGAAAAAGGTTGAGTTTGACTTTGTTCTCATGAAAACAGATGTTAAAGATCTTCTCAATGAGGATATCTTCTATGAAGAAGCAGTGGATGTTGTCAATCAAAATCTCAAAGGTCTCAAGACTTGTGGGGGTTCCGGAAGTGATCGTTGAATTTCCATTCATGATCGGTTTTGTTGGTTTAGGGGTCATTTGATTTTTGCTTGTTATTTTTCTTAATGTCTATGAAACTTCTTATGAGAATTTATTCTTGTGTTTTTAAGAAGGATAACTAGGCTTGGAATAGCAATTATTATGAGTACACATTGCTATTATTACCAACGATTTTCATCTTGCAATGTTTTTAGACTCATTTATTTAAATTCTAAAGTTTATTTGGAAGATGATTTTGCAGTATTAATCTTTATTGGTTTTATATATTGCAAAAATTATTATGGGATATGAGTGTTTGCGTTCGTGAACTGTGATTGTCCCATATTTGTCAAAAGTTAAGTCTATTATATGTCTTTATGCAAATATTGATGAAAAATATAATGAACTTTTGATAACAAAGATTAAGTCTATGATATCGTTACGCAAATATTGATGAAAATGGAATGAATATTTGAATATTCCACAGTATTGATCTCTCCCTGATCCACTTCTATGTGAAAGTATTGTGCGGCTCCGTAAGTTCTCTTTTATGAGCATTTCCGATTAAATTAATCATGGGTTCTCTTGTGGTTAATTTAATTGGGTTTTCTGAATACAAATTCATGTTTCATGTAATTTGTTAATGTCCAAATAAATCCTTTTTTTCATGAAAAAGTAAGGTCACTCTTGTTGTTCTCTCGGGAATGACATTTTATGGGGGAGAGTTCTTAATTATCAAATCTTTGTGGGGAGTGCGGCTGTGGAATATTGTAGGTGTTTTCTTGTATCTTTATAAACTCCTTGATGAATACACCAAGTTTCGACTATGTGAAATCATCGAAACAAAGTTGATATGTTCTCTTTTAGTCATGAATTGTCTCTATGAGAATTTCATTATGATCCCACTAGTTTTCGTACCTTTTCCAATTTATATTGACAAAAATGGGGAGAATTAATGTGTAGTTCACACTACAAATACATATGGTTTACGGATCATTATTTAAGGGGGAGTGGTTTTCATTGTGAGATGCAGTATTGACTAAGGGGGAGTGATATATATCACCATAATATTGTTGTCAAAGTTGTGATACAATTGGACTTTGATGTTGTGTAACAATACTATGATCACACTGTATAACAATGATTTAATCTATTTTTTCCCATTTTTATAGCTACGGATATTCAACAACTATGATGCTGAGTTTAACACGTTCAAAATCACTGGAGTACTTGGAAGTGACAAAGATTTCGAGTAATGTTGAAGAACCAAGGAGATTAAGCATTTGGATGAGAAGCTACAAAGTTTATTTATTTTGTAATTCATATGTATTGATAGTTTTGTCACTAAAATTGACAAAGGGGGAGATTATTAGAGCACTGCTCGGTTGAACTCGCAAGCGTTGATATCTCAAGATTGTTTGTCAAGTTTAGTTGCAAAAACTATAAGTCTTGATTTTTAGTCTACTTATAGCTAAGTCTCGGATTAGGATAGAAAGTGTAGTTGAGCATTAGAATTCACGACGTTCATCGATTGAAGACGAAGAACTACTAAGGGAGCTTATGGAACTTTATCAACAAAAGTTATGTGGAGTCTTGAACTCATCTATCACTCAAAAGTCTATCTACTCTATCTCCTATTTGAGACAAAAGTCATATAGCTATATAGACTTCGATTATATACATTTGATATTTTGGGCGGAGTTTAACTTGCTTACATATTTATCAAAATATTTGTTGGTAATCTTTCTCTTTAACCAAGTTCATCTTACATTCTTGACGAAAGTCAAAAGACGATCATGTGAAAATCGCCTAGTAACATCTTACATGATTTCGTATTGACCTATCGATCACTTGAAAATTGCTTTGAAGCAAATAGTTTATCTGAGACAGCTATTGTCATCTTTCAATTGAAGTAGGCGTTAAGAAAAATTAACCATTATTGGATATAACACAATATAGGTACTTGTATGCCAACTGTTGCAAGTTATTCCAAGTCTGGGAACCATGGTATGCATACCCGTATGCATACTGGTTGGTCTAATGAAAGTCCGAGAACTTAGTATGCATACACATATGCGTACTAGCGTAAGATCATGTCTGGAAATTCAACTGAGTTTGGAAGGTAAGCATACCCGTTCAGATACTGGCGAACCCAAACTAAGTCATGCCACTTAGGTATGCGTACCCATTTGCATACATGAGTAGGTTATGTTCTAAAATTGGTCTGTTCATGAACTAATATATTTATATAATAAGGAATGCAATCTTTTGCAAATCGTGGCTAATATGTTCATGAATTGATTCGAGTGAATCAAAATCAATTTTGATTCAATTGTGTCTTGTATACTTCTATGAGAATATAAACAATTTAACAAATCTAGAACTAGTTTCATTTGAGTCATTTGAACTAGTTGTGTTAAGATGAACAAGGTTGATATGAAATTGTTCATATGGCTAACTTCGGTTAACTTTTGTTGAGCCAACAAGGAGTACACATTTATGTACGGTTACCCATATCTAAATGAAGTCACTTTTCATTTGTGTGTAACAAGCTAAGTTCGATCTAACGGTTGAAATATATTAGCTTGAGTCTAATCAGGTTTTCATCTAACGGTTAATATTGAATGCGTTGTTACCAAGGTAACATTGATTACAAACCATGATTTGGAGACTATATAAGGGAGAACTCTAGCAAATGGGAAACCTAATCCCCACACCTCCTTGTGATACTAGTTACAACTAGAGTCGATTCTTCTTTAACCTAGGTTTTTCTAAAACCATCATAGGTTAACGACTTAAAGACTTCATTAGGACTGTGAATCCAGACCCAACTATTTTCTCTGTAGTTGCTTGTTCTGATATTGCTGTTTTCTATCGTGATTGAGTAATATCTTATCTATGATTTTCTCGAGATTTAATCTCCGATAGGTAAGATATAAAGTAGTCACAAACATCTTCGTCTTATCGTTTGTGATTCCACAATATCTAATTTAGCTACCATATGATTAAGATTATTGTGAGGTGATTGATATTTCTAGGATGTTCTTTGGGAATATAAATCTGGTATATCAATTGGTTCATGTTCACCTTGATTTATCAAAAGACTAACAAAACTCATAGGTATATCCGAGGGAGACAGATTTATCTATTCAATAGAATTTTCTGTGTGAGACATATTGGTTTATCAAGTCTTCGACTTTGGGTCGTAGGAACTCTCAGTTATGGGTAAGATCAGCTAAGGGAATCAAGTGCTCAGAATCCGACATCGTTTCAGAGGCGTAAGGAACGCGACTGTACCTTGATCAGTGTGAGATTGGTTAGGGCTCAACTACATTCCAGTCCGAAGTTAACTTGGAGTAAGCTAGTGTCTGTAGCGGATTAATACAACATGGTGTTCAAATCTGGACTAGGTTCCAGGGTTTTTCTGTATTTGCGGTTTCCTTGTTAACAAAATTTCTGGTGTATGTGTTATTTCTTTTCCGCATTATATTTGTTTATATAGTTGAAATATCACAGGTTGTTCGTAAGGTCAATCAATTGTGAATCCAACCTTTGGTTATTTATTATATTGATTGACACTTTTATATTGGTTTTTGATACCGTTTAAGTTATTTCTTATATTCAATTGGGCTTGAAAATTCCTATTTGTTTGATTGCAGATTGAATTGAGAAATAAAGATATAACTCTTAGATATACTTTTCTTAAGATTAAGTCTGATAATCTAGTTGATTCTCTTGAAAGTATATTGGAGTTAGTCCTTAGAGATTGCTAAGCAAAATATTGTGTGTGGTTGTTAGACCCCCATTTTTTCACAAGTACTTATTCCTTCTCCTCCTCTGTCTCCTTCTTCATCATCGTCTAGTGGTTCTTCGTCAGATTCAAGTACTTCTGGTTGCATTCTTGGTCCTACTTTGGATTCAGATTCGCCTCCTCTAAGGGTACGTTCTTTAGCCGATGTTTATGAATCTTGTACTTTCACTCTTTTGGCTTCAGAACCCATTAACTTCGAGGGAGCTCAACGAAGCAAAGAATAGCAGATCTTTATGAAAGGAGAGATTACTTCCATTGAGAAAAATAATACTTGGGAGATGGTTGATCTTGTAGGATCAGAATATCGCAACAAGGATATATTTGCGAAGTCTTCACCAACAACACATTGCGAATATCGCAAGATGATTTGAGAAGTGACGTAGCAGACAACGACATCGTAAACACGAGAAAGGTGAGAAAATCTAGTGAGATTTAGGATGTTTGAGAAATTGTACATTTGTAAACTTGTGAAATACCGAAAGCCAAATCCTAAAATAAAGGACGAATTAGCTGTCATCTACTATGTAATTACCTATATAAAGAGCCTAACAGGCTTAAAGAAGAGAGAGATATTTTTCGAGTATTGAGCAAGTTATTAGGAGAGAGAAAGTCCAGGGTAGTTGTTAATTTCTTAGTTTCATTTCTTTCCTTCCTTGTAAAATTTGTAAGATTAATCAATAAAGCTTGTGATTGTTAATCTTAAAATGACTTGATTGTATGAATTCTTTTGAGGGGTGTAGTATGGGATTTCCTGCAACTACATATTGGCGTTAGAAGGAGGGGTTGAACCTGTTTTTAGTGTGAAGATTAGTATTGAGATTTGAAAGAATTTGGAGTAGTTGGCAAAAATTTTCATATAATTTTCAACAATTCATTAATATTGAAGAGATGGCTAAAACAAGAAATGCTCCAAGACAACCAACAACTGTTAGAAGGAGCAAGAGACTTGCTGGAGAAAGAAGGAATGAAGTGTTAGATATTTTCAATAATGTTTGCCGCTACAAAGGGGGGGTCCGGGGGGGACATCGTCTCGTAGATTTTTTTTTCTGGTTTTGAAATTCAAAACCTATTTCAGTTTCCAGAATTTTCTACAAAACCTGTCCGTTCCCATTAGGTTTCTTCTGAAAAGACACCATTAATGGATGCCCGTTGAAAGCATCTGTTCGTGATGAAAAGACATCATGAAAAGGAATGAATCCCTCTTTAAATAGTGAAGGCTTTCTCCCATCTCAATCATCAATTTTTTTTTCCTCTAAGCATCTTCAGAAACAAAATATTGTGTGTTCTTGGTTGGGTCAAGGGAGTACAACTCTTGAATTCAACAACGTTGTTTGGGATTCATTCTATCCTGAAGGCAATATTTCACTGACCAATTGTACTCGCCAATTATTTGGGAAGGGTCGAAATAATTGCTGAAAAGAATCGTAAGGGCTTAAAGCTTGTGTTACAACATTCTTTTCAATCTCTGTTTTCATCCTCTATTACCTTGTATTTTCCAACATGAAGTTGGGTAATCTTCAAGAATGAACGCAAGAAGTAATGGAGAAAATCAAGTTCAACAACCAATTCAGCGTACGCCAACACAAAATAGAACTATAGATTATGATAGAGTGAGTGTACACACATGGAAGTCAGATTCAACAGATGAAGCGGAGGAAAAACGACAATTAAGAAACGATAGACGAGTAGAGGAAGATCAAAAAGCAGTTGGAGGTATAATTCATGGAAATGAAGAGATTGAAGCATTAGAGACATTGAGACAAAGAATACACGAAGAAAGGAGAATAAAAGCATAAGAACGTGCAAATTTGACGAGGCAAAATCATGAGTTAAGAATGGAAAACATAAGACTACAAAATAGAAGGTCAAAAAGCACTACAAGATCAAGTTCAAGATCAATTAGAGGGAAATTAAGACGGAATTCACCTGAAGAAAATGTTAATAAAAATATACGGCAGGAGGTGCAAGATCCAGATGAAGAACGTCTTGAAAATAGAGAGATGATTGAGGATCGTTACATTCCGCAGGGCGAAATTCGCCAAAATAGACAACATCAAGAACAAAATAACCAAGATGGTGAAGAAAATCAGGAAGAAGGAAAAAGAATATTACATGGGAGAGAAAATCGCAGAAATCAACAAGAAATTGAAGATGAAATCGAGAGACATTACGCTGAACAAACACATCTAGCTTGCGAAAGGGAAAGACTGAGAACAGAAGTAGATGAACAAGAGCTCCAAGAGGAAATACGTCAACACAATCATGAAAATCAAGAAAGAAGGCGCGAACAAAACCGCAATAATAATAACATCAATGAAGAATATGATAGAGTACAAAGGAGAGATAAAAGGCAACAAAGAGAATTGATAAGGAATGAAAAAATTCGTAGAGGAGAAAATGAGAGGCAAAATAATATGCGAATTAATGAAAGAAACAAAAGAGGAGATCGCAGGGAAAGACAAGAAGAAAATGATGATGAATAAAATCAGAATTTTGCAAGACAAAATAGGCATGAACGCAGGAGAAGAGAAGCAGAATTAAATAGGCCAATGGATCAAAATCCTAGTATAAATGAGAAGATCTTAAGAGAATTGGCAGAAATGAGAGGAATGTTAAATAACAAAAGAGAAGGAGGCATAAGACAGCTAGATGAGGCCATATAAGAAGCTGCGAAAACTCTATCAACACAAGAAGTATAATTAGGAGGGATATGCCCAAAGTGCAATCTGTCTGCGTTAACTAGCATTTTTGATGGACCTACCTATGCAATTCAACATATCAAGGTGTATGTGAGATGTATGATACAGTGGGAAAACGATGATGCCGTATTGTGCAAGTATTTCACATCCATATTAACAGGGGAGGCACTGAAATGGTTTGAAGGTTTTCCCAAGAACACGATAACATCTTTCAACCATTTGCAAACTACATTTCTAGGGGAATATATAAGTAACAACTCTTCGCGACCTGGCATTGAAGATGTATTTGGATTAAAACAAAGAATTGGTGAAAGTTTGAAGCATCTAACTATAAGGTGGAAAACAATGTGTAGCGAGATGGCAGGTCGTGTGGATGAGAGATATCTCATTTTATCATTCATTAATGAAATGTTTGCAACCAATCTGCTATACATTCAAATTTTCAGAATCAAGAATACAATCACAATGACTGAGTTGCGGGAACTACATGAGGAGTATATTTCTCTTGAAGAAAAATAGAATGAGATGGAGTCATACCCAATTGCAAATACCAATCCAGCGACAGAGAATGCAAGTTTACTACCCAAATTGATAAACACAGTGGCGAGAACTTCATAGGTACAACAAGAAAAGAATGTGGAGAATAACTAGCAAAAAATAGTAGCTATGGGAAGTCGTGACCAAGAAGAATTCGAGAGGGAAAAAAACTCCTATAGCCGAGGTGGAAACAACAAAATTCAAAGACTTGATCAGCCACAAGAAACCTATGGAGGACAAAGCCAAAATTATCATAGAGGATCAGGAGGTCATAAGATAATATGGGAAGAGATCAAGATGCCACCTTTGAATGCTAGTGTTAAAATTTTTTGGGAAGCAGTAATCTTGATGGAGAACATACCAACACCCTGGAACATGGGGAAAGAACCACTTCCAAACCATCGAAGTCAAGAATTTTGCTCTTACCATCATTTTCATGGACATTCAACAAATGACTGCAGGAACATAAAGAGAATCATCCTCAGAATGATAGATCAAGGAAAATTAAAGTATTTTCTGATAGGGCACCCACAATCTCAGCTCTTACCAACACCGCCAAAAATTTCCAGAGTAAATACAACAAAGAGAGGAGAAACATTTGTGATAAAAGTTGGAGCAAAAGCAAAGAATATGTTTTGTAACTCTATTGTACATTCATATAAAAAATTGAATATTTCCACGATAATATTTTGAGCAGATTTTACGCAAGAGATGCTGACGGAAGAGAGATAATGAACATTGCGAAAATTTCTCCACTAAAAGAATGGAAAAAACATACTATCTCTTTCACCGCAGAAGAAGTCCCGCAGGGGAAGAATTACATGACAATCCATTAGCGGTGAGGCTAGAGATAAACCCGAAACAAAGAGAAGATAAAGATGAGGATGATGAACCTAAAAATTCATGGGAAATCAATAAAGTTTTAATTGATACTGGGAGTTCTGTGGATATCCTATTTTATCATACTTATAAAACTATGGGAGGCAGATATGAGGATCTAATACCTTCAACCTACAAAATCTATGGTTTTAATGGTACTGCCAATAAGCCTAAAGGGGAAGTCACTATGCGAATTCCACTGAAGGGGATATCTTCTAAGATTTTATTCTGTGTAGTCGACGTAGAATCGCCATACAACGCCTTAATTGTCCGACCTTGGTTACATGGGATTCTAGGTGTGACATCGACTATCCACCAGTGCATCAAATTTACACATCCCAGTGGTATTGGAGTCATAAAGGGAGATTGGGTTGAAAAAAAGAAGTGCTATGAAATTGATGTAGAGTCCTACGAAGAAAGAGCTGCCAAGAAGGAGAATTGGAAGTATAACATCAAACAAAGACAAAGAAGTGAGAGGTTGATGGTTGATGTAATAGAACAGAAAGAAGAAAGAATACTGCGAAGTCAATGCTTGATGAAAATAACAAGTGGTGAAAGTGTCGCAGAAGGAAAGACTATAGCGAAAAGCAACAACAGTACAGAGGCACAAAGCAGTAAAGGTAAAAAAATTAAAACTGTGAAATGAAAAAAATATGGAGAAAAGAAAAAGAGATGTATGATTGATTTTTTGCGAAAATTTTTAAAAATATATTTTACTTAATGACAAAAATGAAATTGATAAATTACAACAGAGCTGAAATGCAAAAGAAAAAAATAAAATAATCCTTAGAATGGGACGAACCTTAACATACATCCTCGCGAATAAAATTTCGCAAGAGGCAAATATAAGACCTAAAGTGCATCATAGAAGGGGGTATCTGTTGCATGACGTAGGGATAAGGTTATACCGCTGCTGGAACCTGAGTCATGGATATTTGGGGTCAATGAAGCCCATCCAGGAGAGGCACCTTGGACTCTCAACTTGAGCATATGACTTGAGTTGGGCGACTAAGGTAATAAGGACTCTCCTAATGAGTGAATAGTATGATCAAGGCGCCGAGGTACACGGTTGAGAGAAGAGTGCCTAAGGCGTATGAAACTACCATGGCCATTCTTGGCAAGTCTTGACTATGATGCACTCGGCCCGAAGAAAACCCCACTTAGGGTGTAGTCTCGTAACCATAATATATATATGCAAAAGGGATAAGAGGCTTCGAAAACAACTGGTTATTGTTAGGACTGGATGTGAGTATCTAGACTTGTATGTCAGAAGTACGTATCCTTGAAGAGGAAACCAGGAGGGAGATAAGGGAGGAACCCTCCATTAGGGAGATGATAAGTATCTTAAGACGCAAATGTCATGAGGCTTTTTACTCACGGGAGTATTAAGGCTTGTCATATTTGTGCAACAATACTAAAGAGGCAATAATACAAAAGAGAAGATAAGAAGAGATCAATGGGTCATTGCATGCAAATGTAAAGACGTCCTGCGATTTCGTCGCAAGATGACAATGTCATGGGGCTTTAATTTCGCAAGAAAATTTAGGCATGTCATATTATCGCAGCAAAAATGACAAAAGAACAAAAGGTTAAGGCAAGATCAATGGGTTTTTGGATGAAAGTGCAGAGACGTCCTGCGATTTTGTCGCAATGACAAAAGGTGGAAAAATAAGACCTTTAATTAGGAAGGCAATATAAGACCACATCAGAATACAAGAAAGAATGCAATTCTAAAATATGTGATAGCGAGAGTACGCAAAAATAATTGCGAGATTTTCACAATAATCTTACTGAAAAAAAGTAACTTGCTCACAATAATCTTTCATTTGAATACAAATAACAGAGGCAAGTATGGGAAAGCATAGAATGAGGAAATATTATTTGTCTCCATATGATAGATTTACGCATAAAATAAAAAGTTAATTAATTGTATATTGATTAATCATATTGCAAGAGAGAATAGTTTTTCTAACACAATGAGCAAATATACAAGTCTTACCAAAAGTTAAACAAATAAGCAAAAGTTATTTCTTGCTTGATTCTTCGTTATCTTCATCAGATTCTTCTCTAGAGCTTTCTCCTTTATCTTCATCAGATTCTGCATTAGACTTTTCTTCTTCTTCTTCTTATTCATCAGCGTCACTATCAGAGATAACCAAATTAGGAACATTCTCTGGAACTTTGTCCGAGAGACAAGTATATGTAGAATGAGGAATGCCATTATCATCACAATTTGTTCTAACAGTTTCGTTGCGAAAAAGAACTGCATCATTTTTAAAATTCGCAACAGTGATCTTTAGTTGGTTCTTCAGTCTAAAACATTTCTCATTGCGAGAAGAAAGATCCTTTGCGAGTTTCGCTTTCTCATTCTCAACTCTTCAATTCTCTTGCGATATATCTCTTCAGCTTCTATGAAAATATAACAATGAATCAACAACTTGACGGAAGTTTATGAAAAACAAATAATTAAATAAGGAAGAACAGCTAACAACCTTCTCTGCTAGAAATCATATCTCTAATCAAGGTCGTTTGTTCAGCTTGAAGACTAACATTTACCCCTAAATTATTTCTGGCATTATCTAGAACTTTCGCAGCCCAAGCGAATTTATCGTCATTATGTATTAGAATACATGAGCGAACTTGACTTTCTCTTTCGCAATGCTCAGCATTTTTGCGGATAAATCCGTCTCGTTCAACTTGAACTTCAAGAAGAGTTTCTTGGAATTTTGCTAAAGCTTGAGCACCTTGATTAGCAATACGATCTTTCTCATCTATGAGATCACTGTTCTTGGACCTTAAACTATTAATTTCCTCTTTAGAGTTAAGATAGGAACGCTTAAATTTGTTTGCCATACTCAAACTAGATCTATGGTCAATTTCTAAGAGGCGAAGTTTGGATCTAAGTTCATTTATGGGAAGAGATTTAATCTTGTCATCTGAAAAACAATTTAAGGAATTATTAAGGCATTCAAGAAGGAAATCATCATCTATGGGGTCAGGAAAAGAACGAAGGAGTGTAGCCTCATCAGAAAGACCATAAATGTCTGCAAAAATGGTTGATCAAATAAGATAAAACAATATGATAAAAGAATCAAGGGGAAGAAGGAACAATTCATACCATAGAGTTGTTGATTTACATTTTGAAGGCTAGAAATTTTATTTTTCTGAGTGGCCACCTCAGATTTCAATTTTTTATTCTCTTCGCGAAGACAAGCAGCTTCAACCTCCAGTTTTTCGTTTTTCTTGCGAAGTCCAAGATTTTTCTTTTCAAAAGCAGCGCGCCTTTTTTCCAAATCTAAGGCAACAACGAAAGAATCCCTACCAGCCTACAAAAGAGATTAAAAAATGGTTAACATAAATTATAAATTTGAATAGTAATCATGAAAGAGCAGAGAAGTGAAGACATACTAGAGTCCCAAGTGAATTCAGAAAGCTAGGAGTAGGGCTGAACATGGTTTCGGTTTTCCGCCGGAACTGGACCAAACCAGACGAATTAGGAAGAAACCGAACCAAACCATTTACTAATGGATTGGTTATGGTAAAAAAAATTAAAAATCGACATTACTGGTTCGGATTTGGTTTGACCTGAAAACTGAAACAAAAACCAATGAAAAACCGACAAGTATATGCCGTTGATTAAAATCATATAGATTTAATCTACCCAGTCCATCTCACTCTTTGTAAATCTAAGTTCTAACCTTACTCCAGATGAGTTTATTTTTTCTCTTCTTCTTTTCTTCATCTCTAGTCGGCATTCGCCAGAATCTTCAACTGAGTTATGAATTTGGAGCATGTAGAACTTGGAGTTTATGTATTTTGAATCTGTAATGTTTATGTTTTGAATTATGCTTATAAACTTGAGTTATGAACTATGCTTATGTGTTAATTATATTCTGTAGGTAGGTTAAAAAAATTCAACTGTTATTTTTTTTAAAAGATTTGAAATTTCAGTTTCAGAAAACTGGAATACAGTCGATTTTCCATTAACCCAATGGAACAAACCGAAACCGGTTAAAACCATTTAGAAACTGAACCAATGGTTAATGGATTGGTTAGGTTTAGATTTTTAGAAACCAATAGTATTGGTTTCAGTTTTGGTTTGGCTGGAAACCGAACTAAAACCGACCATGAACATTCCTAGCTAGGAGTCACTTATTTGGAAACCCCGCGAAGAGAATGATCACCATACAATAAAGTGGCATCACAAATGTTCGCAAGAGCTTTGCATGTATTGGTGAGATCATCATCTCCAATTCCTTGCATAGAATCAGAGAAAATATTAGACAGATGCGCCATAGAAGATTCAGGTGGAGAATCTTCTTTTGCGAAAGAGACATCAATATCATCATCATCAGCGGAATTTTCGCCAGAATGAGAATTGGGAGGATAAGTAAATTGGATTATTCGTTTCTTTGAAGGATGGGCGGAAGATTTCTCCTTGCGAATAACACCTTTATTTTTGCCTTTACCCCTAGTCTTCGCAACGTTGGCTGGTTCTTCCCTTTCAGCGATAACATGTGCACACAAATAAATATAAGAAATAGAGGCAAAAATATATTGTTAAGAATCATAAAAGGATATTTATTACTTCATCTGTGATTGATCGAAGAACTGATAAAGTACTAGCTTTTCCAGTTTTGTTATAGCTTGCTTTCAAACTCTCAATCTGATAATTTCGCAGTTACACGAAAACAATGAAACATTTAGCAAGATTATATATAAGAATACTAGACCTTAACCCGTGCCGTAACGACATGGGCCTTGATGTTGGTTCATTTTTAATATATCGAATAATTTGTGTCCCGAATACTTATTAACTCCTTATGATTTAATATGTGTTTGTCATAAAAATAGTTGGGATTTTCCTCTCTTTTTTTCTTTATTTTTTCCTTTAATATTTTACCGTCGGAGATTTTCTCAAACGAAAGAAATATAATCTTAACTTCCAGATAATTTTTTATTTAGGTTCATTTCTTATAATGAGATAATGCTCTACATGAACATGGAAGTTTAGATATTTTTTGGAAATATATCGTCAGCAACGCTCATCACAGTGAAATCAACTAATCAATATCGTCAATAAAAGTCTCCACATGCTCCTATTTTGCTCCAACTGACTCATCTATCATGGTCATGTTTTCGATCCTCTAAATAGGCAGAGAATAATATTATTTTGCATAGAACGAATGATACAAACTATCTAATGTGACATGATTTTCCTGTAATTTTTCAACACCCATTAGATGACAATGTTTAAAATGTGTACTCATTACCTTTTCGAAGGGACTGTATATATGCGAACCTCTGCCATTAAATCTTCAACAAAGTATTGTGCCCAGGAATTCGTCTTAACGAAGGCTTTGGTAACTTCAAAAGTCTTGGACATTTAGTCACTTCCGTATGTTCCTACCTTCACTTGGAATACAATTGGCGACACATTACCTCATAAAAAACCTTGAACACATATTGTACTCCCTGATCCTATTTTAAATTAATAGGTTGTCAATAGATCCTTTACCAAAAGTTGACATGTTCTACGTTGAATATTTATAAAAAAAAAATTATGGTATTGTGGATCGTTGCTTTCTAAGATTGTAGTTTTCAAAATTGGGCTCTTCAAGTCCCACGGTTTCTAAGTTTATATATCTTGTTTGTTTTTAACATTTTAGTTAACCATATTATGTTTGTTAATAATTTTAAACTTGATGTCATCTTCTACTGTGAACTTTATGTGATTTCAGAATCGAAATAGTTATATCTCTTTCATTCGTATCAAGTAATCCGTTGTATATCCCAATAATTCTTATATAACAATTCCTTTCTTTTGCCGTTTCCAGACCATCAGTAGCCATTATTGTCAACACAATCTTGTCTAATATTTGTTGATCCTATGTATTTGCAATGTTCATTTTTCTTAAATTAATATATTATGGAAAAACTAAAAAAATAAAAAAAACATAAGTATTATATTGGGTCTAAGTTACTATATCCAAAATACTCCGGACACTGCTTCTGGTGCCTTGTTTTCTCAAATTCCTCGTTGCATTCTAGACAGTACATGCAACACCAATCATTTGCGAAGTAAGCTATTTGCGCAAGTGTGGTCAATGTATCCCTTGCCTGTAATAATAATAACAACACGTTAATTGTTTTCATGGCATCCAATTGTAAATGGTATGAATCTAATAGATTTGAATTATACCTCAATCTTAGATATCACCGTCTTCTCACATAATATAGTAATTGAGGAAGGACAAATCTTGACCACTCTTTACATAGGCAGAGTTAGCCAAACTATGTTTTGCAATTGTCTTACGTGAAAATTATTATTAATCCATATTTTAGTGAGCTCCTATCGTAGATGATCTAATTAGTCCTATAAAAAGTTAATATTAAATTTTTGACCTTATCTCTTGACCAAATTATTGAAGTATTCTCAGTCATGTTCTGCTTTGTGTGATCTACCCATATGTGTCTATTCTACCTTCTAACCCAATGAATGAAACCTATACATATCGACCCGTAATTTGATATTGTTGATTTGTCATCAAGAGGTCGCATGATTTGAGAATGTAAAATATAAAAAATATTCTATAAACATAAGAGGCGAAATTTAGATCTATGATTTAGAGTTTTTTACAATGATTTTGATGAAAAAACATAATTTTCAAACAAATTTTTTAGAATGCAAATACATTTTCTCGGTCAATAAGGTTTTATATCGGGAATTGGTGAAAGTTGTCGTCTTTGTAGGTAGTTGTCGCGAAACAACTCCACATTGATGGTCTTTTAGGAAAAAGAATTTAATAGTACTTGAGAGAGCGATAATGTTCTCTTACGCGGGTACACCAATTGCCTTTATATAATACGGTTGATCGAAAAGTCATGATCATATTGTCTTATACGTTCCGGTATCATCCTCGAAATATTTGGTTTTTGTCCTTATCAACCGTGCTAAAAACAACTAATTACATCTTTCACAATACAATGTTGCATGTTTTGTGAAGATTATTATTTTTACTTGGTCAATAAAATTCACTAAAAAGCACAAACTATTATTATACACTACTATTACCAACACCCACCACCATATCCACCGCCACTATTTCTTCCACCAATAGTAATGTTACCGCCTTCACCATTAACAAACACCCGCCACCGCTTATACTAACCCTACTTCCACTACCACCATTAGAATTAATATAGTTTTTAGTAAAATTATTTATCAATAAAATTAGCGGTAAGTTTATCTTTGCCAAGGACATATCTTGACCACTCTTTACATAAAAAAATCGATAATAAATAATTTCATATGTTCTGGTCTTGATTCGTGTCGTTCGTTTAGTTATTACATAACATAAAAATTGATGCACCAATTTTTTAAAATGGACATGTGTTTTATCGAGTTTATTTTAACATTAGAATGATCAACCACGTTTTATACTTTATAATATAACGTTACACATTTTGTGGCATTACGAAATTAGCATAATATGTTTTTTTTCACCAATACCCGTCACCACCATAAAACCATATGAATCTAGTTTTTTTATCCACCACCACCTAGTGGCGGAGCCAAGGGTTGACTAACCTGGCTCTAACCCCTTAAAATTTTAATAACTACATAATTTTTTTAGTTTATTTTATAAATAGTACTTTGTCCATATATATTTATGGTTTAGTCCACCAAAGTTTCATGTTTCTTTAAAAAAAAAAAAGGCCTCCTCAATGTCAATTTTTGACTCCACTAATGCCACCATCACTGCCTCCCATCCCATGTAGGTTGTTGGATGCAATTCTAATTTTCAATCTCAAATGCCATGTATGAGGTTTAGATTGAACACAATTTCGCCAATTGATTAGTTTCATATTTTTTTTCTGTGTATATATTCTTTTTTGTATCGCAATCAATTTTATTTTAACATTAAAAAATCATGATTTATACGATATAGTACCAAAGATAACAGGGGTACCATTTGGGTGATCCAACTACGATCACGAAAATATTATTTTGTATGATATCATCCCTAAAATATATGGTACTTTCCTTTATCAAAAGTGTTAAAAACAACCAACCACATCTTCCACACTACGATGTTATCGATGTTGTAATGACAACATAAAATTAATATTGTCCATCACTACTCACTGGCATTCACCGTCACTACTTCTTCCACCATAAACCAGGGGCGGAGCCAGGATTTTGAGGAGAGAGGGATAAAAAATTCTTGGCAAGTTGGATACATGTGAAAAATGGATTTTGTATTCCATTTTACGATAAAAGAACAAAAATAAATATAATTGTGCTTGGCTCCGCACTTAACCACCACTAATATTTCGGCCTCCACCTCTTCTACTACTCATTGACGTAGAAAATGTCTATTGATATTATTTATCAAAATTACTTATTAATATAAATAAATATTATAATTAATTAAGAAAATATTTATAATAAAAAATGATTAGTCATTTATTATGAGCAATTAGTGAAACACTAATTAATAAAACACTTTATAATGAATAGATTATTTATTATGTGCAATTAGTGAAACACTAATTAATAAAGTAATTATGGTATTTAAGTTGAACAAACCACCACTGTTGATTTATCTTTTCTATCAATTCCAACTAAGGTGGAACACTGGTTAGAGGCCAATCTTATGACACAATAGGTCATGAGTTCGAACCTTCCTGTTATAATTTTTGATATTCCATATCTTGACTTGAGTATTCATTTTTCATTCACAATATTGGAATTAACATAACATGTGCGACATGTAGGGTGTGGAGGGGAGAACCACGGGATTTGATTTATCTTTCCCACGGACAAATCCTGACCACCACTAACACATGCAAACTTATCCTAGCTTTGTTTTGTATTCTTGATAAAGAATAATTTAAGATAAATTTGGAAATATACCTCTGCATTCTTTTCGGGCCAGTTGAATACCCATGGTTGGTAGGTGGAGAAATTCGTAGGTAAAATATGAGAGCCGGAGATGTACGGACCCTCTAGGATTAATGGGAAGATACACCACTTATCATCTTTAGAATGACGCGGGGTTGTATTATTGCCAGGATTCCAACTAATGTCTTTCATAAGTATTTTATCATTGGAAACATTGTCTTTTTTCATCAAACGGACACCCCAGCAAGTACTATATTTCTTCATGGGAATTATCTCATAATTCGCAAAGAAATTTTCTACAGTATACTTCGCAGGAACAATCGCAACGTCGGCGAATCTAGGATCTTTAACTTCTGGAGGATAAAGAGATCCCTTACCATCACCACGATTGGCGAACTCGAGCATTAGGCGAATTCAATCTCCACCCAGTTGATATACTGCTCGCGAAAACTTCACATGGGAAATTATTTCATAAAACAAAGGAAGACCATGATCATAGAGAGAAATAGGGAGACCAGCTTGAAGCTTACCTAGAGAGACTATGATTTTTCCATGGTTGCAAGGATAATCAGAAAATAACTTGGCAGAAAGTTCAGATTTAGGGTTTTGACTAGGAACGGGAGATAAGGTAAAACCTCTGGTTAGAAATTCCTTTCGAGTTTCTTCAAAGGCAACTTCATTTTTACGACCAACTGGAGGCATTCTTAGTATGGGAATGAAGAGGAATTGGAGATTAAAAGATTGAAAGTCTATAATTATTAAAGTAGTAGGAGCGAAATTTATGGAAGAACAGTGAAAAGAAGTTGCAGAGAAAATACGAGAGAAAGTAAAAAGAAGAGAAGAGAAGAATAAGAAGAATATATATAAGAGAGTAGAAATTCTCGAGAAGATAAGTGCATTCAATGCGAAGAGTAGACATGAGCGGTTAAGAAGCATCAGTTGAAAAAGACGTGTAAAGAGAGGAATAGAAGAAGAGATACGTATACAAAAGTTTGCGTAAAGTACGGAACCGTGACAGTACAGATACAAGGAAAGATAAGGAGCTGCGACATTTTGAAGTAAAAATTCTCATGACATTCTCTTCTTCGTAGAGAAGACATGAGAAGAGGCAAGATGTAGGATCAAAATATCGCAACATGGATATATTTGCGAAGTCTTCACCAACAACACATTGCGAATGTCGCAGGATGATTTGAGAAGTGACGTAGCAGACAACGACAGCGTAAACACGAGAAAGGTGTGAAAATCTAGCGAGATTTAGGACGTTTGCGAAATTGTACATCAGTAAACTTGCGAAATACCGCAAGCCAGATCCTAAAATAAAGGACGAATTAGCTGTCATCCACTATGTAATTCCCTATATAAAGAGCCGAACATGCTTAAAGAAGAGAGAGATCTTTTTTGAGTATTGAGCAAGTCATTAGGAGAGAGAAAGTCCAGGGAAGTTGTTAATTTCTTGGTTTCATTTCTTTCCTTCCTTGTAAAATTTGTGAGATTAATCAATAAAGCTTGTGATTGTTAATTTTAAAATGACTTGATTGTATGAATTCTTGTGAGGGGTGTAGTGTGGGATTTCCTGCAACTACAGATCTACCACCTGAAAAAGATGTTATTGGCATCAAATGGGTTTATAGAGTGAAGCATAATATATGCTGATGAAAGTATGCTTAAGTTCAAATCTAGGCTGGTCGCAAAAGGGTATGTTCAAAAATATGATATTGATTATCTCGATACTTTCTCTCCTTTTGCTAGACTTGAAACCGTTGGAATTATTTTAGCTTTAGCATCTCAAATGAATTGAAATGTTTTTCAATTTGATGTTAGGTCTGCATTTCTTAACGGTTCTTTGGAAGAAGATGTGTATGTTGAACATCCCCAAGGTTTTCTTGTTGAAGGGCAGGGAAACAAAGTCTACAAACTGAACAAAGCTCTTTATGGACTTAAACAAGCGCCTAGAGCATGATATAATATACTTGATTCTTATTTTTCAAAGAATGATTTTCATCGCAGCAAGAGTGAGCCTACTTTATATGTGAAAGTGAATGGTAATGGTGGTATTCTCTAATTGTATGTGTTTATGTCGATGAAATTATATATGTTGGTTCATCTAATACTCTTATTCAAGAATTTTGAGCCAGTATGATGCATGAGTTTGAAATGTCAGATTTGGGTGTATTGAATTTTTTTCTTGGTCTTCAAATTCAAAAAACTTATGATGGTATTTTTGTTTCACAAGAGAAGTATATTGTGGACTTGCTTTGAAAGTATAATATGTTGAATTGTAAGTCTTCTTCTACTCCTATGAATGTTAATGAGAAATTGAGCTTGCATGATGGTACCACAAAGACTGATGAGAGGTATTATCGAAGTATTATTAGTGGATTGATGTATCTGACTCACATTCTTGTCCCGACATAGTTTATCATGTTAGTTTGGTTTCCATATTTATGCATAATCCTTCTGTTCATCATCTTGGAGCAGCTAAGAGAATACTTCGTTATATACGGGCGACAACGGATTATTGAATTTGGTACAAGCCTGTTTCTGATTTGAAATTAATTGGTTTTACTGACAGTGATTGTGCTGGTTCTGTATATGATAGGAAGAGCATAAGTGGTTTTTCTTTTAGTCTTAGGTCAGGTGTTGTTTTATTGAGTTCAAAGAAACAAGCTACAAAATCGTTATCATCATCGGAAGCTGAATACATTGCTGCAAATGCAGCTACTTGTCAAGAAATTTGGATGCGCCGTATATTGGAAGACTTGTACCAAACTCAAGATGCAGGGACATAGATTTACTGTGACATCAAAGATACTATTTCAATGACCAAGAATCCTGTTTTCCATGGGAGAACAAAGCACATTGAACTTCATCATCATTTCATTCGAGACATTGTAGCAGAAGGTTCAATTGTGATCAATTTTTGTCCAACAAAAGATCAGGTTGCTGATGGCTTTACAAAAGCTCTTTCTTATCCAAAATTCAGGTCCTCTTTAGGTGTTGGTGGTTTTTCCATCAAGTGGGAGTGATAAAATTATTGATGATGTCAATTAAATTGGCTACAATTTAGTATTTTTGTTTAGAGCATCACCAAGAGAGGGTGAATCTTTTTTTTTTATTGACACATAGGATTTTACACCCTCGTTTGGGATAAATCCATCTCTAACAGTAGGGTCCTATAAACTAGGAGGGACCAATTACTAAATATGAAGGTGTTCAAGAAAATGTTATCTACAACTCCGGCTCCACCTCCACGTCATATTTTACACTATTTATCTTTAAAAAATCTCTACTGTAGGAGATGTTTTTTAAATATGAGGTCTTATATTTACTTTATGTTTAGACCTCATAAATAAAAGGACTAAATTAAAAAGCCACATAGGATTTTTTGCACCTTGTGTTGGAGATTGTTGCTTGTTTACTATTTCCTTTCCAATATTCATGATTCTTAGTTGTTGCTTAATTGTAGGAGATTACTGTTATGAGTTTGTTAGCAAAGTTTTAGGAGTTGTTGAAGTCGTGGGAATGCCCGCTAGCTGTTTATTTTTATGCTATAAAAGAGATGGAGTCTGTCAGTTCATAGCAAGCAGATTGTAAGCCATTTTTCATCTTAATACAATCAGATTTCATATCTCAATTGTTTTGTGTTTTTCTATCTTTGCAGTTATACCAACAGATTGGTCAGACCTATTGAGAAGGTAACCAATCTGCATATGCGTTGGCCAACAAAGGCACGAACATGTCATTCACCTCTGGCATACATGCCTGGACACAACAACGGATTCACTCTGCACCAGAATAGGCAAGATTTCATCCTTGTTTCTGATAGCCTTCATAGGCCCGTACCTCGTATAGTTCGCATTTATGATAAATAAAATTTACTTCTATTGGGACAAAAGGAAGAAGTCATGGTACAATGTTTTTTCCTACATCTATATTCTAAGAACAAATTTATGAAAAAAAGCAGTCAAATTGTGCCTCACATGTTTCATGTTAAGTGAGAAAATGGGAAGCTTGTTAAATGTTAATAAGCTATGCACTGGTTTTTCAGAACAGGTCCCAAAGACTCATCCAAGTTAATGATGTCTTTATATATCTGCCACGAGAAATTCAAAGAGCGGAAACTACCAGAAGAACATTCAAAGATTAATCATGTGCTGGTAACAGTGAGCTTATTTGAAGGTTGCATTGGTGCAATTGCTGAAATTAAGGTTCATTTTTGGGTGATGCAGGACTATTGTGTTAGAACATATTGGACTAAAGGCGGCATCGTTACCCATGATAAAATCACGAGTGACTGTTAGGCTTTTTTGGTCTTTTAAGAATTGTCAGATTAAACTCTTGAGTAAGGACAATTTAGTCTTATATGACCTAAAACAATTTAGTCTGATACTACACTGCACACTTATACAGCTGCCAAGAACTTAGATTTAGTGTTTAGTCTATGAGCAAGTCTTATGGTGGAATCCAAGATATTCCAAGCTTGGAAAAAGCATGGAATGTCAAGTCTAATGGCTTCCAAATAGGGGTGTTCCACACTTTTTCCAAGCCATCTTCCAAGATTTTGTGGAACAGAGCTTGGTATCCAAGTGTAGCGCAAATCAAAATAGTGTTTAGCGCCAATGTGAATAGCGTTCATAAAACGCTAAAATGAACTGTGTTCAGCGCTAAATGGGATCACAGGCGATAAAAGTGCTGAAAAACAAATCCACTTCTGTAGTTTTTGAGTCCGAATTTGTGCACACTCCTTAACGAGTGTGTACGTAACATTTCAATCTCTACTTTTGATTTAATTTAGGGAGTTATATAATAAGGGTTGTGATTCTAAACATGAAGAGTAATGGGACCATCAGTTAAATAACCAACCAATCAGAAGAATGTGTGAAATATACACTTGTTAGAGGAGTGGTAACGAAAATGGACTCGTAGTTTCCTGACTACATATAACAAAGTTCATACACATGTCGGATGTTGGCTGATTCAGATATTTATATTTGATATTAACATGAGAGTGAAAAGCAGAAGAAAAATAATGAATGTTTGAGCACGTTAGTGGTCAATGGGACCGATCGAAGTTAAGAAAAATAATAATAAAAGAACGTGTTTTGAATAGCGCTCAACTTTTATTTTGTGTGTTATTGGAAGATTCCACTACTATTTTAGTCAAAACCATTAACTAAGTCAAACGCTGTTCTTTTCAGCGTCTATGATTCCATCGTAAGATTCGAGCTTACATGAATTCATTCGTTTCTTTCTCTTTTTATCTTAGCTCGTGCTAATCTCCCGTTGACTGACCAGTTTTTGGTTTGTCTTTCACATTTCATCATCATCCAATTACGTACCATCACTTCGTAATCACGAGTGAGTCCTCAAACCCCTTCAGGTCATGAGTTGAGCAATTCCTCTACCCGCTAAAGTAATTCCAAATACTGAGGTGGCATGGAAGATGGAATCCTTCCACCATAAGACTCGATCTAAGTAAGAAACTTATGACTTAATTTACAACATAAGATTTAGTTTCACGCTACTTAAGCTTACAAATAATTTGATTCTTGCTAATTTGATCTGACTTTCGTTTTTTCTTTGATTTGACTCTGAAAATAAAGAAATATTATAGTGTTCTGCTTTAAAGAACACTGCTCTGTAACATAATTGAAATCATACCCCGATTCCCCAACATAAGTTTCCTCCAACACTAATTGGAACAATTGACAATATAGTGTTGACTTCAACGAGGTATTAATTAAGATACAAAAGTGCAGAGCACACACAAATGCCTCTAAGAGACCTTGAATATACACTGTTTTAGTAGCAAACTACAATTAGGTGGCATAATTTGAAGACGGAGAATTAGGTTATTTGCAGTAGTTACAATGATAGAATCTTAGCAAAGTACAACTTTTACTAAATGCTAACAGCAACATACGAAGTCTAGTAACAAATATCGCAAGCACCCATCCCTCCAATCATATCATTCAGAGGCTATAACATTAATACATGTATGCTCGGGATACCCTAAGAAAACACGATCAATTGTTTTGGGACCTAATTTAGTTTTCTTGGGATGAGGAATGGCCACCTTGGCCAAACACCCCCACACTTTAAAGTATGCATAGGAAGGTTGTTTACCATTCCACAATTCATAAGGAGTTTTATCAGATTTTTTAAATGGAACTCGGTTCAAAATATAGCAAGGAAAGGATAGCTTCCCCCACAAGTTCGAAGATAACCTGAACTTGTCAACATAGCATTTACCATATCTATGAGTGTTCTATTTTTCTTTCAGCTACACCATTCGATTAAAGTGAATATGGTGCGGTTGTTTCATGAATGATTCCATTATGTTTACAAAACTCACCTATGGGCATCACATACTCACCGCCACGATCTGACCTAAGAGTTTTAATTTTAACTCCTTTTGGGTTTCTACTTCAATTTTATAAAATTTGAAGGCCTCTAAGGCTTCATCTTTACTTCTAAGAAGATGAATCTGACAATAGCGTGAGTAATCATCTATAAAAGTGATGTACCATTTTTTACCACTTCTTGTTGGTGTTGATTTCAAATCTCCTAAATCCGAGTGTATTAGTTCCAAAGGAACTGTTTTACGTTCAATCCTTTTATTAAACGGTTTTCTTGTATATTTAGATTCAACACAGATTTCACATCTTTGATTTTTATCAAAGTTTATTTTTGATATGCAACCTAAATTAGCAAGTCTTTCTAGAGATTTGAGATTAACATGCCCAAGTCTATCATGCCAAACATGTGAAGAGTCACAAACATAAAGAAGATGCATTAACATTCAATTTCAAATCAGATACACTAAGCTTAATCATGTTATTGTAACATAACCTTTTCCTACGAATTCACCATGCTTAGAAAGGACAAAAGTATTAGATTCAACAACAATCTTAAATCCTTTTCCTAGTAAGATGGTTTTCGAGATAAGGTTTTTGCATATGTCTGGGACGTAAAATACGTCATTCAATGCGAGAGTTTTTCCGAAGTTAACTTCATTCGACCTTGCCTTTCCCTCCACTTTCGCGGTGGTAGAGTTTCCCATGAACAATTTCTCATCATCTCCTACTATGGCATAAGAGGAGAAAGAGACATGCTTGGTGGCTCCAGAATCAAGCCACCAGTCTCTCACATTAGTCACACTAGAGACAAGGTCGACTTGAGACACCATGCCGGTAAAGTATCCAGGATCATCTACTAGGTTTGCCTTATTTTTCTGTTTTGGATCATATTTGATCCTTTTAGGGGCCTTACGGTCTTTAGCCATATGTCCAGGTTTTCCACGGTTAAAACAGTCGCCTTTGATGGTGTGCTTAGTGACACCACCCTTAGGCTTAAAATTGTTACCTCTGGGTTTTCGGCGTACGTACGTCTATTACCAATTTTTGGATTCTCCAAGAGTTTTCTTTGAAGCAGCTTTATCATCCAAAACATGAGCTTTGTAGGTCATGTTTTTGCTCAACAACATGCTCTTGTCCTTGCTGCACATTCATTATAGAAGTCATACAAGGAATCATCAAGACAATTAAGAATATGATTCTTGCACAAATAATTCTTCCTATTCCTTTGTCAATTGATCTTCATTACCACGACGATGAAGTTTTCTCGAGGGTTTTCTAAAGCATATCCATCTAACCTTTGGTCATTTAGGAAGAATAGCATTTTAGACTGCCATCTCTTAAAGTCCTTACCACTGAACTTTGGTGGTTTTTCTACGGTATTTTTTCCCATGTTCTTAAGCAATTACAATATCACAATATTACAATATTACAATCAGTGCAAGCTATTACCTTTAGATTGTTGGAAATAAGTTACAATTTCGTATGCAACTGAGAAATAATACTTTGATTACACGATAATAGTAACAAACAACTCAAGAAACATGAGAAAAATACTTAACACTCACCTGATGTGTTATTGTTATACCTAGAGATGCAATGATGATAGTATTTAAAACTTAGTAGAGGCACGTATGAGATACGCTGAGCTAAAGGTAATATTGCCTGCTACTCCTCTGAGATGCTATAACAATTAACAAATTACCTCCAGGATACAACTATCGTTAGTTCTCCTCTATGTGTAGCATACGGAGAGAACCCTTAGAACTTGGCAGCAAATAATGATAACAAAAACATAAATCGAAACTACAACCAGTTTCGAGAGAAATGTAAAAAGTAATTTATGTTTCTGTAAACTAACTATGTTTTTGTAAACGGAGAAGTAGTATTACAAAATTATGTTTCGTAAACTACAACTCGTTTTTTATGTTTACGTAAACTAAGAACTCTATTTTATGTTTCGTAAACTTAAATAAAATTTCGAAAGAATAAAAGAAGAAGAAGAATTCAGAGAGAAGAGTTCTGAAAGGTATGGTTTCAAATGAAGAATTCATCTGGTATTTATAGCAAAAATTATTTGAACGTTCGACTTAGAATCCAATGTGCGACGGATCGTCCGTGATTCACGCGTTTGCTTTGTCGGACGAGTAAAAGCATCCGCTAAAAATACAGGTGAAATTCTTTTTGTCGGACATTTAAAAATTCTCGAGATTCTTCGAGGCACAGGTGTCAAATGCACCGTGTGACACGCGTGAAGGAAGATGCTTCTCGAGGCTGTCGGATATCCAAAACCGAGAAGGCAAAAGAATTAAAATTCTTTGCATGTGTGGGAAAAGCGTGTGGAAAATTTCAGTAAAAAAGATAGGGTCGGTAAACCCACACCCACACCCACGCCCACGCCCCGCCCACGCCCGCCCTCCCTCGCCCTCTCGCCACGCCCCGCCACGGACGCCTTGACAAGCGAGCCGAGCGACGGCGTGCGTGTACATCATGGAAGCAAGCACCGACAACGGAAAGGCAATAAGAAATGCAATAAGGTTTAGGCAAAAGCATTTTTTGATTAAAACAAAACATTGTTTTTTCTAACAAATACATGTTCAAAGAAAAAGTAAAAACACGTTGTCAAGTTATAATTGAGATCCTACAGATAAAAAAACGGAAATTAGGTCATTTGTCCAAAAAAATTTAAAACAAGGTTTAAATGGACGAGTAAAAAATTTTATGGGTAAAATGGACAAAAAAAAAATAGCAAGGATGAAACTGGATTCATCCTGACTTAAACTTAAAAAATAGCAAGGATGAAACTGGATGCATCCTGTGTAGAATAAAAATAAGAAAAAATATTTGAAAATAGGCAGGATGAAACTGGTTACATCCTGCCTATTTTTAAATTTTTGTCCATTTAAACAGTATTTAAATCTAACTGTCCTTTTCACCCAAGAAATTTTGATTTTGGTCTTTTTAACCAATTTTGTGATAAAAAAATGCACCAAAAACCTAACTAAACAACCTACTGTAGGACACATTATATTCTAATAAAATATATCAAAAACTTTGTGTACCCATCACGCTCCCCTTGTCCTCGTCCGATAAAAATCTCTAATTCTTTATTTAATAACACATCATTAATTATTGCAGCAGCCAAGAACGATGCATATCCCACCCGAGAGTTTTTAGAACAAGTTTAGAATTTAATAAAAAAATATAAAATGATCTCATACCATTTGCATGGACTTGGTGTACTGTTAGATCGAAGAAAAAAACAACAATAAAAACACATCAATTCTAAGACATAATCTAAGTGAGCGAAATAAAAATGTTCCTTTATTTATTAGATCTAGATGATGATGATATTACAAGTATTGAAATCCTAGCTTACTTTCTCTCAACACGTCCTCTCCAAATACAAATATCCAACCTCTTTTACAATGAACCAATGTCTCTATTTATAGGCAAATTAAACTAAGTAGTGGATTACAGCTCATTTTACTTCACCGGCAATCACACAATTCATGTGATTCTGCTTTATACTTCGCTTAAGACAATTTAAATAAAGTTATTCCATTCCTTTCACCCATAACTTCGGTACCTTGTCGGTACAACTGTCCCATTTCTTTCATAACAATTCATCTTTGCCTGAGGATATTGTTTACTTCGTTGAATATCTTCTCGTCCTTATTTCGCTTGTTAGTTGTCTGTACACATATCGCAGATCTCTATTCAAGAATGAATTCTTATTTTGCAGATCTAATATTCGTAAAAGTGTCTCTGACACTTGATTTGACTTATCACTGTCATTTTTCCTCGGGGTTAACAAAAGATCTTCGATTTAAGATTTACTCGTCTATTTCGTGCAACCTCGTTCGACCACGTGGTGAGTAGGTTTTCTGTACCTACATTTTGCATTTTCTCGTTCCATTCGCAAGGATTAAGGATGGAAAGGGAATTTTGCATTGAATTCGTAACTTCCACGTCTCCTTAAATCTCGCTTCCACGTTACCACATTCTCTCATAACCGCTCATAACTGGTTCCACTTCTTCCACCGTTTCAATGACCCGTCATAGCCGGTTACTACTCGGTTTTACTATAAATACTCGATTTCCCTTTACTTCTCATGTTTTCCTTCATTCTTCTTCTTCCCTGCTGCTGCTACTTTCTTCTTTGCTTATCAGGATAACGCTCCCCTTATTCTAAATCTTCATAACCTCTTTTAATCTCTAAATTAATGGCTCCCAGAAGACTCTGTCCCCAACATCATCTAAAACCTTTGAGGATTTCCAAGTCGAGTTCGAGAAAAAGTGTCTAACCTAGCTCATGCGGTGTATTTATCTATTACTCCTCCCATTACTACAGCTAAGAACATGGAGTTGAATTACAGGTGGATTCGATCTGAGAGCTGGTCTTCCAACAGAATCATCATTGTTGCAGGCTAGTTGAGAGCATGTCTTCATTTTCCTCTGTATGATCTGGCGAATCCCCTCTTTTATGAGATACTGACTAAGCTCCAACGAGGTTTTTTTCAACTTAGCGGAAATGCAATTCGTATCACAAATGAATTTGTGATTCGTTCAAAAGGCAGTGCTTCTCAGATTCCCAAATTCACAAAGGATTATAATATTGATTCCTTCATCGCGAATTACTCAGGTAAGATTCTAACTATGAGGAGGTATGTTAAACTCGCTTGTAATACTCTGGATGACCCATCCAAAGCTCTCCTTTGAGATGTTTAACCGTTTGGTCATGCGAAGAACGATCACCTTCGTTTTTGTAATGACGAAGATTGGATAATGTTCCCATTGGTCGTGGAAGGTCCTTTGGTATGGGGTTTGTATAGTGATGGATATGTTCGCTCTGGTCCTCTTTTTGTAATGACGAAGATTGGATAACGATCACTTCGCGGCTTACGAACCTGGGATACTCCAATGGTCTGAGATTCCGGTTGGGGTAAATTTCGTTCTCCTTTTAACTTATTTACTTCTTATTTGTGGCATTCTAACCCCATCCTATTTGTTGTAGTATCCACTCCCTTCTGTTGGTTTACTCAAAGATCGCAAAAAGAAAGATGCTACTGCTGAGTCTCCTGCTTCTGAACTTTGGTATGGGGTTTGTATAGTGATGGATATGTTCGCTCTGGTCCTCTTTTTGTAATGACGAAGATTGGATAACGATCACTTCGCGGCTTACGAACCTGGGATACTCCAATGGTCTGTATTGTTTAGTTGTTGTATTTCGTCTCCTTTATTATCATATGACTTTCTAACTTTGTACTTCGTATGATAATGAGCCTGCTGGCCTCAAGTTATTGCGGGGTCCACTAAGGGTCACAAGAAGCGTGATCATTCCTTGGTTACTCCCTTTACTGATAAGGTATCTTCCTCTTCTTTACCTCGTGATTATTTTCCTTCGAGTAGTTCTCTAACTTTTCTCTTTACAGGGTGATTGTACCAGTCCCTCCAATGCTCCTGCCCATCCGAAGCGCCAATGTAGTGTCTTGAATCTAGCTGCACTAACCCAAGTCAAGGATTCTAAGATATCCTCGAGTCAGTCTACTCCTCCTCCCCCTCCTAAACATCAATCGACTGGTCTTCCTCAAGAAGTTATTCCTCCTAAGTCAATAGGTAGTGTGAACTCCTTCCTTTCTACTCCAATTATTGAGGTGAATGATTTTCCGGACAAGCCTTCCAAGGATAAGAAGGGGAAAAATAAGGACAAGAAGAAGGTTTACGAAGTAGAAGATCATGCCTACGTCACTGACATGGATTTTCTGAAGAAAATATTTATTTCGGCTCGAGGAAATGCTTTGATTGCCTGTGATAGAGTTTGTTATTCTTTGACAAAGATTGCCTGATTCTGAAATGGAATCCGTATATTTTGAACAAGCTATTTATTTAGAGTTCCGATACTTTCCTGTAAGATGAGGATAGACTATATTATTGACTTGACTTATCATTCTTAGTAAACTCTTCGTTGAATCTATCTCTTCAGCAACATGCTGCTATAATGGGCTTGGTGAGTCTTAAATTTTCTTTTCATAGTGTTTCGTGAATCTTTCTTTTAATTTTCTTTTTCATTTCGCAGGAGTTTAATCATCGTATGGATAATCTCGTTGAGACCATAATATCTCGTGAACAATTAGAAAGTTCCGGAGCTCGTATTCCAGAGCTCGAAAAGGAACTCACTGAGGAGAGAAAATACTCGTCCCGACAGGAGAAGAAAGTTGATGAGCTTCGCAGTAAGTTCCCTTTTCTTGTGTGTTTAATTATTGCCTTAGTCTTATCTTTTTTATTTTCTTATTTTGCTCTTCGTCCAGCTCGATGTATGAAACGTCAAATGCTTCTGAGGTGAAAGACTTGCTTGGAGACATTCGTGTGGAAAATTTAAATCTTACAACCCAAATACACAATTATTTATCTGAGAACGAGATCTTAAATGATAAAGTTAAGACTCTGTTTTTGCTAGTGGATCGTTTGGCTACTGAATCTGCGAATAATGAAGAACTAAAATTTCATCTTCATAAAGAGAATGAAGACTTGAGGGTTGAGCTACAATGAGTTGGGAATCTTATTACTACTTCGAGGAATCTCCATTCTTTATCTTTAGCTTTGGTTAAACGGCTAGAAGAAGATAAAACTCGCATAATCAAGAGGAAAGACAAATCTATAGCTGATCTTCGTAAATCTCGTAACGAAGTTAATGATATGAAAATTAATAATGATCGTCTGAGGGATGAAGTAGCTTTTATTCTTTCTTGTTTAGAAGACTATCAGGGTAAAAAAACATGTTAACCCTTCTTCGGGATCCAAACCCGCAAAATCTTCCAAGAATAAGGGTTTTGTTATAATTCGAAGTAACTAATATGATTCTGAGTCAGGTCATGGTAAAGGATGAGATAATTCATATCACGAATTGTGTATTCAACTTGAATCTACGAATCTTGAAATTTCTAGACTTGATCATTTTAATGATGACATTCAAAAGACTTTGGGTTCTACTATCTTTCAAAAGGAAGGTAGTTTTAGATGTCATTAGCAACTTTTCGTTTTACATTGTACTCTACTTTTTAAGTTTCTCACTTCTTTCTTTTGTATTTCCAGAATCTGAGCAGCATTTCAAGAACCAAATTATCCATATAACTTGCGAGAGAGATGGTTTGAGAAATGAAGTTTCCAAGCTCGAGGAAGATATTCAGTATTTGAACGAGGATTTCGCTAAAATGGAGAAGGATGCTTCTAAAATTGCAAAGATGTCCCGAAGGAATGCTCAAGATGCTAATGTCAAGATTTTCAACGAGTTCTGTGATTCTCGCGGCATACCTCACGAACCTCTTGATCTTGAAGTTTTCTCTGAAGATGAGCCATCCGACGACAAGAAAATTTTCTCTGATGAAGGGGAGAGTGATGAAAATACTGATAATGATGAAGAATCTGAGCTTCAATTTCTCATAAGACACTTGGTGGACCTCCATTTTCGGAAAATCCTCATAATCAATCTCATGATGCTGGTGCTATAGAAGTCGAAATTTCTGGAGATGGTGGTGGTACTCTTGAAGGTGAGGTCAAGGAGTCTGGTGCCGGTGCTATAAAAACTGATGGAGCTGGTGGAGATGATGTTGGTGCCATCGAAACATAAGCCATTGGATCTACTCCATTCAACAACTACCTCTTCAGCCTTGACTTACTTCTTTAGCCTTGCTCTTTTTTTCTTGACATTTTACTTTTCTTAACATTCTCTTTTGATTCTGGTCGCTCCTAAGCTTGGGGGCATATAACATTGCGGATCTCTTGTGCCTTTAATATTATCTTCCTCTTTTGGCTTCTTTATCTGTTTCAAAATTTATATTGCATACTTGAAGTAAATATAATCAATAGGGTTAGAATATATCTCGTATAATTATAATCTGACATTTGAAATGACTTATGCGTTATGATGTATCTGTGATTGTATATAATTTAGGCTTGCGAGGTTAATTCTCATTCTTGAAAGTAAAAACATTAAACTTTCGCTTGACATCTTTCTGCCTCTAGCATGCGAAAGATGTTATAGTATATACTTGCCTCTGTTTTTCTTTCAAAGAAATATAATCTGTGCGAAGGAAATACTCAAAAGAATAAAAAATATAAAAGTATATACTTGCATGTTATTCTTTTGTGGAGTTCCGAAGTATACATATACGTCGTTGCAGTTTCAAAGCATACTTGTACATCGTGGTTCATTAGTTATCCATCCTTGCTTCAGTTCAATGTCAGTTTGAGTATTCTGCCCTTTGCATGTGATGTTTGTCTTTTGTAATTCGTCATTACCTGCAATATTAGTTGTTACTTTATGGCAATAATATATTATACACAATAACGCCCTTTGGCTCTTGTCTTTGTTTCATTGTTTTGCCTCTTGTTTTCATATTATTTTGCCTCTTGTTTTGAGTTCGTATTTTTCTTTTTCTTATTGTCGATTGTGAGTTGTTATTTTGAGGTCTTATTGCGCCTCTCCCTTTTTTTCCAGGGCCTTAATTGGATGAAGTCTCATGCACTCATTATTCTTGCGAATAACGATCCATCAACCTCGCCTTAATGTTCATTTTGAGGTCTTACTTCGCGACAATACGAAAGGCCTAGTTATTCCCATGAATAATAGCCCCATGATATTTCCGTCCTTTTTGGTCACACAACTCCCTAATTTGGAGGGTGTCGTCCCTTTATATTCCCCATGATTTCCCCTTTAAGGAGGTTAACCCTAACATGCATGTTGTTCTCCTCCCATCCAGTTATTACGACATTCAGTTGTTTTTGTTACTTCTTATCCCTTCGCTGATATGGCTCATGGTTACGAAGTCACACCATAGGTGGGGTTTCCTTGGGACCGAGTGTATCGTATCCATGACTTGTCATACAGTCGTGGCGAGTAATGCTCCAGACGTCCCAGGCACTCATATCTCAACCGAATACGTGGGGCGCCTTGGTCATATTTGTTCTCTCCTTACCGAAGGCCGTCATAAAAGGGACCCTCAGCGGATAGGTATTATTATTTCCCCTAGTTTATATCTCGGAAAGTTGTTCATGATGTGTGTTAGGTCTTATCATTGCCTCTTACAATTTCGTGCGAACTAAGGTGCACGCCATAGATTCCCATCCGTTCTAGGCGAAGGGTTTAAGATTCCATAAAAACTATTTTATTTTGTGCGTCTTATCAGCCTCCTAATGTGAGGTCTTACTTTCCTATTTATAAGGTATTATTTTGCCCGAGTAATTTTCTTCGTGAATATGTAAAAAGATATTTTATTATATATTTTATCTGCTGATGAGTACATATCTTTTTTTTATTCGCTAGTACAACGCATAACTATGTATAATACTTTTTGATGTAAACCGGATTCCATGGGTGATCCAATCTTCGATCTTGCCTTTCAACCTCTCCATATATAATGTTTCCTTCACTATCTGTATCTTTTCCTTGGAAGTCAGCAAGCTCGTAGGCACCATTACCCACAACCCTTTTCACAATATATGGAGCTTCCCATGTGGGATCCAACTTTACTCCTGATCCATTTTGATAGGGTGGGATTTCTCGCAACACCAATTCTCCTGGCACAAAGCTTCATTCCTTTACTTTTTTTATTATACTCCCGAGATAGCCTTTGGTGATAATTCGTCATGTGTCGTAGTGCAGTATAGATCCGAGTTAAGGCCCTTCTTCCATGCCTCTTGTTTAGTTATGAGGATAATTATCTCCGTGGGTAACATTGTCCCTACTTCATATGTCAAACAGAAGGGGGACATTCCGGTTGCATCTTGCCTTGACGTTCTATATGAGCACAACACATTTGGAACTTGATCGATCGCACCATCCTTTATGGTGGCCCTCAAACGTTTTCTTTAACATGGTTTCTATTGTTTTGTTCGTCGCCCCTGCTTGTCCATTACTCTGTGGATATAACGGAGTTGACTTTCCTGATTGTATTTTAAATGCATTGAATAACATCTTCACGTTTTCTTCCTCGAACTGCTTCTCATTATCAAAGACGATTTGCACCGGAATTCTGAATTTGCATATGATGTGCTCAAAAATGAATTCATATACATCACCATCTCATGTATGTTGCAACGGTTTAGCTTTGACCCACTTCGTGAAATAATCTATTGCCACTATTAGATATCTTCGCTGCTTAGTCCCAGTTATGAATGGTCCCACAATATTTATGCCCCACATAGCGAATGACCAAAAACTTAGTATGGATTAAACTCGTTACTGGTGCATGTATCCGCTTTCCAAATCTTTGACAGGCTTTGGATCTCGTGGAAATATTCTTTGTGTCAGTATGCATACGTGGCCAAAAATAACCTTGTGCTTTGGTTTTATGAGCTAAAGATCTGGTATCACTGTGGTTGCTAGCGTCACCATAGTGTAATGCCTTCATCACTTCAATCCCTTCTTTTTGTGATAAGCATCTCAATAATAGGCCCAAGAATGATCTTCGGTACAGAATTCCCGCTAACAATTCATAATTCGTGGTTTTGATTTTTATCTTATTTGCTTCAAACCTGTCACGAGGTAAATCCCCTTTTATTAGATACCAACAAATGGGAGTTCGCCAGTCTTCATCATTTAGTTCTGTTTCCGCTTCTGTTTTCCACGATCATGATCTCCGTATCTCCAATTTCCTTGCTCACGGATGGATGCATTAGTCACTCAATTCGGATATGTTTGATCGAGGAGTCGATAATCATTGAGGCTAGCTATGAAAGCTAAAGCGTCAGCATGTCTGTTATTTCCTCTGTATATGTGCCTCCCGATTATGTTTTTTATTCGCAAGGAGTATTTTTTCATGAGTTGTAAATATTTATGCATTATAGGATGACCCGCGTGGTATCTTCCTTCAACTTGTCGAACTACCAATTATGAATCACTGGTTATACTTACTTCGTTTAGCTCCATTTCGTTAGATATTCTCAAAGCCTATATGACTTCCCCATATTCTGTCTCGTTATTGGTTGCTTTATATTCTAACTGAAAGCAGTACAATATTCTTTCCCCTCTTAGAGAAGTGAATAATATTCCCATGCCTCCACCTGAACTGTTTGATGATCCATCAACAAATATTTTCCATCCTCGCGGATGGTTTTATTTGAGTAGATCCCATGGGTCTAGTCGTTAATCCTCCATATACATTATTTCCTCTACCCCTTCATCCTCTTCCGATGGAAATTCAGCTAGAAACTCTGTTACAATATGTGCTTTGTAGAGGTTTGAACTTCGTATTTCAGCCCGAATTGATCAATTTGGGTGTTCCACCTTTCAATTCTTCCTATCCTCTTCGTATTCTTTAAAACATATTCTATTAGGACTCTCGTCAATACCTTGATGTTATGAGTTTGAAAATAAGTACATAACTTCTGTGATGGATACACCAAAGCTAGAATCAACTTCTCAATCGTCGGATAATTTCTCTCAAGGGAATTGAAAATTTTACTGATATAAAATATTGTCTTCTCTACTCCTTCGTCTGAACGAAGTAAAACTGCACCGAGGGAAGTTAATGTATTTGCGAGACAGATCAACAATTTTTCTCATGGTTCTAGTTTCTGCAAAATGGACATCTTGATGAGATGCTCCTTTATGTTTTCCAATGCATGTTCGCACTCCTGTGTCCATGTGAACTTTCCTCCTTTATTTAAGATATCAAAAAAGTGTTTGCATTTGTACGAGGATCTTGAAATGAATCTTCCCAAAGCTACTAACTGCCCGTTCAACTTTTATACATCCTTTATAGTGGCTGGAGATGGCATGTCTAATATAGCTTGAACCTTAGTTGGATCCACTTCGATTCCTTTCTTTGAGACTATATGCCCCATAAACTTCGCTGACTCAACTCCAAAGATACACTTCGCTGGATTTATCTTCATCTTGTACGCTCTCATTTGTTCAAAGATCTCCTTCAAATCTTCTACATGATCTCCAGATTCCTTGGTCTTCACGAGCATATCATCAACATAAACCTCTAACTTCGTATGTACCCATTTGGCGAAGATCTTTTATACCATTCGTTGGAAGGTAGCTCATGCATTCTTTAATCCAAATGGCATCCTCGTATAACAATATAATCCCCTTGGAGCGAAGAAAGCTGTATGTTCTTGATCTTCTTCTACGAGAGGTATTTGATTATAGCCCGAGTATCCATCAATCAACGAAAGCTGATGATATCCCGATGCTGACTCCACCTTATATGGTATGTTGGGTAAATGAAAGCCATCCTTAGGACAAGCAGCGTTTAAATCACCAAAATCGATGCATATTCGTATTCCTTTGTTTTTCTTCGGTACTATTACCATATTTGTAATCCAATCTAGATACTTCGCTGGTCGTATAATTCCAAAATACATCATCTTTTGAAGCTCCTTTTTTATTTGCTCATGATATGTAAAAGCTATTTTTTGTATCATATGTCTTATTGGTTTAATTGTAGGATTTAGATCCAACTTAAGGCATGCGACCGTGAAAAGACGAGGGTACCCAAATATATCTCAATCTAAAACTTTTTCACCTATAAGTCCTTTATCTGAAAGTGATTGTCTATGGACTGAGTCGATACAATACAACTAATCGGTTCACACTTCGTATGATTGTATATGAATACGAGATCGAGACAATACGACAAAAAGATAACTTGTGTGATTGACTATGGATACAAGATTGAGACAATACAACAATGAAGTATGTTTACTTGATAATAGGTTCGGACTTAACCAAACACAATAGGATTCCTATCAAGTAAATAGGAATTAATGTTTGTGTATTTTACTTCTAATTATAATAAAAACAATTATAATTGCGAAAATAGAAAAGTAAAAGACACAACAATATTTTGTTAATGAGGAAACCGAAAATGTAAAAAAAACCCTGGGACCTTGTCAAGAATTAAATACTCTCAGGATTAATCCGCTATACAAAATCTAAACCATCTTCTTATAGTTGAGACCAAGCAACTAAACCTATAGTACACCTAATTCTGTCTGCGCCTCCAACTTGCAATAAGTCACTCACTTGGAACAATTCCTTTGGTTCGTATTCCAAACAGTAAAGGAACAACAAATATGTTCGGTAACAACTCTTTTCAAACAAGTGATATGAGTTTTACAAAAGGCTCTTTCGTTTATCCCAATAAACTCCTTTGTCAGGTTCTTAGATCTATCTTTCAATAACAACTACCGAAGTAATTTCCAAGACTTTGGAATCAATACTTCGAATCATAAAGAAACGTATTAATGTCGATCTACTCAACTAATTAATCAAGATTATCACAAAAATAAAACGATTATAATTGGATCCTCAGCCGATCAAGTTTTGTGCACACTAAAGATTATAAACCCAAATCAGAAATCTTCTTCGTCTTCAAATATTCTTAGATCTTCAATAAATACCTGCACACAATCAACTTGAATCTCTTGTGATCAATCACACATAGAACGGAGTCTGTTAACAATGGATTATCATAAGACGTCTTTAGATCTACAAACAGTTCTAAAGATCCCCGTCGAAATTTCGATCTAGTTTGAGTGAATCTTATATCAGAAGAGAAGATTCTCAAGCATAAACAAACTAGGTGCAATCAAAGTCAACAACCGATAGTCAATCAAATCAATTGAAAACTAATAATAAACTGCAATTATCTAGTTTCCCACCAACGGTACTCGTAGAGCTTCCTAATTCCAAAGAAGTCTTTAAAACGAGCGATCGTAGGAGATTTCGCCTAATTAGGGTACTTTCCTCCCCGAATAGATGGCTTCACCAGTAATAACACAACTAGGTAGTTTTGCTGGCTCTGAGGATTAGTTTGCTCAAAAATCTAGACGTCTTTATAGACCAAGGAAGTTTGGACACCAAGAAATTTCCAAAACCGAAAATATTCCCAAGATATGCAATATATTTCCAAATTCGGTTTCATAATTCCTGGAAATACTCTGTCCAAATATTGACCGAAATATCAGTAGAAAATCTCCAATTAGTAAATTCACATTACCAATTTTTATTTTCTAAAGATATGCATTTTAATTGCTGGAAATTAAAAGCATATAAAACTAAAAACCTTAATTAAAAGATTCTCAATTGATTTCGATCAGGGATTCTCCTTTAGCTATTAAGGAATATGTTTGAACAATAAAATATAAGAGTTACTGCACATGTTCAAAGTATGTTGACATCTTTACTTTGTAAATTATTTTTCATATTTACAATCTTGGAATCGATTTTCCACACTTCCAAACAAGTTTAGAATTAGTTCATCTGATTTCCAAGAACTATGTTATTGATTATCCTATCAAATCACCAATCATGGGTTTCACGGTTCTACCAAAAAAAGTTTCGGTTCTACCTCCATGTGGGTACTAGGATCGGTCACACTAGTTTTCCAAAAAATGGTAGACTAGGTACTAGGATCGGTTACCACATATATGGTATGTAACTTGTATTCGGCTGCACAAGTCATAGGATCGGTTACCAATCACTAGGGTTTTGTTGCACCTCTTTCAAGGATCGATTCCCCTACTTGTGATCGGTTGCATATTTTACTAGGATCGGTTTCCCAATGTCTAGAGTTGGTCATACCAATTACAGTAAATCGATCATACCATCTCAGGTGATTAATTAAGATCGGTTTCACTAATAAAAGTCATACCAATACAAAAGTCAGGCCTTGTGAATATTTTTACCAAGATACATTAACAAATTATAGCGGTTATACTAATCACACATATTGGTAATCCAAATATATGCAATGAATAACAATACCAATAAGCCTAGCGATTCGATTCATTACACAAGTTTATGAATTGTACTTCCTTTAAACAAATGTAAAAACATTGTTTCCTAGGACGAAATCTTCACCCATACCCATAAATAATCATAATAGCATTCATACGATTATGTCGATATCTTTTATATGTGTTCAAAAGATAGACGTTATACTTTGTATTGTAATTCCTTAATACTATGTCTAACTAGAGTATAATCATTTACAGCTTCGCAGTTATGTTTTCAATATGCATGACTTGAAAGATACGTTAGGAATGAAACAGTTCAAGTAAAATATTACTAACCTTGAGTGGAAGGATGATGTCTTCATTGTAGTTTTTTACTTTTTCACATTCTTCAAGTCTTCACTTAATACTTGTAAGTCTCATATCCTAATAACTTTCTAACTAACCTATACGAAGTTGACTTTAGTAAATAATCAAACGACTCTTTAAATGAGTTTTGATTCACTAAAACATGACAACCAACCTTTACATACCAACGCGTGGTGGTTTCAACCGAGTTATGCTCTAACAGACCTATGGATCAATCCATGGTATCTCATTCATACTCCATGCAAATACATCATGATATTCTCGTAATATGCTTATCATCTTTTCTTCTTCGTCCACCTCTATCTTCGTTCCAATCTTCACAATTTTTGGCTCTTCGTCACTACCAAATTTACTTCCTTCGTGGGCTCTACTGCTGTGAAATTCATGATTGATTCTCCGAGTGGAGATGGTTCCTTTAAATACTATAAGGGGTCTCTTTCATTTTATGGGATCTCACTCGGTATTGCCCATCATTTCTTTGCTTTGGTCATGTACACCATCAATTATTCTTCTTTCTTCGCTTCTAAGACCCTCTTCCTTTGTTCCTTTGTTTTCTTTAACCTCTCTTCGTAGTTGTGGACATCCTTTTCGTTGCAGTCTCGTGCATCCTTTTGATCTCCTTTTATCTCGCCTATTCCACTTGGCATTGGGAACCATATTGCTTGATGAAAGGTTGATGCTACTACTTTTATTCTATGGATCCAGGTGTTTGTAGGTGAAAATAGTTTCTGCTGGTTTCGGTAATTTCGGGTGTGCGGGTAAGAAACAATTTAAACCCTAAACAATGTACTACAAGGGAGTACTTTAGATTCGAGAGATCAAGCTGTACAAATCCAGCCTAAACCAAGAAATGGCCGTTCCGGACTTGGTTCGGTCACAAAGTGAAGGAGAATGGGTTGGTTTTGGGAGGGAAGCAAGGAAAGTGATGAGACCAGAATAGTTGATTTCTGGAAGAGTAGTTTTGTTACTACGACTTGTATCAGAAAAGTGGGAAGCTATCAAATGGTAAGCTAGAAAGTATTTTCTGAGTATTGTATATTCCTGACTGAACTTGTTGTTCTGTGGAAATAGGTAAGACCTATTTATACAAGTCGAAGTAAAACGTACCCTGTTCTCATTAAGGAATGGAAAAATGGGTAAGTAAATGAGAGGAGGTGGTAACCGTATGCATGGAATTGATGTTCCATAAAACCGTTAACGCATGGAATTGATGTTCCATAAAATCATTAACGCATGGAATTGATGTCCCAGAGCATTTTACCATTAACTCCCTGTATTTACTAACCGCCTCACCCATATGACACTTCCTTATGACGGGCGTAGTGTACGCCGCACGCTGTAAACCTCCAAACCAATACCCAAAGAGGATCCCCCAGTTTGTGATATGTGTTGATGTCTCTAATGTTTTTATGGAAAACATGTAGCATATTGTTGTTGCCTGGCAAGTAGAGCTTGGGAGACTTGGTATCTTGGTGACCTTAGACGGTCGAGATTTTGCATCTTAAGAGGAAAGGTAGCCGTTGATCGTCGCACGCTTTCGTTCATTGGTGGCCGCATAAAGGCCGGCGTGGTGGAGCGTCTAGGTTAGCATGCCATTGGCATATCATGGTGGCACGGCTAGTTGGCATAGCATTGGCATGGCATGGTGGCGCGGATAGGTTGGCACATTATTGGCATGGCATGCCCTGGCGTGGTTAGGTTGGCATGTCGTCGACATGGCATGGTTTGGAGTGGCCAAACTTAGGTTTTCGGGACAAAGGTTACCATGCGTTGTCTGGTAACCTTGGATGTCTAGGATTTTCTCCTAGGATTGAAGGGCAACCGTTGATTGTTGCACGCCTTCGTTTTGGTAGCCGCGTAAGGAACGCCATCATGGTGGCGCGACTAGGTTGGCATGCCATTGGTATGGCATGGTTTGGCGTGGACAAACTTAGGTTTTCGAGCCAAAGGTTACCGTGTGTCGTTTGGTAACATTGGATGGCTAGGATTTTCTCATGGGATTGAAGGGAAACCGTTGATTATTGCACGCGTTCATTTTGGTATCCGCGTAAGGAAGGCCAGCATGGTGGCGCAGCTAGGGCCAAGGCATGGTGGGGCCAAGGGTCTATTATGGGCATATGGCTAGCTTGGATAGGTGAGGTTTGGCTTGGCATGTAGGTCCAAGGGTTTTCCATAGGCGCATGGCGTGTCTAGCTTGGCTAGGTGCGGTTTGGCCTGGCATATGGGGCCAAGGGTTTGTCATGGGCGCATTGCGCGGCTAGCTTGGCTAGGTGCGGTTTGGCCTAGAATGTGGGGCCAAGGGATTTCCATGGGCGCATGGCGCGGCTAGCTTGGATAGGTGCGGTTTGTCCTGGAATGTGGGGCCAAGGGTTTTCCATGGGCGCATGGAGCGGCTAGCTTGGCTAGGTGTGGTTTGGCCTGGAATTTGGGGCCAAGGGTTTGCCACGGGCGCATGGCGCAACTAGCTTGGCTAGGTGATGTTTGGCTTGGAATGTGGAGCCAAGGGTTTGTCATGGGCGCATGTCGCGGATAGCTTGGCTAGGTTTGGCGTGACCAATATAGGTTCGCGACCAAGCTAGGGTTTTGGGCCAAAGGTCGTTTGGTAACCTTGGGCAGATAGGATTTGCTCCTGGGATTGAAGGGAGACCGTTGATTGTCGCACACCTTTGTTTTGGTAGTCGCATAGGGAAGGCTAGCAAGGTGGTGCGGTTAGGTGAGGCTGGCATGGTTTTCCATTGGCACAGGGGTGTGGCTAGCATGGTTTGCATGCCTCGAAACAGTAGGTGTGGATGGCATGATTTTCCATTGGCACAGGGGTGCGGCTAGCATGGTTGGTATGCCTTGGCGCGGTAGGTGTGGATGACATGGTTTTCCATTGGCATAGGGGTGCGGCTAGCATGGTTGGAATTATTTGGCGCGGTAGGTTCCGCTGGCATGGTTTGCCATTGGTACAGGGGTGCAGCTAGCATGGTTGGCATGCCTTGGCGCGGTAGGTATGGATGGCATGGTTTGCCATTGGCACAGGGGTGCGGCTAGCATGGTTGGCATGCCTTGGCGCGGTAGGTGTGACTGGCATGGTTTTCCATGGGCATAGGGTGCGGCTAGCATGGTTGTCATGCCTTGGCGCGATAGGTGTGGCTGGCATGGTTTGCCATGGGCACAGGGTGCGGCTAGCATGGTTGGAATGCCTTGGCGCGGTAGGTGTGGCTGGCATGGTTTACCATTGGCACAGGTGTGTGAGAATTAGGGGTTTGGCTTGTCGAAACCCTAATTAGCATTTAAGAAAAGGTACCTTGGTAATTTTCGCCGAAAAATTAAAAGTGTCAATAAATGTGCTTGGTTTGGACATTATTACTCAAGTTCTTGTGAAGTCACTGTCTGATTAGGGTTTTACGATTTTTCCCTAAGCTAAAAACCACCATCAACACCAGGGTATGACTATAAGAGCATTATAAGGTGAATCTACATATACCACACAGACGGTAACTTCCGTCTCCAACTGTCCAGCGAAGATCTTTACAACCAATTCACCTTTTGGTTTTGATGCGACTCCATTAAACCCGTATATGTTGTAAGTGGATGGAACAAGGTAAGAATCTTTATATCCCATGGTCTTGAATGCGTGATAAAAGAGAATATCGACTGAAATCCCGGTGTCCACTAAGATTTTGTATATCGCCCATGTTTTCCTGTCTCTCGTAGGATGATCCTCTCATCTTGAATGTTTACCAAAGGTTAATAACATTCAAGATTCTTGAAATACTCCATGATAATAACAACACTTGTAGTTGGAAGAAATAAGGATTCACGAGAATTGTTTAGAGAGATCTTAGATAAATAATCTAGGCTAGGGTTTATAAGAAATTGAGTTATGCAAGGAAATGAGGTTACTGAGAGGGTATGTTTATTTAGATTAGACTTTATCCTAGTTTGGTACTACTGTGAGTTTTAGAAAAGTGATTTTCTGTTGTGCAGTACGGTGCGTTGTTGTGTTGTTCTGTGAAAATAAAGCGCCATAACGTTTGGTAAACTATAATTTGAAAGCGCTGTGAAATTAACAGACTATGTTCTGTGTGTGATTGATCACAAGAGATTCAAGTAGTTGTGTGCAGGTGTTTTTTGAAGATCTAAGAATATTTGAAGACAAAGAAGATATTGAAGATTTCTGACTTGGTTTTTACAATCTTTAGTGTGCACAATACTTGTTTGGGAAAAAAAGGATCCGGCTATAATTGATTTATCCTTTGGGTATTTTGAGAGAATAGTTAAGGAAGATCGGCATCAATACGTTTCCTTATGATTAAAAGTATTGATTGGATTAATCTTAACGATTGCCTTAGGGTGATTGAACATAAGATAGATCTTGGAACCTGTCAAAGGAGTTTATGTTAAGATAAACAAGGGAACCTTTGCGCAACTCATATCACTTGGTTGAAAAGAGTTGATACCAAACAGATTTGTTGTTCCTTTACTGTTTGGAATACGAACCAAAGGAATTGGTCCAAGTACATGACTTATTTACAGGTTGGAGACGTTGGAATACAGACGGAACTAGGTGAACTATAGGTTTAGTTGTTTGGTCTCAACTATACGAAGTTGGATTATTTTGTATAGCGACTTAATCCTGAGAGTATTCAATTCTGGACTAGGTCCAGGGTTTTTCTGCATTTGCGGTTTCCTCATTAACAAAATCTTGCTGTGTCATTTACTTTATATTTCCGCATTATAATTGTTTTATTATAATTACAGTAAATTGCACAAACGTTAATTCCTATTTACTTGATACGTGAATCCTATTGAGTTTGGTTAAGTCTGAACCTTTGTATCAAGTGAACACACTTTGTTGTTGTATTGTCTCGATCTCGTATTCATAGACGATCACACAAAGTGTGAACCGATTTGTTGTATTGTCTCGACTCAGTCCATAGACAATCACTTTCGGGAAAAGGATTTATAGGAAGGAAAAGTAATAGTTTGAGGTATATTTGGGATACCCTCGCCTTTTCAATTGGTATCAGAGCAGGAAAACACGAAAAGATCTAACAATCTTAGTTTGGTGCGATCCATCCTATAAGAATAGAATCCATGTCTGATTCAGTTAACGTAGAGCAAGAAGATGATATACTTCATAATGGATATTTGTTTTCAAACTTTGATAAACAACATTTTATTGTTAGTTCACTAGTTGAACACAACTCAGAAAATATTAACCATGATGAGTTAATAAGAAAAAAAATTGTTTTGATGAACAAGTCATATTCAGATGAAAGTTATGAGATTAAATTTTTCAGAAAGCTTGCTGAAAAGTATAATCTAAAGGATAACGTATATTATCCATCTGCTGAAAAGGTCATCAGAGAATTCTTGATTTATGAAGATGCTAAATCTAAAGGAATTGAATCTGTTCAAGTCAAAAGAGATATATTAGTTAAAACAAGGATATGTGATTCTAATCTCCAGAATCTCTTAACTAATATACAAGTTCCTGATTCTAATAGCCTAGCCACCTGTAAGAATCAAGATGAATGTGTTTTAAGGGTTAATGCCTTGACTTGTATCCGGTCAACATTGTCTGACAATGATTATCCCTCTAACAGATAAAAATTCAACTCATGAATACAAAAACAAGGGATTTCAAACCCTGTTGTTTTGTTGTTGATCTACACAAGAGTTTTGATTATTTCAAAACTCACAAAACTTCATGTCACGCTAATGTTCTGGATTATATAACTGATCACTATGGTAAAACAGATCATCTTAGCTATGACTCTATGAAAGAAGCTTATTTTTGGAGAAATTTGAAAGAGAAAGATATTGAGAAATATCATGGTTCCATGAATCAAGAGCTGTCACTAGCTCACACCAACAACTGATGTTGGCATTCATAATTTCCCCGGGAAGTGCTCTTTTTTTAGAAAAATGAGGAAGTTCTTAAAAGGAGCACAAGAAAATAAAGATGGGATAATCCTTTTCTGAAGTGTATTTCTTGGATTATCTATGAGTAATTTTTAAAAGTTACTTCTGTCAGAACTCTTAGGAAAAGTTCGGAAATTTTATTGTTGCTTCCGAAAGTATGTGTATTTTCACAAATAAATATACCGTATTCAGGTATCTCATTCTTGGAAACCAAGTTTGAATTCTTTTATAATCCATCTTTTGAACCGATTTCCCTGTGTCCTATTCATGGTCAAAGATGGGTGGAAATACTATTAATATTGAATCTCAGCTTTGAAAACTTGAAGTCTTTCCGGTTGAGTTTAAGTGATACTTCTCTGATGAACACATAAAGAATCATATTTCTTTCGAGTTCATGCATATGTTAATGAGAGACTTTGAAGTCACTCGTGAGCTTTAGAATCTGTTGTAGCGAATGAAAAATTGCTTGAGTCAAATCTCTTGAAGTCAATTGTGGAATTGAATCTGCTGAAACAAATACTCAATCATCTGAAAGAAAAGAGGAGACTCAAGGATCTAAATACTGAAGAATTCTCGGTAAACAACAAGAGCACCACTAGAGATTAAGTTATATGCTATAATACTTAATCTAGAAAAATAGACATCAATTTTTGATTACTTTTATTGATTGTATAAGTCTAATGAATAAAAACAATTATGAATAAAGTTATTTGATTTATAATTTTTCTTGTGATAGTTTTTGATTTACATAGCCGATACTTTAATGCTTTATTTATTTGCTATGTATGTGTATGAGATGTTTGATTTCGGTTTTATTACCTTGATATTCGATCTCATAATATGTTGTGTACCCTTATGGTTTGGGTGAATTTTTAATTTAGCATGATTAAGTTCTATCCCAAGTTGGTAGGCTTTATCAAAGGATCATGAGGGATTCCTGTAGAAACAATATGTGAAAAAGTCACAATATGTTGAATCGGTTTTCGGTTTAGCATAAAAACATATGTGTTTCGACGGTTTTCAACTTTTGCTTGCAATTGTTAAAACCGATTTTCAACCTTTCTCTGGTAAAGGTTGGTTGTTGTTATTCTTTTGTTTTTGGCATGCGAATGACAACATAATGGTATTTCGATATCAATTCTCCCGGAAGAAGAAAGCAATGGAATCATATTTGGAGAAGTTGGATGCGAAATTGAGGTAACAATCTTGTTAATTAATTGTTTTCCTGTTTTAAGAAAAGCCTATTTTTATTTGATATATATATTTCTTTTGCTTAAAAGAAATTGTTGGTACAATTGATGTGTTTATTCCATTATGTATGTATGGATGTGTGTGTGATTCAATTGTTTCAGGTTAAGTAAAACTTTTGTTATCTTACTTTGCTGTGTGATATCATTAGTTTAGGCTTACAAAATTTGGTGCAATTGCGGTGCTTTAATGTCTATGTTAATTCAATTGCTTCCAGTTAAGTAAAACAATTGTTATTTTGATTTATTGTGTAGTATCAATTGTTTAAGCTTACAAAATTTCGGTGCAATAGTGAAACTTTGATTATATATGTTGTTTCAATTGTATCCGGTTGAGGTGAATAATTGTACAAGTTGTTTTATTGGGTTGTATGAATTATTTATGGCTTAACGAATGAATATGTTGACGGGACGAGTTGTTAATCCAATTCGATTCCGGATAAGATAAACTAAGTTAGTTTTGATCTTAGTTAGACTTATCAAAGTGGAGGTTTCGGTTATTCAAGTCTAGCCGAAAGCCTAAACAAGGAAATGCTAGTTAACTAACATAATATTTGGCTTGTTTGAAATCTAAAGGTCTAAGTTATATGGATAATTAGAACCTGATGAGAAAAATGGAGTTTATCTTTGTTTTGGTCTTATCGAATGAAGCGGTTGTATTTATACAACCGGTTTAGCAAAGGGACTAAGTTTCTTAGTTAATTTTTTGGTTTGCTAAACTAGTTGGTAAAATTGCTTCAGGCAATTATTTCCATGATAACATATCAAAATGTAATTACCTTATAGTTTCAGTTTTGATATTAGTTATCAAAAATGGTATCTGGAACCCTCGTGCTTGACTCAACAGGTTGCAAGTCTATTTTGAGATTTGTAAGATCCTTTTCGTGTTGTCCATTATTTTTTCGTTTCTTTGTCAATTTTGTGACAAAAAGGGGGATAAATATATGGAGTAAACAAGTGATGCTGGTATCAATTTATGGTTGATTGGTGTCACTAGGGAAGAGGACAATGGTGCTTGAACGTTTATCTAACGAATGAGTAAAAGCATAGACTAAGGGGGAGTAACATATCATATGATTGGGATAACAAAGATGTTTGGATTGAAAATCTACCTATCTCACCTTTAGGGGGAGTATGAGCTTTGTTATAATAATGTCAACATCGACATTTTAAGGATTGAATTAATGCAGATTATGTGCTGTTGAATTCGAGAATCAAGCGTATGTGTAATGAATTCTTATAATTTATTTATCCATATGATTGTAAGAGTTTTTTCACTAAAATTGACAAAGGGGGAGATTGTTAGATCATTGCTCGGTTGAACCCACCAAGCGTTGGTATGTCAAGTTTGGTTGTCATATTTTAGTGAATCAAAACTCATTTAAGAGTTGCTTGATTTAAATGTACTAGAGTCAATGATAGGTGTCTAAAACACCTAATTTAATATCTAGTATTTATGCTTTCTTTGCTATTTTTCATGTGAATTATGTCTCTTATGTTTGATTTTGAGTTTACTAGGTGCAATGGAGTCATTTGAGGCGAAAAAAGGATAATTAGCCATTTGAAGCTGAAAGGGCAAAAAGATTATTTCATTGGCGACACTATCGGGAGCTGAGCCAGAGTTAAGGGGAAACTCTGTTTTGGAGGAGCAATAAAGATAAACCAGTTGAGGTTGAGGGGATGTAAAGTGGTTAGCTCTTATCATAAGTGACCACCTATTATAAGCACCCAATCTGTGGGTGTATTTCAGCAGCTGGGTGTAAACATCCACCCCAATGATTAACCTAAATTCGAGAGATATGTTTTCTCGTTCTACAAATCTTCTTCCACCTGAAACCGAGAGCAACAGAGCAGCTGATTCTATTCCGAGAATCGAGAGGGAATCAAAGAAAAACACCAGTCGTTGTAAATCCGAGAGATTGATAAAGATTTGATTTGGGAGAAGCCATGAATTAGTGGTTTGAGAAGATATTTAGGGTTGAAATCAAGTTGTTGATTCGAGAGTTATTGTTGGTATTGTTGTAGAGGATGAAATTGAAGAATGGAATTGCAGGATTAGTTAATACAGCAAAGATAGTCGATGGGTTTTGACTGAATTTGTTGTTGCTGGGTTGTAAAGGGTTTGATGAAGTTAGAAGATGATGAAGATGTTGTTGCCATTGAATCTGTCTGAAGAACAAGAAATCGGAGATTGGGTTCGAATTAAAGAATAACTGGGGTTTAATCAACGAGTCCTTCTGTTATTGTTACAAATTGATGATGGCGGAGGGTTGTATAGAAAGAATTAATGGAGACTGTGGCGTGCAATGGCTAGGTCAGAAGATGGAGTTGATGCCGTTCCCAACTGTGACGATTTGGTAGTGTTTATTGTCATAAATTGTAAAGAAGATCTGATGCTGAGAACAATTTAAGTGTGAATGTTTGAACCATTTAGATGTATGATAGGATTCTTAACAGGTGAAGAAATGAATGGCCTGAAACAACGGCCGGAATGCCCTGTAAACAAACGAAACTCGGCAAGTTTTTCCCTCCGACGATTCAACTCAGTGAGCCCGATGACCGATCCAGAGATTTGACTCGGATGAGTTAGATTCAGTAAGAACGAGTAAGACAGCTGACTTGGTTGATTAAGTCTCCCCGCTTGACCAGATGACTAACGAAGACCGTTATCTTGAACGTTGACTTTTATGGTCAGTGACAGAATATTTTACCGGCGGCGACAGAACTCAGGTGATCGACATCAACTTTTGGGTACCGAATTCCGGCCAAAAACCCAGTTTTCCGGCGAGCATTTTTGGGACATAATTTCTACACGGGTTTCTCTCACTTGTGGGCTTGGTGGATTTCTATCTAATGGACTTTGAAGACAAAACCTAATTTTGGAAGGAGTATCCTTTATGGAAATTGAGAAACATATAAAAGAGAAGACTTTTCTCTAAATCAAATATCTTATCTTCTACTTTTGTTTCTAGGGTTTGTGAATATGATAGGGTTTCTCTTCTTTCTTGTTATGAACTCCATGAACATGAGCTAGAGTTTTATTATTGGTTATGGAATAGTTGGATTTCACAAAGCATGATTCTTTGATATGATAAATTAGTTTTGTCTCGTATTTATCATTTACAATTCTCTGAAAATATAGTTACATGATTTGATTGATTTTTTTGTCAAGTTGCAAATTGGTAGAACTTCTAATCACATCTATTGCTAGTTTAGGGTTTATTATACGTAAAAGTGGTATTCCTTGAATACAAGTAGCATAAATATGATTATAGTTTGTAGTGATATATTCTCATGATCATATGTGAATCGTAACCTTTGTTAAATTGAATTAGTGTGCTTTCCACGTTAAATTTCTTTGATTGGCCTGATTTCATAGAACTTAATGCATCTAGGGAATTAAACTTGATTAGTGCTTTTACATGTTAGGTTGTTCTTTTAGATAGAACTAATACTCGCATCTTTTAATGTGTTTGTTGATGACAAAAGTAGATTAGCGGGATATTCTTGCGATCAAGATATTCTAGGGCTTTTGATAAAAGTTGAGATTAAAATTCAATTCTAGTTATTGTGAAAAGCATGTTAGTGAATGAAAACGAAATCTTTAACCAATATCTCTTCTATTTGATTTGTTTGCTTATTCCTTTATTTGCTTTTATTTTATTTTAGTATATAAAAATCAGAAAACCCCCGGTGTTATTTATATAGGAAACCGAAACAACGAGACAACCTAGACCTCTCTGTGGGATCGATCGTTTCTTGCCCTTGCTATATTTATATTTTGAATAGTGAGAAAGTGTAATTTATTTTTGACGCATACGACAACGATCAAATTTTGGCGCCGTTGCCGGGGAGGCAACGGTTGTCACTTGTTTTTGGTTTCTTATTTTTGTTTTATTTTGGTTTGTTTTTAGTTTTTTTTCTTCTTCTTAATTTCTGGTTATTGATATAGTTTTGAGAACTCTTGTTTCAGGTACTTATTATGGAAGGAGCATATTGGAACAATGGATACGGCTTTCAACCTCCTCAACGCTATGACAATTTCCCACCATCTATGGAATGCAATCAAAACCAATTTAATGGCTATGATGCATATCCTAGAGAACCTTATGGTGATTTTCATACATACCAACAACAACCTTGTAGTGGGTATGTAAGTCAAGCACCTAGGTGGGATAATTCTACTTCTAATTGGCTTTATTCGAGTTATATGCAGATTATGCATGGATTGCAAGATATGCAACAAAGGCTAGACCAACTTGACTGTAATAGAGAGAACGTCGCACAAACCAATTTTTGGAAATTCCTTCTTACCCGACTCCAGATCGTAGTTATGATCATTCACCCATTCAAAGGGAAGAGTCATTGTAAAGAGAACCTAATGTATCAAATGGTGGTAAGCGTGTGAACGTCAGGAAACTTGCGCAGAAATTATACAAGTTGGAAGACGATGGATACTCGGAAGATATTGTCGATGAAATTAGTAGGACCATTCATATGGAACTTAAAAGACGTCGTGATAAAGGTTGGGAAACCGAAGACGATTCTGATTATGGTGAGTCTGAAGATGCAGACGAAGATGATTGTGTTGAAAATGACCAACCTTTGGAGATATTTGACGACATTAGTGTAGTTGACTCAACTCTTGATCTTTATAATGATCAAGCACCTATTCAAAAGGTACATGAGGATGATGAAACTAATGTTTTTCAGAACTTTGCAACATGGTTTGAGTCCAACGAAGAGGAGTGTGTTGAGAATGTGACCGTTATGACCAATATTATGGAAGACCCAATTGAGCTTGCATATGATTGTAATGATGATGTTGATGCCGAGATTTTGGTTAAGGCAGAAACGGATGAAGAATGGTTGCAAGGTTTGATAGAGGACCATGATATACAAGAGGTGAATAATTCACTTGAGTTTTTCAAGGATGAAGAGGATTCCGTGCTACAAGAGATTGTGCGAGGTTTGTCTAACCATTTGCATATTGATTCTTATCCTTTACCTCTTATTGGTTTGAATGTATGTGCTTTGAGAATATTGTTAGATGACTTTATTTCTCGATATCCGCCATTAGAAACATTAGATTCTCATACTATGCAGGTTTGTGGACAAGAAACCGTAGAAATACCCGCTTCCTATATTCTTTATGCACTTTCAAGTGTGGACAAGAATAAGTGTGGGGGAAACTTTTATCGGTTAATAGCTTCGTTTATGTTTTATTTTACTAATATTTGTATGGAGATAGTGTTTGCAAAACAGGTGTTATGGGTGGATCCTCAACTTTTCCGAATATTGGTGTATGGGGAATTCAACTTGCATGTCGGGCTGACGACTTAAAACCAAGCGCTAAGTGGGAGGCAACCCACCGGTTTTGTATCTCTTATCCTTTTGATTTTGATTTTATTTTTGTTTACTTATTTTTTATTTTTTTCATATTTGCATCCCCATGTTCAATTTCATTAAGTCCATAATCTATCTTAGAAGACAATTATGATGAATACCTTTTCGTCAGAAAATTTCAGACTGCACGTAGTTCAGTACAGAGACCATAACTGTCAGACCGTTTATCCAAACACTGTGAAATTTTTACAATGTGTAGAAAACACGTAGGTGAACAACTTTTGTGAAATGGAGTTTTTCCAAATTCCTTACCAAGTTGCACATTTTTTGCGTTTTATCTGCTGTTACGTCAAAATTCATAACTTTCGGTTTTACACATTGAGGACAATGTGAAGTTTAAGTGTGGGGGAGCATTTATATGTTTTTATAGTTTGTTTTATGCCTTTTATTAAAAAAAAAATCAGAAAAATAGAAAAACCAAGAAATTTTTTTGTGCTTTTTGAACTCCGAAATCTAGAAACTTGTGCCTTTAGGATGACACCATTAGTGGATGGAACCATTTTGAATGCAGGAGTTGAGGAACCGATTAACTAAAAGGGACGAACATAGCTCAGAAATCACAATTAACATGATAGTTGTTACCATATCTCGGAATATCACCATATCGCATTCTATTTTTATTTTTCCATATTTATCTATTGTTCTCTAAGTGCTTTGGTGGGTCACTAAAAATCGAATTGTTATTACTGCTAGGATGAAATAGACTGATTGAGTTGTTAAAATAAGAAAGAAAAAAAAAAGACCAATTAGACCAAACGGAATAAAAAAGACACTTGGGAATAGCAGTATGTGTGAAACGTTGTCCCTGTCTCTGTCGCCTAAACAAGCGTGGAATGCAGGATCCAAGGAAACTATCACATTCTTGGTGACAAGAAGCATGCTCTTGGATCCAAAAGATCTAATCATGATGTCTACAAAGAAAAAAAAATGTTGTCAAAAAAAAAAAAAAAAAAAGAAAGAAAAGGAAAGTATTATATTGGTTGAATAAAGTCACTCCTGGTTCCCTTGTATATGCCAGTGAGTTGATGTAGAATTCAAACCAGTAGCTCAATCGAATAGGATGCATAGGTTCATCTTGGTAGTGACCTTCAGACAGATATGGGAAACATCAATCACTTGTGAACATTCGCCAACATCTACATCTATATCCACCTTCTTAATATTTTCATTGTGATTGTGGTTTTTTAGTTTCCGAGTATTGTGGCTTGTTCAACTATCTAATTTAATCTTTATTTACTAATATATGAATTGAATTTGCACAAGGTACCTCCTCCTATAGTCATTTTGGATTCGTTCATTGATTTGTCACAAATAGACGGAGTTGGAAATATAGGTTTTGTAGGTAGACCTCTTGTAAACCTTTACGAGACTAAGACTCGTCCACTAGGGACACCTAGGGGTTTAAAGGCTTGTTATTTATGCTAAAAGTGACCGTAGCCTCGACGACACGGAGTTGTATGTATATTTTAGTTTGTTTGATTTGCTCGAGGACTAGCAAAGTCTAAGTGTGGGGGAATTTGATAGGTATCTAAAACACCTAATTTAATATCTAGTATTTATGCTTTCTTTGCTATTTTTCGTGTGAATTATGTCTCTTATGTTTGATTTTGAGTTTACTAGGTGCAATGGAGTCATTTGAGGCGAAAGAAGGATAATTATCCATTTGGAGCTGAAAGGGCAAAAAGGTCATTTCATTGGAGACACTATCGGGAGCCGAGCCAGAGTTAAGGGGAAAATATGTTTTGGAGGAGCAATAAAGATAAACCAGTTGAGGTTGAGGGGCTGTAAAGTGGTTAGCTCTTATCATAAGTGACCACCTATTATAAGCACCCAATCTGTGGGTGTATTTCAGCAGCTGGGTGTAAACATCCACCCCAATGATTAACCTAAATTCGAGAGATATGTTTTCTCGTTCTACAAATCTTCTTCCACCTGAAACCGAGAGAAACAGAGCAGCTGCTTCTATTCCGAGAATCGAGAGGGAATCAAAGAAAAACATCAGTCGTTGTAAATCCGAGAGATTGATAAAGGTTTGATTTGGGAGAAGCCATGAATCAGTGGTTTGAGAAGATATTTAGGGTTGAAATCAAGATGTTGATTCGAGAGTTATTGTTGGTGATGCTGTAGAGGATGAAATTGAAGAATGGAATTGCAGGATTAGTTAATACTGCAAAGATAGTCGATGGGTTTTGACTGAATTTGTTGTTACTGGGTTGTAAAGGGTTTGATGAAGTTAGAAGATGATGAAGCTATTGTTTCCGTTGAATCTGTTTGAAGAACAAGAAATCGGAGATTGGGTTCGAATCAAAGAGTAACTGGGGTTTAATCAACGAGTCCTTCTGTTGTTGTTACAAATTGATGATGGCGGAGGGTTGTATAGAAAGAATTGATGGAGACTGTGGCGTGCAATGGCTAGGTCAGAAGATGGAGTTGATGTCGTTCCCAACTGTGATGATTTGGTAGTGTTTATTGTCATAAATTGTAAAGAAGATCTGCTGCTGAGAACAATTTAAGTGTGAATGTTTGAACCATTTAGATGTATGCTAGGATTCTTAACAGGTGAAGAAATGAATGGCCTGAAAAAACGGCCGGAATGCCCTGTAAACAAACACGGCAAGTTTTCCCCTCTGACGATTCAACTTAGTGAGCCCGATGACCGATCCAGCGATTTGACTCGGATGAGTTAGATTCAGTAAGAACGAGTAAGACAGCTGACTTGGCTGATTCAGTCTCCCCGCTTGACCTAGATGACTAACGAAGACCGTTATCTTGAACGTTGACTTTAACGGTCAGTGACGGAATATTCTACCGACGGCGACAAAACTCAGGTGATCGGCGGAAAATTTTGGGTGCCAGATTCCGTCCGACTTCCGGCCAAAAACCCAGTTTTCCGGCGAGCGTTTTTGGGACATAATTTCTACACGGGTTTCTCTCACTTGTGGGCTTGGTGGATTTCTATCTAATGGACTTTGAAGACAAAACCTAATTTTGGAAGGAGTATCCTTTATGGAAATTGAGAAACATATAAAAGAGAAGACTTTTCTCTAAATCAAATATCTTATCTTCTACTTTTGTTTCTAGGGTTTGTGAATATGATAGGGTTTCTCTTCCTTCTTGTTATGAACTCCATGAACATGAGCTAGAGTTTTATTATTGGTTATGGAATAGTTGGATTTCACAAAGCATGATTCTTTGATATGATAAATTAGTTTTGTCTCGTATTTATCGTTTACGATTCTCTGAAAATATAGTTACATGATTTGATTGATTATTTTGTCAAGTTGCAAATTGGTAGAACTTCTAATCACATCTATTGCTAGTTTAGGGTTTATTATACGTAAAAGTGATATTCCTTGAATACAAGTAGCATAAATATGATTATAGTTTGTAGTGATATATTCTTATGATCATATGTGAATCGTAACCTTTGTTAAATTGAATTAGTGCGCTTTCCACGTTCAATTTATTTGATTGGCCTGATTTCATATAACTTAATGCATCTAGGGAATTAAACTTGATTAGTGCTTTTACACGTTAGGTTGTTCTTTTAGATAGAACTCATACTCGCATCTTTTAATGTGTTTGTTGATGACAAAAGGAGATTAGCGGGATATTCTTGCGATCAAGGTATTCTAGGGCTTTTGATAAAAGTTGAGATTAAAAATCAATTCTAGTTATTGTGAAAAGCATGTTAGTGAATGAAAACGAAATCCTTAACCAATATCTCTTCTATTTGATTTGTTTGCTTATTCCTTTATTTGCTTTTATTTTATTTTAGTATATAAAAATTAGAAAACCCCCGGTGTTATTTATATAGGAAACCGAAACAACGAGACAACCTAGACCTCTCTATGGGATCGATCCTTTCTTGCCCTTTCTATATTTATATTTTGAGTAATGAGAAAGTGTAATTTATTTTTGACGCATACGACAGCGATCAGTCAACTTTGTATAGGTTAACTTGAAATTATTAGGATGAGACATTACAAGTATTACGAAGACTTGAAGAAATGAAGAAGTGCGGATCTACAACGACAACATCATCCTTCCACTTGAGGTTAGTGATATTTGACTTGAAATGTTTCATTCCTTAACGTATCTTTCAAGTCCTGCATATTGAAAACATAAAACTGCGAAGCATGAACACTCTAGATAGACATAGTATTAAGGAATACAATATGAAGTTTCTTGCTTAACCATTAAACTTTGTATATAAGACATCGACATAATCGTATGAATGATATTGTGATTATGTATGGGTATGAGGTGAGGATTTCATCCTAGGGAACAATTTTTATATATGTTCTAAGGAAGTAAGTTCATGATATGTGTTGTGAACCGAAAAGGAAATCGTCAGGCGTAATTGGGGCTGTTCTTTATTGCATATATTTTGAACGACCAATATGTGTGATTAGTATAAGAGCTTATTCCTTGTTGTGTTCTTGGTAAAAATATTCACATGAGGCCTGACTTATGTATTGGTATGACTTTTATTAGTGAAACTGATCTTAAGTAATCACCTGGGGTATGATCGGGTTGTGAGTGTCTGAACTTATTACTGGGAGAAGGGGAACCGATCCTAGTAAGAGGTGCAGTGCATCACAAGTGGAACCGATCCTTGTATGAGGTACAAAAAGGTTTATGGAAAAAAGGGGAACCGATCCTATGAACATGTGCAACACGTTTTTGGGAAGGGGGAGCCGATCCTATGGACATGTGTAGTGCATATAAGTTAGACACCAAATATATGTGGGGAACCGATCCTAGTACCTAGTTAGTCATATCTTTGGTAAGCTAGTGTAACTGTGCACAGTACTCACATGGAGGTAGAACCGAAACTTGTTTTGGTAGAACCATAAACCCATGAGTTGTGATTGAGTGGAACTTGATCAATCACATAGTTCTTGAAAGTTAGATGAACCAATTGTAAACTTGTTTGGATGTGTGGTAAATCGGTTTCAAGTGATCAAGTATGGAAAAGACTTTCAAGAGTAACATGTCGTCACACTTTGAACACGGTGCATTAATGCTAATTCTATATTGTTCAAAGATATTCCTTAACGGATAAGAAGGAAGTAAATCCCAATATCGAATTTAAGTAAGTTAAGAAACTTTTTAATTAAGGGTTTTTAATTATATATGGAAAATAAGAATTATTAATGTGCTAATTAAAGATTTTTCAAGGAGATTTCGATCATTATTTTTGGACAGTGCATTCACAGGAATTATGAAAACCGAATTTGGTGGAGTAATAAAAAATATCTTGAGAATATTTTCGGTTTTGGAAATTCCTTGTTGTCCAAACTTCCTTGTCTATAAATACTTTGAGTTTGCATTTCTAGCAAACTAATCTTGCGTAACATTAGACTTACTCTTTTGTCTTTGTTACTGGTGAAGCCACCTATTGGAGAGGAGAGTAATCTAACTAGGTGAAATCTCTGACGACCGTTCAATTTAAAGTCTTCTTTGGGATTGAGAAGCTCTAGCGCGACCTGTTGGTGGGAAACTAGATATTGTTGTTTATCTTTAGTTTTCGTATTGATTTGATTGACTAACGATGGTTGAACTTTGATTGCACCTAGTTTGTTTATGCTTGAGAATCTTCTCTACTGATATAAGATACACTCAAACTAGTTCAAGGTTTCGACATGGATCTTTAGATTGTTGTTAGATCTAAAGACAATATTGTGATAATCCATTGTTAACAAACTCCGTTCTGTGTGTGATTGATCACAAGAGATTCAAGTAGTTATGTGCAGGTGTTTATTGAAAATCTAAGAAGATTTGAAGACAAAGAAGATATTAAAGATTTCTGACATGGTTTTTACAATCTTTGGTGTGCACAATACTTGTTTAGGAAAAAGAGGATCCGACTATAATTGATTTATCCTTTTGGGTATTTTGATAGAATAGTTGAGGAAGATCGGCATCAATACGTTTCCTTGTGATTAAAGGTATTGATTTGATTAATCTTAACGATTGCCTTAGGGTGATTGAACATAAGATATATCTTGGAACCTGGCAAAGGAGTTTATGTTAAGATAAACAAGGGAACCTTTTCGCAACTTATATCACTTGGTTGAAGAGAGTTGATATCAAATAGATTTGTTGTTCCTTTACTATTTGAAATACGAACCAAAGGAATTGGTCTAAGTACTTGACTTTTTTACAGGTTGGAGGTATGGGAATACAGATGGAACTAGGTGAACTATAGGTTTATTTGCTTGGTCTCAACTATACGAAGTTGGTTTATCTTGTATAGTGGCTTAATCCTGAGAGTATTCAATTCTGGACTAGGTCTCGGGGTTTTTCTGCATTTGCGGTTTCCTCTTTAACAAAATCTTGTTGTGTCATTTACTTTATATTTACGCATTATAATTGTTTTATTATAAGGATTATATACAAAAGTAGGCCTATTCTGGTAGATCATTTTCAAATCTAAGCCTCTTTTTTTATTTCTTACAAATCTAAGCCAATTGAACGGATTCCATCCAAATCTGTTATCTCAGTCAATATCTCGTGCTGACCGGTCAATATCTCGCCAAATTCTCCTACAAGATGATATCCTGAGATGGATGAGATTACTAAAATTCCCTCTCCGTATGTGTCATTAGCATGGTTATTGTCTCTCACGTGTGTCGATCTGAACCCCTAATCCAAGATTAGGAAATCTCGAAGATATTTGAATGGCTATGACTTAATACATCATTACCCTAAAATCCATTCATTCAGTTCCTCCTTCCCATCTCTGTTCTTCACCAGCCGTTTCCAAAAACAGATTAACGTAGAGAAGCTAGGGTTGGAGATGATTTCAGAGAAAGATAGTGGTAGCTATAGAAAGGCTGACAGATGTTGAAGACGAGCTGAGAAAGAGGGTTTGATTGTGGTTGCAAGCTGAGAGATGAGTTGTAGTTGATTTGGGAGATGGTAATTTGATAAAAAGATGGTTGCAAGTAGTTGAGGGTGGATTTGAGTTGGTTTTCGGTCAAATTTGCAATATGCCTCTAGTTGGAGATGTTACAAACAAAATAGGGGTTGTGTGGTTATATACGGTTGAGATTAAATTGATGAAGAATTGAAATGATTTTTGGTGATGGGTTTGCTGATTGAGAGAGTTGGTAGAGGAGAAGATGGGGGTTCTGGAATAAGGGATCTCTGTGAATGAATGAGTAGCTAGTGTTGATACTGAGATAGAGAGAATGGTTTTAGTGGTGATGTTCAAACTGTATGAAAGACTTTCATGGAGTTTGAATCGATTGAATGGAAAATCTTTGGTCATTGGCAAGCCAGTAGTTTGATGAGCCAATACTCTGACATGTTTGGACGTAATAACATCTCAGAGGTCATTCAATTGATGCCAAAAGATCCAAATTAGGTATAGAATTTGGATTGAACTAATGAAGATGATCTTTGTAGTTCCCATTTTGTTTAACTATTTTGAATATTGGGCATAAAGTAATTCATTGATTTGGCTCGAGTTTGGGGTTGAATTCGGTTGTAGTTTGAGCCAAAATTCAGCTGAAATGTGATCTTGCTGTTACTGATTTTGAGGAAGTTTACAATATGTGCTGACAATGGTTTTGTTAAGCTATTAAAATCTAACCAAGAGAATAAAAAGTGGTACAAGTCTACGGCTGATTTGGGCATGATTCTGGCTGTAAACTAAGCAAGAAAATGACGAAGACGTGCTGTTGCTAGACTGATTTCGTGAATGATTGTGTGGAGAGACTTTGGAAGCTTAGAAGAATACGTAAATGTGTGGGTTGAATTTGTGATTTTTGGGTCAAGTTCTGTGGTGGTTTTGGTCGAGTTATGGTGGAAATATGGGTCAAGTTATTTGAGCAAAAATTCAGCTAAAGTCGCTTATTGTTGCCTTGATTTTGTGGATGTTTATGATGGGATAAGACCTTATTTAGAGCTGAGATAAACATGGGACTGGGGTACTAGATGGTTTACTGATTTGATGACTAGAAATATGTGTATACTTGGAAAGGTTGGGTCACTATCTGATTCGTATTTTCATGTTTTTACACTACAATACACTACAAAAAAGATGCTCAAACTACAGCTGAAAATCATCTATTCATCCCCAGTTCTCGTCTACTTGCTGTTTGAGAAATTGCTGCAACTAGTTCTTTACCTTCACCAGTTCATAGTATCACAACTCTTTCAAGCAATCAACAATTGACCTTATTTACTCAACACCATCAGCAGTTGGGGATCTTGAGAACCATCGTTAGCATCTTCACATTCCACACTAATTCAAATGATCTTTGGAGTTCCCATTTTGTTTACTCAATTTTGTGCTTCAGGTTACTTTACAACATGAAATATTATGCAGTGGGAGCCCTTGTTAAACCAATGACGTGCACAATGTCGACGAGGCATGTCAGATTCCAAGTGTACAGAGTCAACCCAGTGAGACAGAAGGACTAATAAGTCATTTTACTTCCACTTAACGGTGCTAACTTCCCATCCATCATTTTTGGTCAAATAAGGCTTAGTTTTGTAAGAAATAAAAAAAGAGGCTTAGTTAAGTAAACCATAATAAAAACAGGCCTATTTCTGTAAAAAGCCCTTATTATAATTAATGTAAATTGCACAAACGTTAATTCATATTTACTTGATACGTGAATCCTATTGAGTTTGGTTAAGTCTGAGCCTTTGTATCAAGTAAACACACTTAGTTGTTGTATTGTCTCGATCTCATATCCATAGACGATCACACAAAGTGTGAACCGATTTGTTGTATTGTCTCGACTCAGTCCATAGACAATCACTTTCGGGGAAAGGACTTATAGGAAGGAAAAGTAATAGTTTGAGGTATATTTTGGGTACCCTCGCCTTTTCACGGTTGGCTTGGCATGGTGGGGCCAAGGGTTTGGCATGCCTTTGGCGCATGGTGCGGCTAGCATGGTTGGGGCCAAGGCAAGGTGTGGTTGTCTTGGCATGGTGGGGCCGAGGGTTTGGCATGCCTTTGGCGCATGGCCAAGGAAAGGTGTAGTTGTCTTGTCATGGTAGGGACAAGGGTTTGGCATGCCATTGGCGCATGGTGCGGCTAGCATGGTTGGCATTCCTTGGCGCGGTAGACGTAGCTGGCATGGTTTTCCATTGGCACAGTGGTGCGGCTGGCATGGTTGTCATTGTCCTTGGCGTGGAGATGTGGTTGGCATGGTTTTCCATTGGCACATTGGTGTGGCTGACATGGTTGGCATGCCTTGGCGAGGAGATGTGGCTGGCATGGTTTTCATGCCTTGGTGCGAAGATGTGGTTGGCATGGTTTTCCATTGGCACAGTGGTGCGGCTGGCATGGTTGGCATGCCTTGGCGTGGAGATGTGTCTGGGATGGTTTTCCATTGGCACAGTGGTGTGATTGACATGGTTGGAATACCTTGGCGAGGAGATGTGTCTGGCATGGTTTGCCATTGCATAGTGGTGCGGCTGGCATGGTTGGCATGCCTTGGCGCGGTAGCATGAGGATTAAGGTTTGGCATAGATGATGTCGGTCAATGTTAAGGGTTATGTCGTGGAACATGACCCATGTAAAAAAAAAGGTACCCCGATAATTCTTGCGTAGGCATGCTGATTGATTCAATAAATGTGCTAGTGGTCATAGTGACATCATGTCAGTTGTACAATTTTATGATTTTAACCTTAAGCTAAAAACCACCATCAACAAGCGGATAATTTGTATGGATAAATACTAGATTTAAAATACTTCGTCCCATGATTAATATTACTAATGAATTTTCTTTGCTCTCAAGTCAAATGACAAATCAAGCGTTCATTTCAGCTCCAACCTTTCTGAAGATGCTTGCGATACTATTAGACGAATTCTCAAGTCAAAAGCATGAATAAGAAAAATAGGTATTCGGGTACTCCTCTCCTTCTTGGCCATTCTAAGGTAGACTCCTTTCAAAATATTTTATATAACTTTACTAATAGGCTCAAAGGATGGAATGGTAAGTGTTTCAACCAAGAAGGTAGAACCATTATGGTTAAACATGTCTTGAATACTTTAGGATCATTCCATATAAGTAATTTCAAAATTCCCAAAATAATACTAAATAAAATGACCTCTCTTCAGAGGAAATTTTGGTGGGGTCAGAAAAAGAATAAAGGTTTTAACCCTTTAGCTTGGACTAAACCTTTGTGACCCTCAAAATAGAGGAGGTCTGGCCTATAGAGATCTTGAACAATTTAACCATGACTTGATTGCTAAACTTGCATAGAGAGTTTGTACCAAAAACAATCTTCTGAGTGCTAGAATTCTTCAAGTTAAATATTTCACTAAGGGTAGTCCTTTTCATGACCAATGTAGAAATTACAACCATAAATATCTACTCATCTGGACAGCGAGTAAAAATGGTGATTGTATTGTTAAAAGCACCTACAATCTTATTCATAATCAATCTACTATTAGAGCCCCTACTAATGACATAAATCAAGATGAAACCCTTATGTTCCTCCATTGCTCCTCATAAAGTTAAACTTTTCATATGGAAATGTCTTAGAGACATTATTCCCACTAAAACAAAAATTAGTCAATTCAAGAATATTGATCCTTCGTATTCTCTTTGTAAACAAGAGCATGAATCTCTTCAACATCTCCTTATTGACTGTGTAGTTATTCTAAATGCATCTGGATGGACATGAATATCAATGTTAGATACATTCAAAATGCTGGAATTAACATAAGGGACTGGATCTACTCTTGGTTTGTGAATAACAACAATAAAGGTATAAGTCAAGTGGACGAGCAACAACAACTTTGGACTCAAAGACTTGTGACCACAACTTGGATGATATGGAAAGTTAGATGTGCTCACATCTTCCAAAATCAACCCCTTGAACTCAAAGACTTATGACCACAACTTGGATGATATGGAAAGTTAGATGTGCTCACATCTTCCAAAATCAACCCCTTAACAGAAGAGCCACCATTTTTAAAATCAATTCAATGCTTCATTCTTTTTCTTGTGATAACACTATAAATAATAATTGCACTGGCATAACAGAGAAACTTTGGTATCTATTCTTCCCCCTATGAACTGTTTGAAATTTAATTCGGATGCATGAAAATACAAAAAAAAATGTGGGTCTGGGGCTAATCTTCCATGACTATACATGTACAACTAGAGGAATCAGAAGCTTCTACCTCAGTGGAGCACTAGATCCGGAACATGGAGAATGCATGGCACTCAGAGAAGTTGTTAAATGGGCATTGGAGATGCAGCCAACAAATGTTCTTTTTGAATCAGACTGTTTAATCAAACATCTTTTATCTAAGATTCCTTCATGCGATTGTATCTATGTTAATAAATTGGGAAATAAAGTAGCATGCGCTTTTGCTAAGAAAGTCACGAAAACAGAAATAGATCTAAATTGTACTAGTAACTTTCCTTTTCTTTTTTTTTGGACCATTATCTCAGCAAGGATGCTGTTAACTCTCTTATATCTTCATATTAATCCTTTATATATGTTCTCTTTGCATCAACTCCGGCCCACAACAGGAGATCTAGTTCAAGTTTGCACAATTCTTAAGACAATGAGGAGAGAAGAATATTTTTTACAATTATACATTTACGGATGATAATTAGCAAAATTTAGAAATGGTTTATCCGTCAAACTATACCATGCATCTTCGTAAACTTTATATTATTGAAAAACATTTTAAAACACCTATGTAATTAACAAATATAAACATGACTATCAAATTATTTGTATATTTTTTTGTTGCTATTATTTGTATTTCTTATAGTAACAATAATCAATTCAAAGGTATTTAGAAATATCCCTTTGTTTAATAAGGTTTTCCCTATTTCCCAACCCCGTTTTTCCTATTTCCCATCCTCTTCACAATTTCTAAAACCATTCTACTTTTGAATTCTCATATTTCCTATGTAACACCTACAAAAGTCAAATTGACTTTGACTATGAATATTACCATTTTTTATCTATCTTCTTCTTCACTAAATCATAAACCGTAAGTTAGAAACCCTAGATTAAGTTCCTTTAAATTACAGTATGATTTTGAACTACCTAACCTATTAATCACCGATGTCCAATTAGTAACTCTTTTTTCTTTTTCTTATGAAGAACTAGTGCGATAATAATTGTGAAATTTAATTTAGCAGTGTAAGATACATGCGCAAGATGCCCTGTCAAATTTGAGACTACAGATTCCATGTTACTCTTGGTAACACACATGAGGTCTGATAAAGAATGTTAATAAATCGATACAACTCCTTATCAAATCATTAATTCACTAATGACATGTATATATAAGCAACTCATCATTGGCCATGATCATTGTTTTTCTCAATTGATAATCTAGCTCTCAAACAACCCCTAACTAGCTTAATATCCAGTCTCCAAAAAAATTCCAACCTCTTCCTATTTCTATAACTATACCAACTCTCTTCCAAACTCTAAACAAACACCAAGTACCAAATTTAACTTAATTGTTAGTGGCCTTCTCAAGAAAGCTCATGGACCATAAAGCTTGCTGCACATTCAAAAAATTGCAATTAGGTTTAGTGTTTAATTATGTCGTTTTCTGAATTGATTTTTTCTTCTTCTTTTTAGACATTTCTGAAGACAATTTTTGATACAAAACCAAAAATTATAAGCAAAAATTGAAGAAATATTATAGAAGGCGGTGGTGGATTGTGGAGATGGAGGAGAAGTAGTGATCGGTGGTGGAGATGGAGAAGAAAAGCATTCTGTAACGTAATTTATGTTTTTTTCTTCTTTTTTCATTCTCCTTTATTATCGGGTGTACATAAAATATCAAAGTGGATAGTATTTAGGATATATCAAAAGATATATAGGTGGTACATAGGATTATTGGGGATGGGAATTAAGGTGGATGGGAAATAGTGAAAGTGGGATGGGAAATAGGAAAACCTTTAATAATATAGGTGATCTATTAGTGGGACAAAATTGTAAAAATGAATAGATCATATATTGAGGGACGGAAGGAGTGTAACTGTATGAGATTACCGAACTACAATATATTGCAGAAAATTTTCAAGGAAAAACCATGGTTATTTGGAACAAGAATACAAGATATAACTAAATTCTCTTTCGAGAGAGATCTTAGACACATTTGATCGCACAAAAACGAGGCAATATTGCTAAAGAAACAAGATATCTTATCTTATCTTATACTATACTATAATAAAGAAAAGACCCTCTTTTGGTGAAGCCTTTTTTTGGTCACAAAAAAAACAAAATAGTTTGGTGTCATCTTGATATTACTAATATGACCTTAAATATCAATCATTACTATGCATATATTCAAGGGTAAAAATGTATATTAAACTAATGATTATATATTTACATGACATTGTTTTAAAATTAGATATAAAAATTTTAAAACTTGATATCTTTCAAAATGCATACCGGATTTTTACAAAATTAGTATATTCGGAAAGCTCTTTGAATTATCTACGTAATGAGTACAAATAAGAATATTAAAAAAAAAATATTAAGAATTTTTTTCCATTATCATCAAATTTGGTGTTGTTAAAGTAATCAAAATCAAGCATGTGCATCGCACATGTGGTCTTACTAGTAACAATTATTTTTACTAGCACCATAGTGTAATATTTAACTTTTATGAATGCGCTAGTCCGACTCCATAAATTAAATTTTAATTTTTAATCACTTGTTTTTTTGAAAAGAAGCACACTATATTACACTACGAAGAGAAATAATTTTCATCAAGAGTTAGCTAGTAGGCTAACCAGTTGGGAGTATAAGTCCTCCATTCTAGCTGTTTTCGCAAGAGCGTAGCTTTATAGCCTTTATTACAGACTCTAGGGACAAAGACACAAGACCAAGTAGGATGCTGAGAAAACAAAAATTTACAATAGTTTACAACCGGATTACTCTGCCAAGGAAGATGAAAAACAGAAACAGTTACTTTTTAATCACTAAAACTCGGAAGTTTATGCATTATATTTGTTTTGATGGATGTGATAGCGGCGCTTCCGTAGGACTTGGTGGTGGAAACCTTGCCATATCTCTAAATCGGCCACGGCCACTTTGTTTAAAAGTTCGGCTTGGAGGTTTCGGTGATGGGAGCTGAGCGGGAGGTGTCGGCGATGGGAGCTGAATAGGAGACACGGGTGGTGAAGTCCTGCAAACAAGGAAGGTTTAGAAGAAAAACAATTAATAAACCAAATTGATAACTGTTGTTGCAAATGCAATGTAATAATCTTAAAGGCCTCACTAAGTGATTAATTTAGTGTTTCAGATGCAGCACTGTACACTTCAAATTCTAGGATCAAAACAAAAGCAAAATAAAAGCCTATAAAAATTAATTACTCGCAAATGACTCGAGATAAGAGGAGGATCATGCATAATAATTGAAACACTTGAGAGAAAGTTATCCCCATCTTTTTTCTTGTTAGTTTAGTGGTTGAATGAAATGCCTTACTCAAATCTCTTAGACTTGCTAAGTGGTAGTACTATTTATAGAGATGAGAATACATATATAATGTGTTTAAAGCTAGCACAGGAGACGAAGTCGAGTGTAATTTCCTAGCCTGCTCACAATGTCGCGTTCTTTCATAACTATGCATGAAAATGCAACTTGGACTTTAAACTACGAGTAGTTATTATTTGTTATTAATTAAGACAGCAATAAATGTATCGTTTACTAACAGGAATGGTGAAAATTGAGAAAAGTAGTTATGAGTACGATTAAGTTCGTCATGGCTCCCAAGAATATTGTAGTTAAGGCTAGTGATAAATTTCAAGCCTCTAAACCGTGTTTGAATATTTTTTATTTTATTTTTGATCAATCAAAAGGAAATAGATTAAAATGCGCACAAGCCATGCACTGGCAATTACAACTTAAAAAGAGCAATAAAGCCCTGGAACAAATACAGAAGCAGAATTAGAAAACAACAGAAAAACAAGCTCAAAGTGCACAAGAAGAAAATTCATCTTCTGGTTCAACAGTTTGAATATTGAAACTACATACTCTGGTGGTCACCATCAATGGAGTGGGTCTCGTAGGCACTCAAATTTGTGGCCTTTCAAATTGCAACGCGCAAGAGATAGATCAAGTTCAACAGTTTGGATGGAGACTGTAACGTTGCATCACGTCGAGAGACTTGAGACCCGGATTTGGCATGGTCAAACTGGGTATTCATCCATCAAAGTTTGAAATGGTATTTTTATTTTCTAGGCCCGAGAGTTATAACTCCAAAGGTTTATTATTTATATACAAAAATTCCGACAAAACAAATTATGCACAAAAACCTTATTTAATTTCATCTATCTACAATACCCTTATGAGATATGTTATGCCCAACGAATCTTAATAAAAAAAGAACGCTTTCTCTTTTACTCTTTCTCTTTGGTTTCACCGTCACCAATCAGCAGGTCTTCTCTATCACCAGCCAGCGCCGCCACCACTGGCAACAACACAACCACAAAGTAGCAGCACTACCATCCAACGCCACCATCACCAGTAGCAACACAACTACCAACTAGCATCACCACCAATCACTACCACCAACGAGTACCACCACCAATCACTTCTCCAATTTTAGTATGCTAATTTGTACTCCCTCCATTCCTTTTTAATAGGCTGGTTTCTATAAATAAATATTTCAAAAAAATAGGCTGGTTTCCTAATTAGGAAAGTCAAATGTTACTTTAATTTTCTGGGACCACTTTTATCTTAACTTTTTTTGATGACAAGTGTCATGTGGACCATCTCACTTTAATTATTTTGCTGACAAGTGTCATGGGGACCATTTCTCTTCACTTATTTTATTGACAAGTGTCATGAGGACCACTTTCAATGATTAGTTCTCTTAATTTCCTTAATTTTCTCTAAAAACAAAACTGGCCTATTAAAAAGAAACGGAGGGAGTAATAAAAAACTAATTCAGTTGGTAGATGAGTTAAAATGTCTAATGTTTATCTCCGCACGGAGAAAATTGAAATACTCCATGTTAACAAACACTTGTAGTGGATTCTCAGAGAATGGTTTATAAGAAATTGAGATGCAAGAAATGAGTCGCTTATCGCGAAGTGTATGTTTGTTTTGAGACTTCAAAAAGTTTAGCAAAAGAAGATGGTAAATTTTTTGTGAGGGGCATCAAGAAAAGATGAACGAAAGAAGTTCGAGTAGTTCCAGCAAATAACGAAAATTCTCGGTAGACCGAGAAAAAAACAAAGCAAAAAAAAACCGACAGACACATAACCACACACAAAGCGGGACCCCCTGCACTTCTACCGCGGGGCCCACAGGGACCCATCACAAAAACTGTGTCTGTCGGTTTTGCCATAGTCCACATTCTCGGTCTGTTAAGAATGATTGTAGCAAATAAATAAAGAGATTCTAACTTTCGCCAGTCTTATAAATTAACAAGTAGGAATTACTGGCTAGTCCACTTTTTCATGACCCAGTTAATGGCTAGTCCACCCATGAAAAACATTTACTCTCTAGTCCAAAAACTTCGTGGAGATTATAAAGTGTATTTTAGAAATGCCTAAAACACCCTTCTAGGTCTAATTAATATCACCACATGTAAATGTTACTAGTAGTATGTTACGAAATACTAGTAATATCAATATGGTGATACTACATATTAATATGTACTATACTAGTTGTAACTACTAGTAGTAACTAGTATAGTATACTAGTTATACTAGTATACTAGTAGTAACATATGTAGTATCAATACATAACATACTACATATCAATATATAACGTACTACATATCAATATTAATATGTATTATACTATTTGTAACTACTAGTAGTAACTAGTATAGTATACTAGTTATAATAGTTATAGTTATACTATACTAGTTATACTACTAGTTAACTAGTATAACTAGTTATAGTTATACTAGTTAACTAGTTATAGTTATAGTTATACTAGTAGTAACTAGTATATTAGTAGTAACATATGTAGTATCAATACATAACAATTTTTTGATATGTAGTATCAATACATAACATACTACATATTAATATGTAGTATCAATACATAACATACTACATATCAATATATAACGTACTACATATCAATATGTAGTGTCAATATATAACGTACTACATATCAATATGTAGTGTCAATATATAACATGCTACATATCAAACATACTACATATATAAATAACGTAATACATATCAATATGTAGTGTCAATATATAACGTACTACATATCAATATGTAGTGTCAATATATAAAGTACTACATATCAAACATATACTACATATCAATATGTAGTGTCAATATATAACGTACTACATATCAATATGTAGTGTCAATATATAAAGTACTACATATCAAACATATACTACATATCAATATGTAGTGCATATCAATATGTAGTGTCAATATATAACGTACTACATATCAATATGTAGTAGTATCAATAAATAACATACTACATATCAAACATATACTACATATCAATATGTAGTGTCAATATATAACGTACTACATATCAATATGTAGTAGTATCAATACATAACATATTACTATTAGTACTAGTTACTACTAGTATACTACATACTACATACTAGTATACTAGTTACTACTTGAATTTAAATGTAAAAAACGAACTTATAATGTTTGGGGGTATATAGGTAAATCTACTTGAATTTAAACTTTTTTGGACTAACGATTAAGAAGAAGTTTTGGTTGGACTAGCCACTAAACCGGGTCGGGTTTAGTGGACTAAACAAGAAATCCCTCAATTAACAAACAGTAGTTCTTAACGAACCGTGGAGAAAACCACACAAAAAATAGTTGGGAAAAATATTGTTTGGTTCTTTTTTAGGTGGGCCCATGTCTGTTTAGTCCTTTGGTCAAACACCTTTACTGTTTGGTCCATAATTATTTAAAAATATAAAACAGACAAAAATACCCCTCCGTGTTAATTTTTACTTATTTTCTTGTAGCAGTTCATTCCATAAATGAAGTCCATATAAAAACCTATACAAACCAGAAAATGAAGTCCATATAAAAACCTATACAAACCAGAAAATGAAGTCCATATAAAAACCTAAAAAAACAGACTTCATTCCAGGAATGAAGTCCATATAAAAACCTATACAAACCTGAAAATGAAGTCCATATAAAAACCTAAAAAAACAGACTTCATTCTAGGAATGAAGTCCATATAAAAACCTAAAAAAACAGACTTCATTCCAGGAATGAAGTCCATATAAAAACCTATACAAACCTGAAAATGAAGTCCATATAAAAACCTAAAAAAACAGACTTCATTCCAGAAATGAAGTCCATATAAAAACCTAAAAAAACAGACTTCGTTCCAGGAATGAATTCCATATAAAAACCTATACAAACCAGAAAATGAAGTCCATATAAAAACCTAAAAAAACAGACTTCATTCCAGAAATGAAGTCCATATAAAAACCTAAAAAAACAGACTTCATTCCAGGAATGAAGTCCATATAAAAACAAATCATTCGTCATCTTCATCTTCACGAGCAGCAAAATCTTCTTCTTCATCTTCAAAAACAGCAGCAACAGAAATAAAACTTCATCATTTTTGTTTGAATCTTCATCTTCTTTGATAACAACAACAACAACAAAACAAAAACAAAAACATCTTCTTTGTTTTGAATCTTCATCATCTTTGTTTGAATCTTCTTATTTCTTTGTAAATCGTTGCATCATCTCTGCAAAAAATCAAAAGAAGAAAAAAAATTGTTCCGCCATTGACATGAGGAAAAAGAAGAAGAAAGAAAAGGAGAGAGAGAAATTCTAGATCTAAAAATATAGGAGAGAGAGAAAGTAAATATGAGAATGATTTATTCTCTCATACTTTTGACTATATATATGGTCCTTATCCAAAAGGGTATTTCTGCCACTACAAGATGACATTTACATCATCCATGACATCAGCGTAGGACCAAATTATAATTTTCAAAAAGTGTATGTAGGAGAGAATAAATCATAGAAAATCCCTCTTTGGAATAACAAAATCATAGAAAATCGGTCTTATTTTGTGTCAATTAGAAAACAAAACTAGTGACAAAACCCCTAGGTGAACAAACTAGTGATAAGAAAAAACCAGTCATATTAGTTTTAACAAATAAAAACAGTTTCAAAAGAAATTGGCACAAAAACCCCAGGTCAAATAATAATGATCAAATTTAGTTTTTTTTTATTTTAAAAAATCCCAACCGTACCCTTTTAGCGTTTCCTCCCCAATTTTCTTTTTCTTCGTTTCACTCCGCAGTTCAACCCAGAAGGAGCGATCTCTCTTCTCCATTAACTAATCAATTTGAAGATTACATCGATCATTCAGAGGTATCTGAAAGATCAACGTGATATGCTCTTATCGTTTTAATTTTTGATTTCTCAGTTTTGAAATCTAATCTCAGAAGAAATAATTACGATTCAAAGAAACCTTTTTTTTTTTCATTTCAATTCGAGTATATTTTGCGATTCATAATTAGATCTCAGATCTATACTAATCTAATCGTCATCTTTGCTTTGAATTAAAAATTTGAAGAAAAAAAAAATGTAACTAATTTTTCGCAATTTTTTTTCTGCAGTTAATCTCTGCAATTCGATCTATCTCTCAATCTTTATTCTCATCTGAATATCAAATTGACGATTCACGATCGTTATGTATTAATCTTGAATTGTCGACCTAATTTGCAGGGTTTTTTTTATTTTTATTTTTAATTCAAGTGAAAATTATGATTGTGAATGATGAATTGACGGTTTCATTTATTAGGTTACATGTATGGATTACCCAGGACCCAAATGGTTAATTACTTATAAGATGATTACTCTTCATCTTCCTTCACTACTTCTTAATTTGACTTTTATCATTGCTGGTGCAGGTAACTGTTTCATTTCCTTACTCTTCCTGTGTTAATTTGTTTGCTACATTTTTTTTTTATAGTTGTACCAGGAAATTGTTATGGGGAGTGTATTAGCTGAGGGGGTTTTCATTGATTATACAAAGGGTTTCGTTTTCTGTAGTTTCAATTGGTGTGTTGTGGATTATTCGAAACTATAGGACTACAATTTGATTTTGAGTATGGATTTTTGTTTGTATGTTTTTGAAGGTGTTCAATAGACAGTGGCAGCAAACCAAAGTTGAGTTAAACCTAGTGGAACTCATACAGTGGTGGTGACTAATGACGGAAAGTCCTTTGCATTTTTCTGGAATAAGCATGGACAATGTGGAACAGGTTCAGTAAGGATGTGGAGGAAACTGTGCTTATGAGGTTACAAGTGTAGATGTCTATCTCATACTGCTACTACGTAGTTGTTTCAAACTTTATGTGCAAGTGCATCATCTTATATACCATTAACGTGAGTGGCCAATCATGCTGCAATTATCTACTAGCAATGGTCAGAAAAAGCCACTTTAGTAAACTGTGGAAGTACATCCTCTCATCATTTGGATGTTAACTAGTTAAAGTAATTTAAAAATCTTGATGTCACTTTTTTTTTTTTAATAAACATGTCTTGATGTCACTTACTGTTGCAAACTGGTAACTCATAGTGATGCTTCCTCTGAAAGTCTGGTGCACGCATCTATTTGTTTATTTGGGTGTTGATAAACTACTCTTGATTTTTTGTATGTTTATAATCATTTGTTGGTTAATCAATTTTACTCGCATCAGATTTTTTTTCTTTAACAGTTTCGATGCTGATTACTCACATATCTCTTTTTAATTTTAAAGAATTTCAGCGAGTCACTAGTTTCTAGTCAAGTTTCAGAAGTCACAAATGTTGTATGTGGAGGAGATTTTACTGTGTGGCTGTCATCTGTGGAGGGATCGTCCATATTGTAGGTTTACTGTAGTTATACTTTACTTAATTCTCAGCACATAATTTTCCCTGAATGATAGGGCTTGAATGTTAAGGATGTATTTACGAGAGCTCTCTTTGTCGGCCTCTGCTTCCATGCATACCAACAGGTAAATCCTATTTTTCATTTAAACCAATTTTGGTGAAATGATTTTTTCCTAGTTTATTATTTATTGATGAGAAATAACCTCGAGGATGTTGGAATGGAAATTTGGTGTTTTATTTTATCATACATTACCCAGCTGTTGTGAGTTTCAGTTCATGAAATGCAGTTGAATTGGGTATTTATGCTTACCAAAACAAGGTCAACGTAGCAACACTTATTCAATCAAGATCTAATGTGAATCCATGCATATTTGCAGAGAAGAAGATTTAAATGGAACCGAAGGTTCTGGAACTGAGCTTGAGGTGGTGCTACTGAGATGTCAATGGTGTTGGTTGTGAAACCGTGGATCGAAATAGTGAATGGTTGTTGACATTAGAACTTTAGTTTTTAGTGTTGAGATGATTGCAGCAGTATCATTGCAATGGAGTTGTGGACTGACTGAGATGGTACATGAATTACAAAGATGGAGTCTGAAGCTGCAATGTAATTGTTTGGTTGCAGCTGAGTTGAAGGCATATAACAGGATAATGGTTCTGGTGATGGGGTATTTTAGGGTGGAGAGTTGGCTAGTAGTTGGAGGCTGGCTCGAGTCTGATGCAGGAAGAGAAAATGTGCTAAGTGATTCACTTCCTGAAGAAACTTAGACAATGGGTAAGGAGTTGTTGCAAGAGTTATGTGTGTAATCAATGATGGTTTATAATTTTCTTGTAGTTGAATTATGATGAAACCAATTATGGTTCCATCTTATTTATGATGAAACCAAAATTGGTTCCATCATTTTTTCAGTGAATACAAGAAGAAGAATTCAATGAAGTGTAAAAGAGCTGATGGGGCTACAATGAAGGTACAAGTTATGATATGAATGGAAGAAGCAGAGAGTGGATTGATGTTGTTTAGTGCACTGGAAGTAGTAGTGTTGTTGAACTGAAATGGTGGTACTGATATTACATATGGCCAGGTAGTACGGTTCACCAGCTGGAGTTTTGTGTTGTTAATGGAGTTTGCGGTGGTTGAATTGGCAGAGCTGTGAATGCATGAAACACAGGTGAAGACACTGTTGATGTTTAGGTAAAGACACTGAGTTGTGAAAGCTTAGATGTATGCCTAGGTGAAGACACAGCGGTGGTTGATGTTTATGGGAAGACACTGAGTTTTGAAAGCTTGTGGTTTCATCATATTTATGATGAAACCAAAACCGGTATCATCGTATTTTTGATGAAACCAAAATCGGTTTCATCGTATTTTTGGTCAGTGGTGGGGGTGGTCGTCAGCGGGTGTTGGCGTTTTTGCTGGTTTTGGTCGGTGGTTATCGGCGGTGGCGGCGGCGGTGCTGGCTGGTGGCGGCGGTGGTAACGATGTGACGGTCGTCGTCGGTGGTGGTGGCGGCGGTATTGGTGCCATTTGTAGTTGAAGATGGAGGTGGTATGTAGTGTTGGTGCTAGTGGTGGAAGCAGTGGCAGATTTCAGCGGCGACATGAAACCACAAGTGGTGCTGGTGGTTGGTGATTGCGATGGACGGTTGTGGTGCTGGTGGCGGTGCTGGATGGTGGAGGTTGCTGGTAGTGGTGGTGCAATGACGCGTTGCGGCCGACTGTGGTGATGGTGGTGGCGCGGTGGTTGTGGTAGTTGGTCACAGTGGTTGGCGGTGGTGTTGGTCGCGGTGGTTATTGGTGAAATGACAATATGTGGAAAAATAATGAAACCAATTTCGGTTTCATCTATTTTTGGTGAAACCAAGTTTGGTTCCATCATTTTTTCAATTTGGTTTCATCATTTTTTCTCATTTCAGTTTGGTTGCATCATTTTTCTCATTTCATCATTTTTTCTCATTTCAGTTTGGTTTCATCATTTTTTCTCATTTCAGTTTGGTTGCATCATTTCAGTGGTGGTGGTAGGTGGCTGCGGTGGTAGTTGGCGACGGTGGTGACGGTTTTTGACGGTGGTGGTGGCGGTTGGCAGTGGTGGTGGTGGTGATGGTGGCAGAGGTGGTCGGCGGTGGGTTGGCGGTGGCTCGGCGGCGGTGGTGGCTCGGCGGCGGAGGTGGTGGTGCAACGGCGGTGGTAGCGCGACGGCGGCACGTTGGTGGTTCTGCTGGTGGTGTTATTTTGTGGTGGTGATAATATAATAGAAATTAATGGTGGGGTTGATTTTTATTTTTGTTGGGGTGATTTAAAATTAAATGTGGGGTTGTTTTTATTTTGTTGGGGTGATTTAAACTAGAAGGGTAATATAGACAGTTTATGTTAAATGGGGTTTTTGTGAACAATTTGTTTTGTTGGGGTTTTTGTACATGGATAGTGACACCTTTGGGGTTATAACCCGCGCACCTATTAGAAAATAACGCAATCGGGTTCATTTCGCGAACACGTTTTAGAGGCTTTTAGACTTATCCCCGGCCCTACTGTTTCTTATTTGAATACATTTTTTTAAAGGAGCCAAGATACGAACCAACTACTTTTGTCCACGAGACTTGTTTTCTTGGTCATTTTCGCACCATTCCTAGACTAAAAGAAACATTTATTTTTGTCTTGAAATCCCAAGTTGCATTTTGGAAAGAACGCACGAAAATACGAGGAGATCACACTTTACTGGACTTGGTCTCCTGCTTCTGGTAGTGCTAGCTCTATATAAACTAACAATGCGTGCTTTCCTTATCAAAATACTACTACTCAATCAAGTCTAAGAGATATAGATCATAAAATAGAATTGTTTCAAGTGTGTTTCAACTCATCCCTTAGTTACAGTTTTCAACATCCAATTGTGTCTCCGGTTTCAATCAACCACCAAACTAACAAGAAAGGAAATAAGGATGAACATCTCTCAAGTGCTTCGGTTATTATGCATGATCCTCCTCTTATCTCAAGTCGCCTGGAGTCTGTAAGTTTTTATCTTAATCCTAGAATTTGCTTGTTTGTTTTATCACTAATATTGATTACATTGCACCCACAATGACGATTATCAATTCAGCACTATTAATAGTTTTTTTAGTTTTGATCTATTTGATGATGATAAAATAAATGGATGGCGCACTAATTGCGAACCTTATTGATTTGCAGGACTCCATGCGAAGAAGACAGAGGCCGGGAAGCAGATTGTCCCAGGCCACGACGAAACAATCGTAAAAGAGGGCCCCCTTCAGGACGACCATGAAAAGAAAAATGACGCATGATCTATCGACTAATAAGGGAGCAAACTGATCCTTCTATCATTTACAAAGCCATTCAGAAAAATCAAACAAAAAATTGTGTAGAAATAATTGTCGTATCTTGTTTCTTTGCATCATATTATATATTGTAATGTAATTTATTATTCTTTGGAAATTTTCAGCTATGTAGTGTAATTTTTTTTTTCCATCTATTTAATGAAGCCATTTTCGTGCTCTTTAAATTTTGCCAATGCCATGGATGTTAGGACCGACACAATCATTACAATGCAATTTCATTTTTTCATCGCCATCCATAAGAGTGCCAATATTTTCCATTCCATCAGCATTTTTGAATCATCATCTATAAAAGAAAAAGAAAAAATTATTCATTCTGACCAATTCTTGGCTTGTAATTAGTTGTAGATTTTATTTTATTTTATTTTATTTTATTTTTTGATATCCTAGACTAGCGATCCCTAGACAACATCCAAAATCCTTAAATTGGAGTTGATTTTTGAAAATTACAGGGTTCAAACCCCTATCTCCGCCGTGGGAGGGAACATGCCAACCACCAGACCACTTGGTGATTGGCAATTAGTTGTAGATGTATGTTTTTCCCTGCTTATCCGTATATAATGCGAACTTGTCAAGACATTGCACTAGTAGGCATACACACATGCATCAATATATGCAATCCAAGTGATTACTAGTTTTGCAGTGTCTAAATAAAGCAAAGATTTTTCTCTAATTTTTGTATTTTTAGGATGTCGTGTGTTTAAACTAGGTTGAAATTAGTTTCATCCTGTTTTAATCATGTTAATTACAACTGGTTTCATTCTGTTTTATCGTAGTTATTGTAGTAAAATCATCAAACTTAAATCCGCTGCCATGTTTGCTAACCTTAATTTAGTTGTTTTGTCCTTTAAAGCTTATTACAACTTCTACTTTTCTTATGTTTCATCCAGACTGGTTGATTTTTGTGTGAGTACATTGTTGGGTTTTCTATGGTACAATTTTAGGTTTTGTAGGTTGGGATGACTGTGGAGTATGAGCTCTAACTAGCTGAACTTCAGTAGAAGCTTCTTGCAAATGAACCAGTTCTCTAATTATGCAACTTGGTGAGGAAACTACAGGAGAGGATTAGTAGGAAGACGGAACAAGAAAATGTCAACGTATTTTTAAAGATTTTTAGTTAACGGTATTGTATAAATGAAAGGCTAGTATTCCTTTTTTGAAGTGAAAAAGCGGGGGTATAACAACCACACCCAATAATTCATTGGGAAATTTGTATGGACTAAACTCCAATATAATTCCGAGAGCACCAACTTAAAGGTGAGACTCAATCAAGAAATATATCAAAGAGCTTTATCTTTTTCTCAATACAATCATCAATTCGAACAGATAGAAATATGTGAGTCTGATTGATATGAGAAATAACTTGGCCGGTACCAAAGACCAATGCCCAAATGTCAATCACGTTATATCCAACACACAAGGTCGGATTTATCAACTGTGATTGAACTGCGCACAACCTGTGATATTTCAATTATATAAACAAATATAATGCGGAAAAGAAATAACACGGACACCAGAAATGTTGTTAACGAGGAAACCGCAAATGCAAAAAAATAAATAAATGGAACCTAGTCCGGTTTTGAAAACCACACTGCATTAAGCTTCTAAATACACTAGCCTACTACAAGTTAACTTCGGACTGGAATATAGTTGTATCCTAACCAAGTCTCACACCGATTAAGGTACAATCACGTTCCTTACGACTCTAAAACCACGTCGGATTTTGTGCGTGCACTTAATTCCCTTAGTTGATCTCCCCCACAACTAAGAGTTGCTACGACCCAAAGTATAAGACTTATAAACAAATTTATCTCCCACATATATGTCTATCATACATTTTTTTTTGTTCCGTATTTTGATACAAAGATCAAGGTGAACATGAACCAACTAATACCTCGTACTTATACTCCCGAAGAGAATCCTAGAAATATCGATCACCTTACAATAAACCAACTGATTAACGGAAAAAGTTATTGCGGAATCACAAGAGTCGGAGACGAATAACTGTTTTGATTACTTTTTATATCTTACCAATCAGAGATAAATCTCGAGTAAATTTTAGAGAAGATAAAACTCAATAAGATAGAACAAGTAAGATCAGAATATGCAACTACAGAGAAAATAGTTGGATCTGGCTTCACGAATCCCAAATGAAGTCTTCAAGTCGTTAACCTAATAATGTTTTTAGAAAACCTAGGTTGAAGGAGAATTGACTCTATTTTGCAACTAGGACACAAGGAGGTGTCGAGATTAGGTTTTCAAGTTGCTAAAGTTCTCTCTTATATAGCCTTTCAAATCAGGGTTGCTTATAATCAAAGCTAAGATAGCTTAGTAACAAAGCATTCAATATTCATCATTGGATGAACTCCTGATTTAAGATTCAAGCTAAGTCTGCTTAGAAATTAAGAAATCAATCTCCACCGTTACATGGTCTTAGATTGTTACACACAAATGAAATATACTTATATTTAGATATTGGTAACCATACCTAAACGTGTATACTGGGTTGGCTCAATAACAGTTAACTGAAGTTAGCCATATGAACACTTTTGACTTAGCCGTATTCATCTAACACTACTAGATCAAATACGATGATAAATCAATCATGATAGATATCAAATGAATCTAATTGTGTTTCAAATAGAGTTGTTCAATTGTTCACTATCTCATAGAAATATTCATGAACAAATTAAAACGAAATCAGATTAATTCGTAATCGTTCAAAGTACTTATACAAGTATCAATTTATGAACATTAAACCATGGTTTGCAAAGTTAATTTGCATTCCTTAAATCATAAATGTTTTAGTTCATGATTATGAGAATCATACAAAACCGTTCTTAGAACTTAACCACTGTGTTCGCAAACTGGGTAGGAAAACAGCAGCTCCGGACCTTGGATTAGCCAAGCCGTTCGCGAAAAACCGTTTCGGACCCCACTTAGGTAAACCCATTCATATACTAGGTACGTAAACAAGAGTTCCGGACTTTCTCAGGTAAATCCGTTCGCATACTAGGTACTCAAAAAAGAGTTCTGGACCTGAATCATCACAATAAAGTTCGCATACTGGATATGCATATGGTGTTGTATCCGGACATGGGTAATCGTTTTAGACTCTCATTTTAATCGTTGAAACATCCTTAGAAGACGAAAATGGTAATATCACACATACCATTAGCTTCAAGTAATTTTCAAGTGATCGAATGATAAATACAAAACTTCCCGAGCTAACATCAAATGATATCTCACACAAATCATATAAGAAGATCAAGGTAATTTTTTGTTAGAGCATTGCTCAGTCAAACTCGCATGCGTTTCTATCTCAAGCATGTTTGTCAATGTTAGTGATCAAAACTAATTTTTTGATTTCTAGTCTACTTATAGCTTAGTCTCGGTCTAGGAAAATTAAGTATAGTTGAGCTCCAGACTCCATGGAGATTATCTTATAAAGACGAAGAACTACTCAAAGTACTAGTGGAACTTCATCCGACTAAAAGGTATGTGGAGACTTGAAATCATATATCACTCAAAAGTCTACTATATCTCCTACTCTTGAGACAAAATTCGTATAAGTATGATAGTTTTCATACATACACATTTTCTATTTCGAGCCGAGTTTACTCACCTATCTTTTTCTCGAAATATGTGTTGGTAAGCTTTCGCTTTAACTATTTTCATCTTTACCCGTGACGAAAGTCATGATGACGTTTCAATCTTGAAAATAGATTTGATGACGATAGTCGTGAATAACGATTGTTATAACATTATAGAAGAATGTTTCAATGATTGAAATGTAGAGTTGATATTACCACCTATGATATAAGCATATATAGTGTGTTCGCACATTAGTGTATAAATCCATGTACCGGAAACCAAGTGCGTGCATATGTGTGGATGCGGTATTGGTGAATGAGACGGGTTGGGTACGCGTACTGGAGGAACTTTCCTATTGGAAAATTCTACTGAGTTTGGAGTTTACGAACTCATAAACCAGTCACCTTAGTGTAGATGGTAGATTTTCGACAAAGGGTAGAATTATAAAAACTATACTCCAGATTCGGTAACCGGATGAGTATTGAGGCTCATGTCTCTCGATTAAAGCATGAAAGCTCATGCCACAAATCTCTGACCGAGAAGGCTGTCTCTCAGAGTACATGTAGATGTGTAGTCTCTCAGTTGAGACCACGACACATCTCATGAATACGGAACAATTTCAGTAATTACTCCGGATCCGACAACCGGATGAGTATTGAGACTCATGTCTCTATGCATGAAAGCTCATGTCACCTCTGATGGAGAAAGTCTCTCAGAGAAGATGCAGATGTGTAGTCTCCCAGCTGAGACCACGACACATCTCATATTATATAGAATCGAAAGATTGGACGGCTCCTAGACAACATGCCTGCTAGTATATAACGACAACGTCTTCGGGATGCAACCAGGTTTTCCCCGACTATGCAAGAGGAATATGATACTCCAACAAGTTCATATTGCTCAACCCTCAGATGATTAATGCTCCTAGACAGGAAGCCCTTCTAGGATAGAGCCATCAATTAATTGTCTGAAATCGTCTGAATATCCAGCAATATTCTACGATCCATCTTTAATCGTCTGAATATCCAACAATATTCTACGATTCTTCGTTATATTTCGTCACTTCAATTCGTGGTTCTTCCCAGCAGAATACCACAGGTTAGTGATAAATATTCAACGAAACAGGCATCTGAGCATTGAATAAGCCCTGACAAAAATGGTGCAAGTATAATTAGCAAATAATGCACAGACCAGCATTTTGAATGCACGAACGAGCATTTCAAAAAATATGAACGAATGAGGAACCTATGCAAAATAGGGAGGAAAATAATAATAATAAAATATTAGAAAATGCGTCAGGGGACTGGGTTCACCAGCCGGCCAGTCATGTCGTGACCAGTCCCGCGCCCAATTTTATATTTTATCATATTTTTACTATTTTCCTGATCTCATGAAAACCCTCTCGTTCGAGCAAATTTTCTTTATTTCAAAGAAATTATCTGAATCACATGATTTCATCAAAAATAATAAAATTAGGAAAAGGTGTCATGGGACCGCCGACCGACCGGTCATGCCTTGGCCGTGGCCGGTCCTGCACCTCACGTTCCCCATTATTTTATTATTTCTCTCAAATTATGAAAATTCCTTGATTTTATGAATTTTCTCTAAAATCATGAAAATTACCTAATTTCATGTATTTTATCTAAATCACATGATTTTATCAAAAATAATAAAATTAGGAAAAGGAGTCATGGGACCGCCTGCCGGCCGGTCATGCCTTGGCCGTGGCCAGTCCCACACCTCATGTTCCCCATTATTTTATTATTTCTCTCAAATTATGAAAATTCCTTGATTTCATGAATTTTCCCTAAAATTACCTAATTTCATGTATTTTCTCTAAAATCATAGAAAATATTAAAAAATTAGAAAAAACTTGTCGGACCGGGGTCTAGCCGGCCGGACATGCCCTAGCCGGTCCTACACGCTCATTGTTTTATTATTATTTGGTGTTTTGTTTCATGATTTCATGAAAACTCCCTGATTTCAACATAATATCTTGGTTTTCAATAAATCTCCTTGATTTTATGAAAATTATCTAAAATCATCAAAATTTGGTAAAATTGGGAAGAGTGGCTTGGGACCCGTGCCCATTGGCCGACCGGCCATGCCGTGGCCATTTCCGGTCCCACACTCCCATTACCTAGTTTTTCTTTATTAATTTATGTCTTTCATCTTATGGAAGTTCCCTAATTTCGTCAAACTCTCCAGTTTCATGGAATTTCCCTTAAATCAGAGAAAAATACATAAAATCACATAAAACTGGGAAAAGCATGCGGGACCGTGTGTTAGCCGGACAGCCATGCCCTAGCCGTCGCCGGTCCCACATCTTGCAATTCCCTGTTTTATTTATTTTCCCTCATCTCATGTATTTTTCCCAGTTTCAGCTAAACCATGGATTTTGCATATTTTCTCCAAATATTGCTCGAATGTGCACCAGAAAATCTCAAAATTCTCAGGACTGAAACAAGGACGTTATGGTGACACTGGAACATCCCCTTGACCGACCGAGGGTGACCCTGAGGCTTGCAAACATCTGGTCCCGCATGTTTTAATGATTTTAACCTAATTTGCTCAACTGCTCATATTAGGTTCAAACTCTTTCCATATAATTGGAAGTTTGCTCAAACGACCATCTATTGGTCCCATGAACACCAAGAGCTTGTCTCATGACCTCTTGGACGGTCCTTCATATTTCCATAATACCAGGTTTTATTATTTGTCGCTCACACGAGCATTATTTCAGTAAATGATTAAACCAGCATTTGATCATTCTTTCACCAACTGGTCTCAGGAGACTTTGGTATTTTTGCTCATTCAAGCATTTAGGCGATATATGGTGAACCCGTCATCCCATATAGCCGGTCCATGTGTTACTCTATATTGATTTGCAATAAATCACCATTTCGGTAAAATTAGGGTTTTGAATACAGAGCTCTGCAGAAACGTGATTCTGAGTAGAGTCAAACACTCTGATAATTTTATGTTGATTCCATGATTAACATTTTTATTTATTTTGCTCGACCCAGCAGTTAGTAAATTAAATTAATATTTTATTCGGTCCTGCTACCAATAAATTCATCAAACGAGCAATATTTGCTTGAACTGGCAATATTTGCTCGAATCGGCAATATTCACTCAAATTAGCAATATTCGCTCAGACTAGCAATATTTGCTCGGATCAAAGAATATTGGTTCAACAATCAATATTCGACAATTCAACAACACAGTTTGCTCGTTTTAGGTCATAATGGTACCTCGTCTCAGCAGACATACATTTAATTCATGAGTTTCGGAACATTTTCTAAAACGTGTTCAACTCCGCACTACATGGACTCATCGTCCCACAAAGTCAGCAACTGACTCCACAATCACGAGATTTCAATCGTGTTACAATGGGGGATATTAACTAGGGTTTTGGTTTGGAGGTATAAGGTACGTGTGTACACCCACGATGAGAATGTGAGTAAGTCGTGCAATCAGTTGGAAGAATCAGCAAAGTAGTGGGTGGAAAATTAACCAAGTTACCGCACGATGAGTAATTGGTTTAATACGATTCCCCACTTTCCCACTCTCTGATTCCAGAAACTGTCACACTTCATGGGATCATGGTGTTTTCAATTCCGGCATTATAAAATGTCTCTGAATCCTGATTGAAATAACAACATTGAAAAATATTCGAACAATTCGAACATTCGCCTAAACGAGCAATTTCTAATCAAAGTTCATACAGACAATCTTTCGTCTACACGAACTCACAGAAATAACTCTCAATCAGGAAAAACTCAATCATTCAGAGCATTTTCACGCTGAAAGCATAACACACCTACAATCTCAGATCACCATTGATCTCACGCATTTCTCAGCTTCCCTCCTACAGATCAACCCATCCTCTCTTGTGACCGAATTGACTTTGGAACGGCCATTGTTCTTGGTTTAGGACGGAGTCTTACAGATTGATCTCTCGATCTTAAATCACTCCATTCTTACAGTGCATCTGTGTGAGGTTCAACATTTTGCTTGGTTCAAGGAGTCTCCACACGGTCGACTCTTCAATTCCGTAAAAACCAGCAAATCGCTTTTCCCCATCTACACTTAGGTACGCGTACTCGTACACAAATTGGCGGAACTTTTCTTCCCGAAAAATTCTGCTGAGTTTGGAAGCTAAAACCAACTCAAAATCCGGTAGTTAAGTTACGCATACCCGTACATGTACCCAAGCTAGTTATTTCTCAAATCGGTAGTTCATGGACTTAAAGAAATAAATTATAAGGAATCCAATCTTTCAAACCGTGGCTATATTTTTCATGAATTGGTTCAAATGAATCAAACCGATTTTGTTTCAATTATGTCTATGCATAAAGACCTATGCAGTTGAACAACTATTCAACTAGTTCTTTTGAGTCATTTGAACTAGTTATGAGAAAGATGAATATAGTTAATATGAAAGTGCTCATATGGCTAACCATTGGTTAACTATTTGTGAACCAACTAAGTGTAAATGTTTAGGTACGGTTACTCAAACCTAAATGAAATACATTTCATTTGTGTGTGACTAGATAAGTTTCAATCTAACGTTTGAAAGATATTAGCTTAAATGAATCAGGTTTTTCATCTAACGGTGAATATTGAATGCTTTGTTACCAAGGTAAATTAGATTTCAAACCCTGATTTGAAAACTATATAAGAGGAAATCTAGCAACTGGAAAAAATAATCCCCACACCTCATGTGTGATACTAGATGGTTTTGCTAGAGTCGATTATCCTTTAACCTTAGGTTTCTTCTCGAGACCCTGTAGGTTAACGACATAAAGACTTCATTGGGACTATGAAGCCAGACGAAACTACTTCTCTTTTAGTTCAACGATCTGATCTTGCTATTTTCTATCGTACGAGTTCAATTGAATAATTTGCTTGAGATTATATCTCCGATAGGGCAAGATAAAAAGAAATCACAAACATCTTCGTCTCATCGTTTGTGATTCAGCAATATCTTGTTTCGCTACCATATGATTAAGATTATTGTGAGGTGATTGATAAATCTAGGATGTTCTTCGGGAATATAAGTCTGGGTTATCAATTAGTTTCTATTCACCTTGATTTCTATCAAAAGACTGAACAAACTCACTGGTTTATCTGTGGGATACAGATTTATCTATTATCGTAGACTTTTCTGTGTAATGTTACAAAAATTTAGTAACGGCTACAAGTTGTTACCACGTGTCAATTCGTAACGGCCCTCAGCTTTTACGGCCGCCGTTGCAACCCTAAATTCATAACGGCTACATTGCTGTTACAAAAAAAATGTAACACCCACTTTTGAAACAGGCGAGAGCCGTTACAACTCGTTTTTGTAACGGCTCAGCTCCGTTACGAATCCTGGAATTTGATGTAGTGAGGTTTGTTTATTAAAGTCTTCGACTTTGGGTCGTAGCAACTCTTGGTTATGGGTGAGATCAGCTAAGGGAATCAAGTGCGTAGTATCCTACTGGGATCAGAGACATAAGGAGCGCAACTATAACTTGAATCAGTGTGATATTGATTAGGGTTCAACTACAGTCCAGACCAAAGTTAGTTTGTAGTAGGTTAGTATCTGTAGCGGCTTAATACAGTGTGGTTTTCAATATGGACTAGGTCCCGGGGTTTTTATGCATTTGCAGTTTCCTCATTAACAAAACTTCTGGTGTCTTTGTTATTTCTATTCCGCGTTATATTTTGTTATATGATTGAAATATCACAGGTTGTGCGTTGTATCGATCAATTGTGAAATCCAACCTTTGATTGTTGATTGGAAATTGATTGATCCTTGGATATTGATCTTTGGTACCATCCAAGTTTGTATCTCTTGTATTTGATAAAGACTCACATATTTCTATTTGTTTGAGTATAGATCAAATCGAGAGATAGAGATATTAACTTCTTGATATACTTTTTATTAAGATTGAGTCTAACTGTCTAGTTGATTCTCTTAAAAGTATATTCCAGTTAGTCCATACAGATTTCTAATCGAAATATTGGTTGAGATTGTTGAACCCCCGCTTTTTCATTTTCACATGATCATCTTTTGACTTAATATTTAGTTTCCAACAAATAAATCGTTTCCAACTAAACTCGTCAAGAATACGATGAACATAGATAAAACAAAAAGTTTCCAACACATATTTTAAGAAATAGATAACCGAGATAAACTCGACTCGAAATATCAAATGTGTATAATGTAAAAGTCTATATATTTAACTTAGTCTCTTTAGAAGATAAAATAGAATAGACTTCTAAGTGATAGATAAGTTTTAGTCTCCACATACCTTTTGTTAATAAAGTTCCTCCAAACTCCTCAGTAGATCTTTTTCTTCAATTAGTGAAGGCCGTGAAGTCTAAAGTTCAACTACACATTCTATCCTAATCCGAGACATAGCTATAAGTAGATTAGAAATTAAGTATATAGTTTTGAACAAATAAACTTGACAACAAGCTTGAGATAGAAACGCTTGCGAGTTCGACCGAGCAGTACTCTAACATGAAGTATATATGTATCAAGATTCATCTAGTATTTCTCTTCATTTTTTATGTTCCGTTGTTTGTTTTTTTCAACTATATAATAAGAGTCAAGAGATTTCTTTGGTGGGTTTGATGTGTGGTGAATGGTAAGGGTGGTTGAGTGATGTGGGTTGTGTTTTTGAAGTAATTGGTGTACGGATGGCCGATGTTATGGTCAGTGATGGGTGGTGGAGGTGATAAGGATGGTGAATTGTGCTGGTGGTTAGTGGTGGGTGGTGAAGTTGGTGGGGGGTGGTGATTTATGCTAGAACATTTGTATCAAAATAAGTTCAATTTCCAAACATTAAAATCAGGCATTTGGACAGTTTGAGACGGTTAGAAGGAAGTTTAAATAAATACAGTTTAGAAAACAACTTGGTTTAAGGGTATTCCAGATAAAAGTATTTATTTTTTTCTGGGAAGAATATCCAAAATGGATAATTGAAAAGTATCTTTTTGATTACTGGGCATTTAAACAATATCAAACTTTACATGTCCTTTTCACCTAGAAATTATTGTTTTAGGGGTATTTGACCAAATTTGTGTTTTATTATTTCTTTTTATTGAACATTCGTGGTTCATATCAGAAACATTACTGAATTAAAACCTTATGAACACTCCTCTACCTGCCAATTGATATATGTTGTTGATTAAAATTAGAGCTCTATGAATCCATAAAAAGGTTAACAACTCATTTTCGAGTTTCTGAGTGCTATGCAAAAATAGACTGCAATTGATTTCCATTTAGAAAAAAAAAAAAAAAAACATTTGGAGATACCCTACAAATTGGGGAATACTCGTGATTAATGGTCAAAAATACCGTATTACAGTTGGCATGGGCATCATCTATCAAGACCACGATGATTCTCTCCATCTTACAAAAGGCACATAATTTATATTTTATCTAACTTAACCCATAATGCAAAAATGATATTTTTAAATGGGGGAAAATATGGTTAGCCCAATTTAAGAATTTTTTATATTATGAACCTACCATTAAGATATCCTATATTAGAAACCCAAAATTAATTTTAGAACTATTAGTTTTACTATATTGACCTTCTACTATAATAATTATTTTATTTTTATATTAGTAATTATCCATATTTTTATAGTGACCCCTAAATTAACTCTGACCGTTATAATTCATAACCACCCTAAATTAACTCTGGCCGTTATAATTCATTACCACCCTAAATTAACTCTGACAGTAACCTCCCTAAAATCGCTCATTCTAATATTTGACCGTAATCGTTATATAACTCTTTGAAAATTCAAATTATTACAATTAAGTGATAATACCAATTCTTCACGAGTAAGTTTTTGCAAAAAATAGAATTGTCACTGAAAATTTCAACTTTTCACGGTTTGCGCTTTGAAAAATTTCAATTATTACCGAAAATTCCATTTTTCACATTATAATTTTAACGTTTTGCAACCAGTTTTGCTTCTAAAAAATTGCAATTATCACTATCAGGTGAAAATTTTAATTTTCACAATTGTATGATAATAGCAGTTATCATCACCAGCCTAATGAAAAAATTGCAATTATCACTATCTGCCCTTTGGTTGAAAATTTTAATTTTCACAATTACGTGATAATATTAATCACAGTTATCACCACTAGCCTAATGAAAATTTATACTTTCACAATTATGTAATAATCGCAATTTTCATATCATGGATACAAAAATTTATCAATTGAGAACTGAAATTATATATGATCTCCATCGTTGCCAACAAGCCCAATGGTCTCAGTATTAATTAAGTTTTGTTCCTTTTCAAATCAATCCTACTTGCCTAATGAAAATACCAATTTTCATTTAACATCGATTCCAGTCTACACTTAAAAAACTTGCTAAAGTTTTCAATCAATCTAAGAAAAACAAAACACTGTCGAGGTAACATGGATTTGGCTTGGGAGAGATCCTGAACTTGTGAGCTTGTAGCCAAATTCTATAAAAAAAACTTACGTATACCGCATCATTCACGTACTATCATCACAGCCCAGTAGCGCTAATTCTACTGCAACTTCATTATTTGGATCCGTCGCTGCAAATTAAGAAGGAGACGCAAGAACATTAATGTGCCGAAGTAATATACCAACTAAATTTTTGTAAAGTAAATAACCATTCAATTGAGATCCTAAATAGTCGCATCTTCCTATAAATAAAGGAATCAATTAATTGATAGCAAAGAGTGGATAATTATAACGGCCGAAATTAAGGGAACCAAATTAATGGTTTGACCACAAATTACACCCATAAAAAATGCCCATGTCATCATCGGATTTAAAAAAAATAAAATAAAAATCGATAATAGTACTTTAGTTAATTAAGGTTATTTTAGTCATCTTGAAAATCTAAAAATATAAATCCAATATGAAACTACTAATCTTAGTCGTAGATCTTGTATTCTGGGCTACATATATATCTAATCTTAATGATGGGTTAATAGAAGAGAGAGGAAGTAAATTTGAGTTCCTCAGAAATTTCCACATTTTTAAATTTATCTAACTTAACCCATAATTTAAATTTATGTAAATGCAAAAATGGTAGTTACAATCTTCCAGTTTCGTTTCATAAGAATATAGTTAGCCAAACGAGTCACGGTAAATGATTTCAAAGACATGAACCACCTCAACCCATTAAATACCAACCGGATAGTTGGTGTCGTCATGGTCTTCATCATGACTACCATGTCGACTCTATTTTCGTTTATAATTTTTTATTGTTGTGTTGAGGGCAGAAAATCGAATCATCATGTGTTCGGCTCATTATTATGCATTTACATCCTTTTCATTAAATCTAAAATCGAGTTAAGCGTAAAATCGACACGATACGGTGGATGAAAGACATACCCACTGTGTTTGTTTTTCATTTTAAATAATAATCGGCATCGTCAAAAATCTACCTAAATAGATAATTTTATATGGATACATCCATCCTTATGCATCCTTATATGGATACATCCTTATATATATCCTAAATAGATAATATTATACGTTTGTTTATTATGCATTTACATCCTTTTCATTAAATCTAAAATCATTTAAAATAACACGATCGGTGGATGAAAGACATCGTGTTTGTTTTTCATTTTAAATAATAATAAAGATCGTCAAAAATCTACCTAAATAGATAATTTTATATGGATACATCCATCCTTATGCATCCTTATATGGATACATCCTTATATATATCCTAAATAGATAATATTATACGTTTGTTTATTATGCATTTACATCCTTTTCATTAAATCTAAAATCGAGTTAAGCGTAAAATCGACACAGTACGGTGGATGAAAGAATACCCACTGTATTTGTTTTTCATTTTAAATAACAGTTGGCATCGTCAAAAATCTATCTAAATAAATAATCTTACATGGATATTATCTTACAAGGTTTGCACCAATTTTTCTTTAGAGCCCAAAAGACAGTGAATTTGATGTCATTATTTTGATGATATGTTCCTTTTTTAAACTCTAGACTCCTACCAAAAATGAGCACAATTCAATATACTAAACCCGTTTTAATTTTAATTGTTAATTTTCAATAGTTGATTTTCAGAGTGGTAGAGGGGGTGTTATACGTCTCGGATTTTTTATTTTTTTTATTTTTATAGGGATGTCGAATTTCATAATAAAAAAGTATATTGGCTTCAAATTCACCGTCGTTTGGTCTTTCAAAAAAATTAATGCACATCTTATAAGATAGTGTCCCGTATAAGATTGTCCATGGATCCTCACTAATTTTCTTTTATTTTTTATATCATCATTCTTTTAATTTTGAATATTTATCTCCCACAGACTTCGCTCTCTTTTATCTTGAAGCCAATATTTAAATAGATTTGTAGCTTTAATCTACTAGTGCATAGAATGCATGCTTTTGCAATGCTATCAGTCTTCACGATGATCTTGCATATACAGAGCTTAAACACAATGGAAAAGGTTTGACTTCTTGCATATGTATGATAAAGAGGGTTTTCTTACATGCGTTTAGAGTTTTATTGCTAAGCCCCTCCAGTTCACTGTTTTTACACCAAATATTGAACATTTTTCCAATAAGGATCATGGGTAATAGAGTCCAAGTTCTGTGAAATAAGGAAGTCACACTGGTTTTTGAGGGTAGTTTGATCAGGTAATTGGGCGACTAAAGATATTTCTTCAATAGCTAACATAGATCATGACTTGCATTTCTCGTTTCAAGAAAATTAATTGTACAACACAGTATTGCTTTGAATTCATATTGAATCCAAGGGATTTAGGGCATCGGGGTCCATTTGGGTCTATAAGATTATGGGCAAGATACTCCTTTATTTTAGGAGCATCTCTTATAAAATACGATATGATCAAATGGTTGGAATCGGTTCCGGGTTATACCATCAATTCATCCCACTACATGTAAAAAATTGGATATCTTTGGGGGGTTATGACTCTTTCTCTTTGCGATTTACCTGTAATTGATATCTTCATTTGTACCCGGGTTTTGACTATCTTGTATATTATTCTTGTAAGCGATCATGTATTACTATTTTGATTTGAATAAATTGAAACATGTTGACTGATATCAGAAATGTCAACAAATGAAAACTTCATAAGTAAATACTCTACTTACTAGTTGATATGTTATTGAGTAAAATTTGAGTGTTATTCAAAACTATACTGTAATTTTCTTTCATTAACTGAAAAGACGAGGGTACCCAAATACATCACAATTTTTTATTTATGAACTTATAAGTCCTCTACCGAATGTGATCTTCTATGGACAGAGTCGATACAATACAACAATTCGTATCACACTTTGTGTGATTGTCTATGGATACAAGATTGAGACAATACAACAACAAGATCACTTGTGTGATTGACTATGATACAAGATCGAGACGATACGACAACAAAGTGTGTACTAGTTAATAGGTTCGGAAATAACCGAAACTTTATATAGGATCAATATCAAGTATTACGGAGTTAACATAATTGTGTATTTTACTTAATTATAATGCGGAAAACAAAGTAAAAGACACAACAAGATTTTGTTAACGAGGATACTGCAAATGCAGAAAACCCCGGGACCTAGCCCAGTTTTGAATACTTTCAGAACTAAAGCGCTATAAAAAATCTAATACCAACGTCGTACAATTGAGGCCAAGAAGAATACCCTAGCTAATTAGTTCCCTCAGTATTCCTGCGCCTTCGGCTTCTAGAGTCACGCAGGTGAATAGAAAGTTCTTTAAATCGTATTCCTAACAGCAAAGGAAGAATCGGTTTGGTAACCACTCTAATCAATCTTGCTAGAAGATAAGATGAGTTATTGACAAATGCTCTTATGAATCTAATAAACTCCTTTGTATGGTTAGATCAATCTATCCAATGATTACCGAAATAATCAAGTTTAGATTCGCACTCAATCAATATATAGATCTCAAAGAGAAACTAAAGAGAGTTATCGATCTCATGTAACTAATTAATCAAGTCTATCAAAGATAAAACGATTCTAGTTTGATCCCATCCGATCAAGGTTTGTGCACTAAATCCACAAGATACGAAAACTAATAAGAATTATTTTTCGTCTTCAAATCTTTTATTGTCTTCAAATACCTGCAAAACAACACTTGAATCCTCTTGTGATCAACCACACACAGAACGGAGTTTGTTAATAATAGATTATCACAAGATGTCTTTAGATCCGAAGATTGTTCTAAAGATCTTTTCGATACTTTGATCTAGTCTGAGTGAATCTTATATCAGAATAGAAGATTATCAAGAATAAACAAACTAGGTGCAATAAAAGTTTCAACAACCGTTTGTTAATCAAATCAATAATCGAAAACGAATAACATTGCAATTATCTAGTTTTCCACCAACGGTACTCGTAGAGCTTTTTGATCCCACATAAGTCTTTAAACGAGTGGTCGTAAGAGATTTCACCTAATTAGGATACTTTCCTCTCTGATTAGACGGATCCACCAGAAATAATAAGTAATCAAGTTTGCCTGGCTCTTAGGATAGTTTGCTAGAAATGCAAACTTAGGTATTTATAGACCAAGGTTGTTTGGATACCAAGGAATTTCCAAAACCGAAAATATTCTTAAGATATGCAATGAATGTCCATATTCGGTTTTCCTAATTCTAATAAATGTAATCCAATATTTTCCGAAATCTCTCGTAGAAAATCTCCAATTAATAAATGCACATCACTAATTTTTATTCTCTAGAGCTATGCATTAATTGCTGGTAATTAAAGCATATAAAACCAAAAACATTAATTAAAAGATTCTCAATTTATTTCGGTACATGATCACCTTGAGTACCAAGGAATATCTTTGAACAATAAATGATAAGAGTTAATGCTCATGCTCAAAGTATGTTGACATCTCTACACAGCAAATCCTAATTCCGAATATACACAAGTTCATGAAGAAAATATGTAATTCATGGAAAAATGGATTTGCATATTGTAATCGGTTCTACCACACTTCCAACAAGTTTAGAATTAGTTCTACAAAAATTCCAAGACTACTATGTGACCGGTCATGCCAAGTCACAATGACTAGTTGTGACCGGTCCTACCAAGTCTTATACATGGGTTCAGATCGGTTATACCAATCACATGGATCAATTCTACCTAAACATGGTACCTACTTGTGATCGGTCAAACCGGTCACTAGGATCGGTCATACCAATTACAAGGATCAGTCACACAACCTCTTATAATCGGTCACACCAATTACCAAAATCGGTCACACCAATTACAAGGATCGATCATAACATCTCATGGTGATTACTTAATTTCGGAAACGCCAATTACCAGAACGGGTCATACCATTAATTTCATAAGTCTTGGTATTGTGATCAGTTATACCAAGATACATAACATGAGTTAAGATCGGTTCTACCAACTCACACATATTGGTCATCCAAAGAATATGCAATGAATAGCCGGACCAATATACCTATGGATTTCCCTTTCAATTCAGGAAACAAGTTCACTAACCTACTTCCTTTAAACAAATGTAAAACTTTATTTCCTATGATGAAATCTTCACCATAAACTCATACACATAATCATAAAAGTGTATACAAGATTATGTCGATGTCATACCTACGAAGTTCAAAAGATAAGTGTTATACTTCGTAATGTAATTCCTTAATACTATGACCATACTATTATGATCATGTCTATCCACTAGAGTATTATTTATATACAAGCTTAGCATGTTAAGTGTTTGGACCATATAATTATAAAATGAGCTTAATAGGATCTGCAACCCATTAGACTTCAGCAGAAATATTGGGTCATGGGTTGGAGCCTAAGTCCATTAAGGTTCAAAAATCTAATATGTTAGCCTAATTAAAGGTGACTACATTGATTGTACCCAAAAAGGTGGATGCATATTTTAAGGGTAAGACCATCCATTAATTCAAACCAAGAAGTTAAAATTAATCTGGATTTGTATCTAGTCCAAATACATTAATTAATATGATCATCCTAAAAGAATGGAATGAATAAAGGTATAGATGGGGAAAAACGGTTCACTGGTTTTTTGGAAAGTGAAGAGTCGAGCGTGTTGTTGAGACTCCTCGACCGAGAAAACTGCTTAACCTCACACAGATGCATTGCAAAGGGAGTGCTTAGATTTGAGAGATCAATCTGTAGGACTCCGACCTAAACCAAGTCAATGGCCATTCTAGAGTCAATTCGGTTGCAAAGAGGGATATGGGTTGATCTATAGGAGGGAAGCTGAGAGTTATATGGGATCAATGATGATCAAGGATTGTGGATGTGTTGAAGGTTTCTGCAATAATTAGTGAACTGTTGAGTTCGAATAAGTTCTGATGGATTGATGAATTCTTGAGAGTAGTTACTCAAGAATTTCTGGATGATTGTTGATAGATAGTGATCATTCCTTGTCATCAATCAAGGATTCAAAGACTTATTTATATTGTTAGAGTCGTGAACACCTTGATTCCTGTAAGTGTGACGATTTCATGAGTGGAAGAGTGGGAAGGTGGAAGATCATGGTAAAGTCAGTTCCATGTCGTGTGGAGACTTGAAGGATCATGCACTCACTACTTTGCTAACTCCTTCAACCGTTTACACAAATTAGGCACATTTCTCGTCGTGGATGAATCCACGTGTTGTAGGCCGCCAGACCAAAACCCTAGTTGTTATCCCCCAATTTGACGTAATTGATGTCTCACAAATCGTGGAGTCTGCATGACAGGCATGTATTTAGTTTGTCAGTTGTTGACTGATTAGGCAATGATCCTAGATTTTGTTGAATCGAGCATGTTTGACAAGTGCTCAGCGATTCATGAACGAAAATATTGTAAATTCAATGAGTTGTTGAAATATTGAAGAGTTACTAAATATATATGAATTATTCGAGCAACTGACCAAGTATTGCTCGATTCGACGAAATACTGATAAATTGCTGAGTATTGATAGTTGGGTCAATATTCGAGCAACTAAGCAAGTATTGCTCAATTCGACGAATTACTGAATATTTGAGAATTTGACGTGAAATTGAGCAAGTATTGCTCAATTCGACGAATTACTGATGAATTGATAAATTGATGTGTAATTGAGCAAGTATTGCTCAATTCGACAATTTACTGCTGAATTACTGAATATTGATAGTTGGGTCAATATTCAAGTAACTAGCCAAAGTTGCTCAACTCGATGAAATATTTATTGGTGACGTGACCCAATAAAATATATAAAAATATTGGTAGGTTACCAGATATTATATGTGAAAAAGCGGGGGTCAAACAACCTCACCCAATATTTCGATTAGCAATCTGTATGGACAACTCTGAGTTGTTTTCTAGAGAATAAACTAGACTCAATCAATAGAAAATACTCAAGGAGTTATTATATCAATCTCTCAATTTGATTTACTCAAGAAAATGTGATTCGCGAGTCTAATCAAAGAGAGATAATTTGGATGGTACCAAAGACCAATATCCAAGTGTCAATCAATTTAAATCAACAACCAATAAGGTCGGATATTCTAGTTGATTGAACAACGCACAACTTGTATTATTTCAATTATATAACAAAATATAATGTGGAAAAGAAATAACACAAACACCGGAATTTTGTTAACGAGGAAACCGCAAATGCAGAAAAACCCCAGGACCTAGTCCAGATTAAATATACACTATATTAAGCTGCTACAGATACTAGCCTACTCCAAATTAACTTCGGTCTGGACTGTAGTTGAACCCCAATCAATCTCACACTGATCCAAGGTACAGTTATGCTCCTAAGCCTCTGATCCCAGCAGGATACTGCACACTTGATTCCCTTAGCTAATCTCACCCACAACCAAGAGTTGCTACGACCCAAAGTCGAAGACTTTAGAAAACAAATCTGTCTCACACAGAAAAATCTACAAGATAGATAAATTCGTCTCCCACGAATAAACCTATGAGTTTTGTTCCGTATTTTGATAAATCAAGGTGAACATGAACCAATCAATAAAACCAGACTTATATTCCTGAAGAACAGCTCAGTTTTATCAATCACCTCACAATAGTCTTAATCGACGCAGCAAAAAAGATATTGTGGAATCACAAACGATGAGACAAAGATGTTTGTGATTACTTTTATATCTTGCCTATCGGAGATAGAAATCTCAAGCCAATTACTACAATTGTACTCATACGATAGAAACAACAAGATTAGATCACACAACTACAAGAAAAGTAATATCGTCCTGGCTTCACAATCTCAATGAAGTCTTTAAGTCGTTAACCTAGTTTTAGAAGAAGAAAACCAAAGGTTAAAGGAGAATCGACTCTAGCTTAGCAAACTAGTATCACACATAATGTGTGGGGATTAGGTTTCCCAGTTGCTAGAGTTCTCTCATATATAGTCTTTCAAATCAGGGTTTGCAATCAATGTTAGCTTAATAATAAAGCATTTAATATTCACCGTTAGATGAAAACCTGATTGGATACAAGATAATATCTCTCAACCGTTAGATCAAAAACTTAGCTTGCCATACACACATGTACATGACCATTTTGGGTTTGTGTAACCGTACCCAAATGTGTACACTAGTTGTTTCAAGATTAGTCAACCAAATGGTTAGCCAAATGATAAATTTCATATCAATCATATTCTTCTTCACCATAACTAGTACAAATGACTCAAATGAACTAGTTAGAGATTTTTTCAATTGCTATGAGATCTTATGTACTACACAAGACGCAATTGAAGAAAAAATGATGTGATTCACTCGAATCGATTCATGAACTATAAAGCCACGGTTTGTAATAGCATTCCTTAGATAATTTAAATAAGTTCACGAATATCGTTTGGGTTACACCGTAAAGTTGTTGATATGGCAACATGTAATATTCAGGGTTGGATGGCTTGTTGGAAATTCATTCGGGTATTGACACCTGCAGAGGGATACTCCCAATTTTGCTTTATTTCCATGTACCCACGAGCACCCTAGAATCATGTCATAATTTGGGCATTTTTTGACAATGTGGAATTTTCCATGTGTCAGAGCATCTCCTACCTTAGTTTCAAGGTTAATATAGCCGTACGCGCTTATTGCTTCTCCTTCCGGGTTTTTGATCACAATTGGGGAGTGGGTAGCCTCCTGATTTGAAATTCCTGCAGCTCTCAGAGTCTTGACGGTAACAATGTTGAAGTTAGAGGCCGCGTCAATCAGTGTGCCATCAAATGTAGCATTTTTTAGGTAAGCCATGGTCAGCAGTCCCCAGTTGCACTTTCCAACAGCACTTCCTGAGAGAGTTTGGGGTTTCAGAGCGGCTTTTTCAGCAAAAAAAGAGTTGCTTTCCTGACACAACACGATTGAGGGCTGTAAATATGTCTTGAAACTGCGCCTTGGAGAAATATAGGATCTCGCACACATGTTGCATCATGGACTGCACAGTTTTGTGAACGGAGTCCCTAGAGGGCATACAACTCCTGACTGGAATAGGATCTCTGTGAACTCCCTCATTGCCCAGTTGGAGTTCTCCCGCTTCTACTTTTCCTTGAAGATGCGCTTCAATCTATTGCACTCATTAGTCGGGTGATGGACGAACCTTTGGTAATGGAAATACTTTGGATTTTCCATTACCTCTTCAGTTGGCGGGGCACTTGATAAGAGGCAGCTTGATGGAATCATCTTGAATCCACGCTTCTAAGAGTTGAATTACCTCTTCGATTGGGAATGGGAAATCTAAGTCGGTTTCTCCGGCTTCTTGGTGTTGCATGGGAGCTTTGGTCGTGGCCTTTCGAGGTGGAGCCGCCTGATATGTTGGTGATGCATGTTTGGGTTGATGTTCTTCCACTGGAGATTTCCTTTTTCCTCCTTCACTCACCACGCTTATAGAGGGCTCGGTGTTATATTTCTTGTTGATGGGGCGTCTGTTTCCTTGAGTTTCATGTGCATCTTCACCTATGGCCAACTTGGTTCTTTCTAACAATACTGGTGCTATTGTAGCCGACCGTTTAGCAGCTTCATGAAGTTCAGAGAATGTATGGAAGCGTAAATTTTCCAGTAAGGCGTGATAAATGGGAACCATACCATTGATACAAGAGTCCATCAATTGTTGTTCAGTCACGTTTGGGTCGTGACAATCCAGCGCCTGATTTCTATATCTCTTGGCATAATCATTCGGATGTTCGTTATTTCGTTGGAACATCCTTCATAAATCTAAAAAGGTGATTTGCTCAGACATAAAGAAATACTTATTGTAGAAAGTTGCGACCATCTCACGCCAGTTAGGTATGTTGTTTGGTGCAATGTTGTTGTACCAGGTGTATGCTCTTCTAGTAAGTGACTTTGAAAATTCTTTCAGGAGGAGGACATGATTGTACTCGTGTTCACCCAAGGATTCTAGAAATCGAGAGATATGTTCACGTGCATTACCAGTGTCGTCATATAGGGAGAATTGAGGAGATGAATATTCCCTCGAAAGAGGAACTCTTTTCACATCAGGAGGATATGGAGGTTGATGCTAGTGCATGTCCACCGGGTTTTCCATGTCTCTATTTAGGAGAAGGCGTTCCAAATCTTCACGCGTGATGAAATTTGGTGGCTGATTCCTCTCCAATGAACGGGCCTCTTCATCCACAAGGGTGCGTCCTGCTGAGGTGCTGGCGCTAGGAGTATTAAAAGCGCTCCTTATTGGCTCTGGTAGGCGTGATTCCTGTGGTAGATGCTCCGTTAACGTCTTGAGGAAAGTAAGTACCTCCTTTTGAGTTGAATCCATGTCCGTCTGAGCCTTATCTAGAACTTAATGTCTTTCCATCAAATCTGCAATGGTAATAGTAGGTTTGCCTCCTCTAGTTCCTCCAGATTATCGTCCTGATGGTGGAGTGGCGGCAACTCTGGTGATAACTGGGGGCGTCACGCTTGAAGAAATATATGGGGTGGCGGCAGCGGCTCTGGCTCTAGTGATCGGAGGTGTAACGCCTAAGGGAACATTTCCTGCGCCGATGGTGGTGATGGTCATGCTAACAGGTAGTAAATTGATGCCACTGTAAGGGACGTTGATACCAAGGACGTTCTCAACGCTGGTGGCATCAAGGCTTGTTGATGATCTAAATCCAAGCTCTACCATCTTAAAATTGGAATTGAAAATTAATATTGCAACCAAGACATTAATATCCTACTGTGGTCTCCAATTGTTTATGAGTAAAGATTGTTTTTGATGGTTTTGGTAAATTTGGGTGTGTGGATGAGAAACGAGCCAAAACCTTAAATAAATGCACTACATAGGAATACTTTAGTTTCGAGAGATCAATTTGTATAATCCTGTCCTAAACCAAGAAATGGTCGTTCCAGTCTTGCTTCGGTCACAAATTTAAGGAGAAGGGTTGGTTTTAGGGAGGGAAGCGAAGAAGGTGTTGAGACCAGAATGGTTAATTTTGAAGATGTGGTTATTTTATCTCTTGTATCAGAATTTGGAACTGGTTTGCGGAATGAAAGCTATCAGTTCTTTGGTATTTTTTGGATAATATGTTGTTGTTCTCACCAAAACTTGGTGTTTTGTGGAAATAGGTGAAACCTATTTATACAAGTCATAATTGAAAGCACCGTGGTCTTGTAGGAAGTGGGAGTGATTGAGTGATGTAAGAGTGGAGTAATGTGTAACTGCTAGAAACCACGCCTCCACTATAAAGGAAGCGGGTTTGTTTACACCCACTACTTCTTGCCACCACCAACTTCCCTGTTTTCCTGACACTTTCTTATGATGGACGTGTTGCACGCCGCACGTTGTAAACCGCCAGACCAACACCCTGGTGAGTATCCCCCAGTTTGTGACATGTTTGATGTCTCGAGTGTTTTCTTGGAAAACGTGTAGCAGATTGCTATGTGTGGAAAGACAAAGTCAATAGACTTTCCGTAGGAAAATAGCATGTGATGTTATTAGGCTTGCCTTGGATGGCCGCCTAAAACTTGCCACAAGCCTGTCAATTCCATGGAGAATTTGGACGCTGAGATTTTAACTTATGATAAAGGATGGCCATTGATTATGGCCACATCTTGTTGTATAATAAAGTGGCTCCATTGGCATGGTACCGCCTGGCATAGCCATGGAATATAGGTCATGCTAGTGGCGTAGCTGTGGAAGTTGTTACGACATATTGGTGTTATACCCAAATATGACTTCGGTAACATTGGCCATGTTGCTAAGTTAATATTAAGGTCTTAGGATAATCACTTGACCTAGTTAGCATGGAAAATTTTATCTAAATTAAGGTTTAGCGTATCAAAACCCTAATTAGCACGTGTTGCATGGATATGGAACTGTGGCGTGGTTGGTATAGTTAGCGCATGCCAGTTGCACGAAGTAGCGCCTGGCGTATCCATGACCGTTAGGTTTTGGCACATTGGTGTTAGACCCAAATGTGGCGTGGCAACATTGTCCATATTGCCACATCAATCCCAATGCTCAGGAAAATGCTACTTGGGTATGCACGTTTGGCATGCCAATTAGCGCATTGGTGCAACTTTGGAAAGCCAATTTGGTATTGGCGCAACTTTACTTCTCTTTTTTAATACTGTGGCAAGTTTAGAGCAACCTGATTGGTCGAAAAAGAAAGGGATGGCCAAACACGAGTGGACACACTTCTGATATGAGTGTGGCAAGTTTAGAGTGGCCTGATTGGTCTAAAAAGAGAGGGCCGTACAGTATGGCCCCACACACAACTATCACATGCGTGTGGCGGTTTTAGGACGACACAATTGGTCTAGGGAAATAGGGCCGGTTAGGCAACATGGGGCGTGGCCAATGGAAAATGGCGTCGGTTTGGCCTAAGGCGTGGCCACGCCTCCCTTTACTATTGTTCTTATTCTGCGGCTCATTTTTTTCTCGTTTTCTGATTCTGGCCAAGATTTTGCACCTACTAATCCATGGAAGATTAATTACCTAGTTTGCTTAGGCTTAAGTTCGACAGGCAAAGCCCGATATACTGTGCAAGGCGCAAAACCCTAATTTTTGCAAATTAGTCAGGGTAATATCTGAATCTTGTGAATTATCACAAAATTGGTTGAATTCTATGTGTTGACACAGAGTTCTTTAAGTTCATTGCCAGAGAGCAGTATGCTTTATGATTGAATACTTTATGCAAAGACCTTATCCTTGATACTTGGAAATTCTTACTACTCTGCTGCGAGTGAACACAAATTGTCATGCCACATCAACATTAAGGGTTCAGCCGGGGAACATAGCACAGAAGGCATTCAAAGAAACTTATATTAACTGAATAATACATGCAAGGTGCCAAAATTTACAGAATATATGGGATTGTTGCTACATGCACCATTCTAGGTAAATTTCATGAGGAAATATTGAGTTTCTCAATAAATGTGCCAGTGGAGAGGTTGAACACTCACTTCTTTACATGGCTCAATTTCTTTGCATAGTGATGGCATATTAAATGCAAGGTTTATAATTTTAACCCTGGACTAAAAACCAAAATCAATGAAGAGATATAATCTCTTCTTATAATTCCTGATTGAGATTCATTATGTTTTAAATCTCGGAATTGTAATTGAGTTTAGTTCATTCAGGTTTCCTAAGAAAAATTTGATGGGGTATTTTGGTATTCCCGCATTTTCAATTGGTATCAGAGCAGGAAAACACGTGAAAGACCTAATAAGTCTGTGTTTGAAGAAATTTGATTATATGGACAGAGACGAAGTCTCTGATAACCGTACCACCAGTTTGACAAACACTATTGTTGTATATTATTTTAATGAGTTTGAGTTCTCAAACTCTCATATAGATGAACACTCTGCTCCCATAAAATAATTAAAAATTGATGAGTGTAATCCATATTATCTTAATGATGAGTCTGATTCAGAAGTAGAACGAGAAGCGACCAAATAAAGTACTGAGATTTTAAAATATGTTGGATCTCGGTCTTATGAGGTCAATAGGCTGAAATACAAAGTGAATACTCTAATTGGTATTATTTTTGAACGTGATTCTAAAACAAGGATATTCCTTGAAGAACATATCGAAGTGAAAGTGAAGATTATTTCGCTTGAGGCTAAACTTAAAGATAATACCTTAGAAATCAAGAGATTGTTGAGTACTACTCCACGTTGCGATAGTGAATCCAAATAATTTACCATGATTTTAGCTTCTGGAAAGGACGATGAGTTAGTAAAGGTAATAACACTTGTTTTTCATGATAAACTAACAAAATCGCACACAAAAACTGATAAAAAAAGTACTAGCACTCTGTCAAGAGATGATCAGTTAAATTTCTATGACCAAGAAAAAACTGGGTCTCTAAGGAGGAAGAGTTATTCACAAAACGAGTATGATAAGATTACCTATTTTGATTTCATTGAAATTTATAAAGTTTGCTTCTATTTCAACACTAACGGGCATGTTCAAAGAAAGTGTAAACTGAGATTGGAAAACTATCAGTTTGACCGTCTCCAAAACACCTTATATTTAATTCTGAATGGTGTGACTGATATTCGAATGTATAAACTTCTTGGGGTGAAAACATGTTCAGGAAAATTTGCTACTAGAAATTTCAGTTCTCCATGGTCCACAAATATTCGAACAAGTCAAAAAGGTGGTATGCAAAATCGGTTAAAGAAGAACTCAGAAAAACCGTCTCAGATATGGGTTCGTAAGTATACTCATACGCATCCTGAGAAAATTGATGGAATAATAAATGAAACAGTTTAATAAGCTAACATGAATTTGATCATTACATGATACAAGGATCTCATCGATAAACTATCATCACCTTCCATCCAATCAAACTTAGGTAAGGATTCTAATCTTGTCTCTTCTCATGATGACAGTAAATTCTATGATCAATTTTTATGTCCAAAAATAAATTTCTCAACGAAAGGAAGAGGTAAAAACAAAGAAAAACATCAGCATAATCCATCCGGTGAGAGTTCGGCTCACCCTTGTGCAAGTTAGTCACAAGTTTTGGAACCTGCTGGATAAGGAATTGTTGTGTAATAGGTGTACTATTTGTCTCAAATAGTACTTTGGGTAATGAGCTATAATCGTCTTCGTATTGTAACCTTTACATATTTCTATGATTATTCCAATCTAACAAGATTGCTAAAATTTCCTGTTGAACCGGGCTCCATAAAATATAAGCATTCAATGATTTTGCCTACATGAATATTAATACTCTTGTGCTCTAAACTCATTGTTTATTGATCCAAGAATATTTTTTAAATCAAAAAGGAATATATATCATAGAAAAATGTAGAAAATTCCAGTACTGAAAAATATTTTGTGCTCCCTAAAAAGATATTCCTATTTACCTCTAAAAAAAAGGGGTCTCTGTTTTTAGGAACGTTGGTATGTGCACCTTGAGAAAGTACCTGTCGTACGAAAATCCTAATCCCTACGGAAGGTCTCGAACCATCCGTATATCCAGAGAATACCTTTTACAAACTTGTTTATATACCCAAACTTGTGTTGAGAAATTCTCATCCAAGAAGATCCTCAACCAAGCATGTCTTCTATGTCACGAATCTTTGAAAGCATGGAAGAAGCTATTAACTTTTACGGCGGTGTTGAAACAAGAGGAAAGAAGAGAACTCTGGTAGATAACGAAGTTGTTGAATCATCTGAAGATCTTCCAAGAGTGAATTCTTATTTCTCTTATGATCATCAATATATTGACCATAAAGAGATGATCTCTACTAATGTTGTTTATGATTTTCTTAAACAATTTGAGGAACCAAAGAGAACTTGTTGAAACACTAAAAGGTCTAGACATGGTACAAAATGAGTTGAAAAAGGTTTCTGCTGACCTTGTTCTCATGAAATCTCATGTTTGTGATCCTCTCAATGAGAATATTTTCTCTGAAGATCTCGTGGATACATTTGATGACAAATTCAAAGGTCTCAATACCAATGAAGAGTCTGGAAAAATATAGCTTATTTTGTTTTCGTCTATGTACTAGGAAACTTCTTATGAGAATTTATTCTTGTATTCAAGAAGGATAACTAGGGTTTGGTATATAAAATATTGTGAGTACACAAGTTGTCTCCAATAATTTTCATCTTGCATGTTTTTGGGTTTATTTATTTAAATTCTGGAGTTTTTGGAAGATGAACTTGCAGTATTTAATCATTATTGGATTGCAGAGTCTTATGAGATATATGTGTCCTTCAGTTTTTGTGAACTGAACTGATATCTCATATATTCTCAAAAGTTAAATCTATTATGAACCAAAAATAAAACGAGCTTTGTGAGAAGTTTTCGCAGTATTGATCTACTTGTGGTCACACTCTTGTGTAACTAATGCATTATCCACTCCGTAAGATTTTCTTATGTTGAGTCATATCGATTGAATTATGTCCTTGTTCATAACTGGCGTTGAGATCAATTTATGTCGATGTTTAGGATACGAATTCATGTGATTTGTTAATGTCCGACAAAATTCTTCTTTTTCATTAAAGTAAGGTCACTCATGTTGTTATCTTGGGAAGGACATCAAATGGAGGAGAGTTCTTAATTGAACTCGTGGTTAATTGATATATTTTTTTGGGGAGAGTGGACATGGAATATAAAGGGGATGCTTGTATCTTAAATCTCCTAGATGATACGCTAAGTATTTTATACTTTGGGATATCATCTAAATTAAAGTTGATATGTATTCATTTTAAGCCTTGAAGCATTTTTTGTTTGAATTCATTACGATCCCATAGTTTTCATACCTTTGCCAAATTTTATTAAAAATTTTCCCCTTAGTTGAGAATTAATTAGTAGTTTCTCACTACATACATATGCTTTACGGATCATTATATAAGGGGGAGTGAATCAACATCTATAGGTTTCACCTATAATGCAAAATATGTAAGTATCGACTAAGGGGAAGAAACATATCACCGTAGTATTGCTTCAAAGTTGTGCTACAATTGAAATTTGGAGAAGATAATAATATTATGTCTCAATTATATTCAAGTCCGAAGTTTTGATAATAGGCTATTGTCTGTTGAGCCTTAATACAGTTTGGTGTTCAAATATGGACAAGGTCCTGGGGTTTTTCTGCATTTGCGGTTTCCTCACTAACAAAATTTATGATGTATGTGTTATTTATTTTTCCAAATTATATTGTTTATCTTTATCATTGTAATATCACAGGTTGTGCGTAAATCAATCAAAGTAGATATATCCATCCTTGTTTGTTGGATACGACTTGATTGATCATGGATATTGATCTTTGGGATCGTCCAAGTACTCTCACAGAATAATCAAGTTCACAAACTTGTCTCCGTTTACATTTTGATTGTGAGATAAACATATATAAGCTCTTCTTACATTTTTGATTGATATTCATTAAGTTGTAACTCTCGGAATTGTAATTGAGTTTAGTCTATAAAGGTTGCCTAAGAAAAAGTTGGTGGTTTATTTTGGTACCCCCACGATTTCACATTTTGAATATAAAATACAATATACCACATTTTGAATATAAAAGACAATATATCACAGAAAAAATCATGCGTTTCTAATAATTAAATTTTAAACACTCTGGTTCTCCTATAAAATTAGAATCTTTCTAAACTTTTTAAAATGCAAACTAAAAATGTAACACCAAACTTTCATAGGAAACTGTAAAATTAGTAATTATAATTTTTATATATCAAAAAGAGATGTGGATTATACATCTAAATAACCCCATCTTCTAGAATTCTATTGTAATAACCCAACCATAAAAAACTTCATGACCCCCTCACCCCTAAAAGAAATATCCTAAAGTACACTTGTCCTTTAAATCAATCCAACATAACTCAAAACACGCCTGTTTGAGGGTAAAAACTGGTTCTGCTGTTTTTGATAAATTTGGGTGTGTTGATGAAAAATGAATTAATACCCTAAACAAATGTACTGCACTGGAGTACTTTTAGATTCGAAAGATCAATCTATATGACTCTGGCCTAAACCAATAAATGGTCGTTCCAGATTCAACTCGGTCACAAAGTGAAGGAGAAGGGTTGATTTTAGAAAGGGAAGCGAAGAAGGTGTTTGATATCATAATGTTGAGTTATGAAGGTGTGGATATTTATGACTTGTCTCAGAAAATGGTTTCTGGCTACTTGTGTTGATAATACTTGTGTTTTGTGTTTCAATAGGTTGAAAAACCTATTTATACAAGTCATGTTCGAACACCCCTGATCTCGTAGGAAGTGGAGGTGATTAGGCGATGGAGAAGTGGATTTGTGTAAAGAGTGGTGATCACCATATTTCCATTATGAGAGAAAACTAGTCACGCCTTCACCCACTATCTCATTGCTATTAACCGTCCGTTCTTCCTTGACACGTTCTCGTAATGGGCGCGTTGCACACCGCACACTGTAAACTGCCAGACTAATACCCCAATGTGAATCCCCTAGTTTGTGACATGTTTGATGTCTCAAGTAAGTGGGTCAAGTCATGGGACTTGCTACAAAGAATAACAAATGGTGCTATTAGGTTAAATAACTAAGTTGTTTTATGAGGCTGATATAAAATATCGTGTGTATTCGATGCGCGTAAAGCATCTCCTTTAAGCAGCTCAAAATAATAGATGTGCATGATGCATCGTTGTTTTTTAGCGCGATCGAATCAGTCACGGATTGAGCATCTTAAAAGTAGCACGACCGACCATCTTTGGGTGATTGTTTGAGTGCCCTATGGGTGAACTATCACTTGGTCGATCACTCCATATGGAGGAGTGATGGCCGATGATCACAATGCTACTTTGTTAGTTTTTTGAAAATAAATTTACACCGTCCAACTAGGATGGCGAAGTTAGATGGTCGTGATTGGTTTGCGGAAGTTATCTATTGTCGTTGACGCAATTTTAATGGTTTAGAGGCCGACATGCCAACCATATTTTGGCTAGTCGAATCAAATCACTGGGCGTTGATTCGAACAGGCTGATTGGCCATGTGTGAAGATGATCCACTAGTGAATGCGTTGACATCTCCAAGGTCATCTAAAATCGGATCTAAGCCACTCGATTCGGCTGGCGAAGATGAGTGGTCAAAAATCAATTTGCGATAGTAGTATACTGCCGCAAACATGAATTAGGGTTTAGAACAGCCTTGACTACTCTAGTTCAATAGAGTGATTCGATGCGTCATTGGATTCTCACTAGTAAGTCGATCGAATGATAATGAAGTTGGACCAGCGGTGAACTCATGTCCACCTTCTTGATCATCTGAAACGCAATCGAAGCCATGCAACTAGTCTGGATAAGTTGGCCAGACACGATCAATTTGCGACAGTTGTATACTGTCGTGACCCAATTAGGGTTTTTAGAATAACGAGTTTGCTCTAGTTTGGACAAACGTTTTGGCATTCTCTAGACCTATCGTGGGCAGGTCGATCGACCAAGGGAGGAGTTGGGCCGCCACTGAACACACCAATACTCCTTTAATCGTTTGTAGGAAAATATAAGCCATCCAACTAGGATGGAGAAGTTGGACGGTCGTGATGTCTCGGATACCATTTTTGCCGGTCTTAGCTCGTTTGAGCTTGTTTTTATACATCACGAACACCCATGTTTGGGTCGGGGTTTGAATCACTTGTGAATGACCAGGATAGGACTCGATTGATTAGGGCACTATTGGGCCCACCGGTGGTCACTATGGTGATTGCCTAGTTCTGCCAAGAGTAGTATGAGCTTGTTAAATTGCACGGCCAAATCGTGTGGCCGTGATTATTTTTTGAGACTGATATGAACAGTCCAGGTTTTCTTAAGGAATTTAAACGTGTTCGATCGAGCTATCCTTTTAAAAATAATATCTCTTTGTCAGAGGACGATGTAGCCTGTGCGAGTATTTTCATGCATATTCTCAATACTGACACTTCGGGAGATTCACCGCTACTCTAATGAGAGTGAACGTTTAATCGTCATGTCATGTCAATATTGGGAGTTCGGATGGGAATATAGCATAGGAAAATACCAGGCAGGTAATGCATTAGTGAATAATAGGTTAAAATTTACTGAATATCTGGGATTGTTGCTTCACGCACCATTCAGGATAAATTTCATTAAATATACTGAATTGCTAAATACATATGTAAGTTGAGAGGTTTGAGCACTCATCACTTTTAAACGGCTTTTGTTACTTTGCAGGATGACATCGCATTAAATACAGTCTCTGGCATTAGTGAGTAATGCAACTAGGAGCTTAAATAATCATTATGCTCTATACTAGTGAACAATTCATCTAGGAGATTGAGTTTCAATATAATATGAAGAGAGACATAGGCACTCATCAGATTCTGATATATTCTTCAAATTCCTTACGGAATATGGACATATCAAGGTCTACTACTGATGCTGCGTCAGGTAGGTAGATTTTTACAGTTTTCGCCCTAAGCTAAAAAACACCATCAACAACGCCCAACCTTATAAAGATCAAGTTTCATTTGAATTTGAGTTCAAACCCAACCAACTATAAGTATGTCCACAACAACTCCGAGTCAGTCTTTTTTTTCTTCTTTCTTTCAGAAAGTTAAAACCAAACCTAATTTCAACACAAACTCATTGTATCATGAACAACATTGGTTTCGTCGATAAAAAATCGACAAAATCAGTCAAATCAAACTTAGTTTTAAAATAAACTTGCAACAGGACCAACAAAGATGGCTTCAAAGACAAAAACTAAAATAAATAAATAGTTAAAACCTGGTTTTAACCTTTTTATGACGGCCTGAAAAATTAAGCATGCAACGCCAATCCGCGCATGCCGAAACTTCCCGATGCGCCTCTCGTAATGCAGTGACCGTAACTTAAAGCTACACTTTTCTCCAGGAAAATACACCTCTATTTGCCATTGCAAACATGTTTTGCAAGCGTGGTGCCTCAAACACAGCTTCCACGCAGTTCTATCCTACCCTTGTTTTGAAAAGGGTGCAAGGCCATAAAGGCTAATGAAGACGCATTTTTTCATGCATCAATGGCTTCCGAGTCTTTTCCTGGAATATGGCATGCTTTAGACTTGCACATAGACCATATCATGCTTATTTCCATCTTTCTTAATTCGCTTCGGCCTTGAGCTAAAAACATGCACTATTTTTACTCGTGCCAAAGGTGAATGAAATGACGAGGATACCAAGTACACCACAATATTTTCGATATCAAACTATAAAAGATATGCACACCCTACGTGATTTAATATAGACAGAAACTGTCAAGAAGATAACAACCACAAGACACAGAACCAAGCTGCACCAAATTGAACCGAAAGGATACCTAATCGAGCCGAGATGAGACGAAGATATAATGGTAATCAACAATTCACATTATTAAAAAAACTGGCTTACCTGATCGGTTTAATTTCGGTAGACCCCTAAACTGAACCGAGCTGAGTCGAATTCACCCGATTTATATTGGCCATTGGATCCTAGAAATTTATACCCTTATAGATCATAACCAAAGTCTAAATATATTTTTTTTTTCCTTATGTCAATCTATCCTCCTCGGTAAATAGAGGGTAAAGGGAGCGCAATCATGGTTTCCTTTTTTTTTCCCTCACTTCTTTTCTACCTCTCTATATTCTTATTTCTTTCTATTTGTTCTACATCCAACCTAAATAAAATTGGGATGTTTATTAATTTGATGTTTTTACGATCTTTTGCAGATCTATTGCAATACTCAAATATATATATATATAGGTCTATTTATCTTTTATCGGTAAAACTAATTACTTATTTTGATTTATTCTTCAAAGAGAAGTCTTTCTGCCTTCTTGTTTGATCAAGTTAGTAGAACAACATAAGAAGAGTTACTAAAACATCCCAAAAGTTAGGGTAGGAGGACAAAAAAGAAGAAGCGGCTACAAGCCAAAACATGGGAATTCCTATTTAAATAAAATGATCTCCAAAATACAATCCTACATGTTTTTTATTTGAATTTTGGTGGTTGTTTTTTATGTAGACGTTTAAGTGAAGGAATGATGTTCGTAACAAACATGGGCTTGGTCATGTTCACTTGATTCATTGCTCCAAATGTGGAAAGTGTTTCACTAAGGAAAGATATTCATTGATCTCATTTCGTAAATTTGATTTTATTCCCCTAACATCTTATTTGAATGTAGATTCTCTGATTCAAATTTTTTTTTTTGTGGTTGTGGTTGTGGTGATGTGAATATGATAAGGCAATCAAGAGACATTTTGAGAGGAATATGGTTGAACAAGCTGATGTTAGAGGTGTTCAATAAGATTATGTTCATTGGTGAAATATACCGAAATAGGAAAACACCACGGTCTCAACTGAAAAGATGAGGGTACCCAAATATACCTCAATCTAAAACTTTTCCACCTATAAGCCCTTTCTCCGAAAGTGATTGTTTATGGACTGAGTCAAGACAATACAACAAATATCTTCACACTTCGTGTGATCTTCTATGGATAAGAGATCGAGACAATACAACAACGAAGTATGTTTACTTGATAAAAGGTTTGGACTTAACCAAACATAATAGGATTACTATCAAGTAAATAGGAATTAATATTTGTGTAATTTACTTTAAATTATAATATCAACAATTATAATTGCGGAAAATAAAAGTAAATAACACATCAAGTTTTTGTTAACGAGGAAACCGCAAATACAGAAAAACCCCGGGACCTTGTCCAGAACTGAATACTCTCATGATTAATCCGCTATACAAAATCAAACCAACTTCGTATAATTGAGACCAAGCAACTAAAACTATAGTTCACCTAGTTTCGTCTGCATTTCCATGCCTCCGACCTGTAATAAGTCACGTACTTGGAACAATTCCTTTGGTTCGTATTCCAAATAGTAAAGGAACAACAAATCTGTTGGGTATCAACTCTTTTCAACCAAGTGATGTGAGTTCGACAAAAGGCTCTTCTGTTATCTCAATATAAACTCCTTTGGCAGGTTCTTAGATCTATCTTATCATCAACCACCAAAGTAATTGTTAAGATTTAGCAATTAATAATTTTAATCACAAAGAATTGTATAGATGCCAATCTACACAACTAATCAATCCAACCTACCACAAGGATAAACATATTATAGTTGGAACCTCTTTAACCAAAATAAGTATTGTGCACACCAAAGATTATGAACCCAAATCAGAAATCTTCAAAGTCTTCTTTGTCTTCAAATCTTCTTAGATCTTCAATAAACACCTGCACACAATCAACTTGAATCTCTTGTGATCAATCACACACAGAACGGAGTCTGTTAACAATAGATTATCACAAGACATCTTCAGATCTACAAACAGTCTAAAGATCCCCGTCGAAACTTCGATCTAGTTTGAGTGAATCTTATACCAGAAGAGAAGATTCTCAAGCATAAACAAACTAGGTGCAATCAAAGTTGAACCACCGTTAGTCAATAAAATCAATCGAAAACAAAAGATAAACCGCAATTATCTAGTTTCCTACCAACGGTGCTAATAGAGCTTCTCAATCCCAAAGAAGTCTTTAAACTGAGTGGTCGTAATAGATTTATCCTAATTAGGTTACTTTCCTCTCCGAATAGGCGGCTCCACCCGTAACAACACAAATGAGGTAGTTTTGCTGGCTCTGAGGATTAGTTTGCTCGAAATGCAAACTTTGATATTTATAGACAAGGAAGTTTGGACACCAATGAATTTCCAAAATCGAAAATATTCTCAAGATATGCAATATCTTCCAAATTCGGTTTCCATAATTCCTGGAAATGCTTTGTCCAAATAATGACCGAAAACCTCTTAAAAAATATCTAACTAGTAAATGCACATTACTAATTTTAATTTTCCAAAAATAATGTAGTACCAGAATATCGCCACAACGATATTCTCATGATAAGAACGACATTTCCACGAGAAGGTTGAATAATCCCACAGTGGGAGTCCCACTACAAGAATGACATCTTTCACGAGAGCGTCGTGAGAATTCTCCAACGAAATTTGGTGAGCAACATGAGAAAGCATCAAGATAGTTGACAATTGAAGAAGCATGATAAAAGAATGTTGTTTCACGAGGATTACGAAAGATGGCGAAAATAAACAATGCAAATACCACGATGAGATCTAAATAGATCCGAAAAGAAGGGGAAAGCTTAGCTGTCTTCCATTATGTAATTTCCTATATAAGGAGTTCAGGTAAGTCCAGAGGAGGATGATGTATTTTTTAGAGTTGAGAAAATTTTGAGGAGAGAGAAACTCGAGAAAAGAAAGTTGTAATTTGAGTTTGAATATTTTTCGTAAACATTTCTGAGATCTAAATAATAAAAGTGTCGTTTAATTCTTTAATCTTCAAATAGTTTCACTTAGATTTTTATAGGATCTTAATAGGGGTGTAGTGTGGGAAATCCTGCTACTACATTTTGGCGCCGACTAAGGGGAACTTTGAATTAGCAAAATCGAAGAAAAGGTAAAAAAGAAGACAGGAATTATTCAAGATCAAGGAAACTTTGAAGAAGATTGGTGAAATATTCAGAAGAAAAATGATTAGAATTAAAGAAAATTGTAGGAAATTGAAGTATGAATTAGTGTCAAGAGAAATGATCGATAAATTTCATGAAAATATTAAGGGGAGGATACATAAACGTGATTTTGAAGGGAGAAAAATTATGATGGTAGAGAAAACGCCATTATTAAAGAATTGGGAAAAGCAGGAAATTACATTTACATCAACAGAAGTTTTAGAAGAAAATCTAGATCATACATCTCCTTTGGTGATTACGGTATCCATGATACCAATAAGGAAGGAAAAGTCAATAAAATCAGAGAAAAATGGGCTATAAATAGAACTCTAGTTGACACAGGAAGTTCTGTGGATATAATGTTCTATCATGCTTTTAAGAAAATGGGGTATAAGGATGAAGAAATGTCTATTTCATCATATCATATTCATGGTTTCGGAAAATCTATAACAAAACCAAGAGGAGAAATAATAGTACGATTACCACTTGGAGAAATTGAAACACAAGTAACACTATGCGTGGTGGATATGGAATCACCATACAACATGATATTGGGAAGACCATGGATACACGCGATTAAAGTTGTAGCGTCAACCTTACATCAACGCATCAAATTCCCTATGCCTAGCGGAATTGGGGAAATTAAAGGAGATACAGATCTTGCGAAGACATGCTATCAAATTGAAGTAAAAAATTGTGAAGAGCGTCCTAAGCAGCGAAAAGCTCGCAGAAAATTGATGAGAGAAACAAGAAAAGAAGAAGAATTTAAAATTTACATGATAAGAGCAAAAGAGGGAAAAGGGATACCCAATGAATTTTCGCGAGAAGGAGATGAACGTGCGAGAATCATAAAAACACCAACACCAGAAGCCGGTTATTACATCAGAAATTTGAACCAACAAAAGAAGTAAATGTTGGGAGTGAAGAAGAACCTAAAATACTGAAAATTGGGACTAGAATGGAGATAGACGAGGAAGAAAGAACTATAAATCTTTTGCGAGAATACAAAGACATTTTAGCGTGGAGCATGGATGAAATGCCAGGGATAGATCCATCGGTAGCATGTCATAAATTAGAAATCAACAAAAATGTAAGACCGTTCAAGCAAAGAATAAGAAAAATCGCAACAACATACCATTCTCAGATAGAAGAAGAATTACAGAAGATGCTTGATGCAGGAATAATAAGGCAAGCAAAGTATCCAGAGTGGATTGCAAATATGGTGGTGGTCCCAAAGAAGAATAAAGGAATACGAATTTGCATAGATTTTACCGATTTAAATAAAGCTTGTCCTAAAGATAGTTTTCCACTACCAGATATTCCTCAAATGGTTGAGTCAGCAGAATGGAAATGCAAGAATATCTTCGTTAGATTGATATAAAGGATACAACCAAATCCCTATCGCTGAAGAAGATCAAGAACATACTGCATTTTTTGCTCCAAGAGGGTTATATTGTTATACAAAAATGCCCTTTGGATTAAGAAATGCTGGTGCAACATACCAAAGAATGGTGGAGAAGGTATTTGCAAAGTGTATCCACAAAACACTGGAGGTATATGTAGATGATATGTTAATCAAGAGCAAGGAAGTTGAAGATCATGTACAAGACTTGAAGGAGATTTTTGAACAAATGCGGCAATTTAATATCAAAGTAAATCGACAAGTGTACTTTTGGAGTGACTTCAAGAAAGTTTTCGGGGTATATTGTATCAAAGGAAGGAATACAAGTTGATCCAAAAAAAGTGCAAGCGATTCGCGATATGCCCACACCAGCTACAGTAAAAGATGTGCAAAAATTGAATGGGCTGTTAGCCTCGTTAGGAAGATTCATCTCGCGATCCTCTGATAAATGCAAGCATTTTTTCGATATACTCAAAAAGGGAACAAAATTCATATGGACAGATGAATGTGAGAAGGCCTTTCAGGGAATAAAAGAGCATTTAATGGATATAACCATTTTACAGAAAGCTGAACCAGGAGAAGAGTTATTAATTTATCTCGCGACAACGGCATATGCGCTAAGTGCGGTATTTCTGCGAGTAGATGTTGGGATAGAGAAACCAATTTACTATATTAGTAAAACATTCAATTCAGCAGAGAAAAATTATTCAAAGATTGAGAAATTAATCCTAGCATTGGTACATGCAACTTTCAAGCTTCGCATTTACTTTCAAGCACATAAGGTCAAGGTGTTAACAAAAGTGCCAATTGAATTGGTAATGAAGAATTCAAAAAGATCAGGAAGAGTAGAAAGATGGAATGCACAAATGTGACATTTTGATATCAAATATGAAATTCTATCTTCGCCAAAATCCCAAGTCATCGCAAATTTCTTAGCTGAATTTCCTTTGGAAAATGACGAAGTTGTGGAAGAAATGATGGATGTAGAAGAAGAACATGGAGATCCAAAAGAATTATTGACAGAACCCAATAGATGGGAGATATTAGTGGATGGATCATCTAATGGAGAAGGAAATGGGATTGGAGTTGTTTTTATTTCACCAGAAGGAGAAAAAACATCTTTCTCATTTAGGTTAGAATTTACATCCACTAATAATGAGACAGAATATGAGGCTGTTATCCACGCTTTGAAATTTGCAATAGAAATGAAGTTGGAAAATTCTAGAATCACAAGCGATTCTCAATTGGTTATTCGTCAAATAACTGGAGAATATATAACAAATGAACCTTCTTTAAAGAAATACAAGAGACTCGTGGAAGAATTATCTCGAGAATTCCAAAGATAAAATGGAGGCACATATCAAGGAAAGATAACCGGCTTACGGACGCTTTTTGCCTTCATATCTAGCATGATGACAAACCCACTTGCGAGAGGCATAAAAATTCAAACACTCTTATTACCATCAGTAAATAAAGAAGACGAAGATGTGGATGGGAATCCCATTGAAATTGACGAAGAAGGAGAGAAAGATGTGATGATTGTAGAAAATGGTGAAATAGAAGCAAAAGAGAGAAACAAAGATTGGCGAGCGGAACTTCTTGCTTATTTGGAGAAAGGAGAAACTCCAAGAAATAGACTGGAGGCACACAAGCTAAGAAGCAGGGCAACTAATTATGAGTTAAGAGACGGAGTGTTATATCGGAGATCTTTTAATGGACCATCGCTAAGATGTTTGACAAGGGAGGAAGGAGAAAAGGTGTTAAAAATGCTGCAAAGTGGAGATGCTGGTAATCATAGTGGAGGTAGATCTTTGGCATATAGAACGAAGATGCAAGGGTATTACTGGCCTTACATGCATGAAGATGCGAAACAACATTCAAGGCGTTGTGAAGAATGTCAGCGATTTGGAAAAAATATACATGCACCAGGAGCACCACTATCATCCTCAACAAGTGTATGGCCCTTCGGAAAATGGGGATTAGATATTGTGGGACCATTTGTGCCTGGGCTGGACAAAGGAGATACCTCATTGTGGCTACATATTATTTCACAAAATGGGGAGAAGTAAAAGCAGTACAACATATTCTTGATAAAGATATTTTCACATTCATATTCGAGAATATCATCTGCAGATTTGGAATACCAGCGCAGTTGATGTATGATAATGGAAAGCAGTTTGAAGGACAGAACATAGAATTACTACTCAATGCATTTAAGATAAAGTGTGGAAAATCTACTCCTTTATACCCACAAGCAAATGGTCAAGCTGAGGCAACTAATAAAACGATCGCAGATATTCGAAAAAGAAATTAGAAGGGTATCACAAATCATGGTGTGAGCAAGTACATAATGTAATATGGTCCTACAACACCACTAGAAGATAGAATGTCACCCTTTTGTTTAACATATGGGGAGTGTATTACCAACAAAAGTTCATTCCTACAACAAAAGAGAAGCGTGGGAAAGGAATTTTGTTTAACATATGGGGTTGAAGACTCTACAACATATGGCAAACTACCAGCGGAAGCTCGCGAGTTGCTATTCCTGGTGATTTACAACAAGATAAAAGAGAATGGTGGAAAATTAGGAAAAAAGGAATTTAAGAAATAATTGGAAATGGTATGATTTTACATAAACTAGATGAATTGGAAGCATACTAAAAATGGAGAAGACTCTATGAAAGATATGGACAAAAACTACGTAAGAGGCAAATGTAAGACCTACAAGGTTTAGTATCTCTTTATATGATTCATGGACAATATGTAGTTGATGTAGGAATAACCTACAACTACACCCTCAATAGAATTAGTAAAAACTCAAGAAGTTCTTGATGATGAATGATAACTTTCTTATTAATTCTCTTAGTTGATTACATAGAATTATCAAAAATGGAACTAGAATAGTTACAACTTTTTCTATTCTCTTTCCTAAGATAATTTCTTACACTCACTAAAAGAACCTCCCGAATTTTACATTTGAACTCCTATTTATAGTAAAACTTATACAGTTGTATATGAATTGCGAAGTATCGCAATTCATTCTCGCAAAATTATTTCATCCTCGCAAAACTTCATATTTCTCCGCGCTACTTCTATCATCGTATCATTTTATAACTCTTTCCTCCTTTATTTATTACGATACTCGTGAACTATTATCTTGCGATATTCAATACCTACATCTTGCCTCTTCTAATGTCAATTATACGAAGAATAAATGTCATGAGAATCCCTATTCTCGTAAATTTAATGTAGTTATTACCACCCATCAAGTTCGCAACACGTCTTTTTACTTTTCCCTTATCTTTTTGACACGTTTCTTCGTAACCGTTCTTTTCAACCGTTCACGCTTTACTCGTATTAATGAGTTTCTATCTTCATCAAGCTCTCTCTATTTATAAATATTATCCTTTGTTTTTGCTTTTTATTCTCTTATCTTATTCATCTTCTTCACCACTTCTGCCTCTGCAATCTCTTTTATATTTTTTCCTTTCTATTTTCCCTCTTATATTCAATGGCACCAAAGAAGAAAACTATTGAACAGATTAATGCGGAACTTGTTGATAGGGACCTCATTCTCTCCGAGATTGAAGGTTATAATAATAAATATTCTCTCCGTGTGAAGCTCTTTACCAACTATGTTTGGGATGATCAGAAAATTTTAATCTCACGAGGTCAAATCCTCGCAGGTCTTCCTCTTCCTCTTTATGATGTTAACTTTCCTCTATTCTATGAAATTATTTCCCACCCCAATTTTTCTTGTGCCATTTACCAATTGACTTTTGATTGTATTCGCCTCTTAGTTGAATTCGCAAATCGTGCCGCTTTTGGGAAATATTTGTATTCAGTTGATCTTAGGAAACCTGGATTTGAAAATATGGAAATTGTTGCTGCGAATTATACAGCTTGAGGGTTTCTTCAAAAATTACACATTAATTCTGCGAGGAAAGAAGATAATCGTTGGGGTGTTCGTCTTCATCGTAAAACTAATATCGCAAAGATGATCTTCTCATGCACGATATTGATTATGCTTCAGAAATAATAAGACACCCGTCGTTCTAATGATGAAGATTGGTATAAGTACCCTTTAATATTATCGGGTTCTTATATTTTCGGGATAGTAGAACTTCCTGCGAACCTTCAGAAATCGCCATTATCAACCTTGGGTTTTTAGAAATGTATGTACTTCCATCTCCTTATCTTTTTGTTACCCTTTAATTTCAAATGAGGTAAGAAACACTCTTGTATTTTTCTAAACAATATATTGTTGCCTCTGTTTCTTATCCTTATTTGAATTTGCAGGTTCCACTTCTTCCTGAGATTGTCTGAGTGAAAATAAGAGTTCTACTTCTTCTAAAAGGTTTTGCAAGAAAACAAACTCTTCGTTCTGCGAAGGTTACCCAAGATTCTGGTAGTCAAGATGATGCTCTTCGCAAAGGGAAAAGAAAACTTCAAGATGTTGTTTACGAGAGGAGGAAAAAGAAGAAACTCTCAACCAAGTCTCATTCCAATGTAATTTCTTCTAATGAGAATATTGAGGAAGATCTTGGTGATGAAGATGATAAATTTCCTGAGAAGGACTTTAGTTCTAATTCCGATACCCTTTCTGATGGAGGAGATGATGATAATGATGTTGATGAAGGTGGAAATGAAGATTGCAGTATCCCAGAAACTTTTGCCTCAACAATGGTTAGCATTTCTGAGGCTTTCCTCCATTCTTCTCGTGGATTAGGAAATTCTCCTACAGCGAATGCTCGCAAACTTATTGCGAAGGCTTGTAAAGTTCCTACGTAATTGATAATAACTCCCTCAAAGGAATTTCAAGATTCGTCTCTCTCCCGCTTCATTATATGCTTTAGGTAGCATGGTAAGTTTCTTCTCTATTCCTTGTTTATTTCCCTTATTTTGTTGATTTCTAACCCCTTTTTTCTTGTTTAGGTTGGAAGAGTTAGTTGTGCATTTGCTTCGATTGGGAAAGACGTCATTCTATTGCTGAGAAGAAAACTTTGAATCGTTGTAAGAAGTTAGAGGTTGAAAATTCAAATCTCCGTCATAAAGTAGAGGATTTAAGTATTGATAACGCAGAATTAATATCCCGTCACGAAGATAATTCACAATCTGCGAGCATCGCAATTGATAATTCTTCTCTTCTTGAGGAGAATAATCAATTAAAGCTTGAAAATTCTTCTCTTCGTAACGATAAGAATCAACTAGAAGGTAAATTCTTTGTGATGGTAATTATTTTGATTACTTTTCCTTCGTAATTTGCTAACCAATTCCTTAATTTCTCTCCTTGATGCAGAAAATTATGCGAAGATGAATAACGATCTGGAAACTATCCTTGCTAATCGTAATAAGAAAATTTCTGATTTGAGATCTCGCTTCTAATTTCCCAAAGATAACCATAGTTTATATGTCAAGAGTTTTCGAGCTAAGATGACTCGCAAGATTTGCGAAGATAATGAAATTCCTCTCAAGAAGTACCATACGCTCCTTTCAAGAAATTCTCAAGATACTCCATATTTGGAAATCTATGAAAGTGAAGTTGAAGATGATAGTGAAGTTGAAGAAGAAGATCATTTTGATGGGAATAGATCGCCTGAAAAATAACTTCACTCTTTTTTGTATATCTGTTCTGTAACTTCACTCTTTTTTGTATGTATGTTCTGTTTCTTTTCAATACAACACTTTCTTCTTGATTGCACTTTTAATCAATCCAACAATTTCTTTTTCAAAGCTTAATTTGAATTAATCTTTCTTTGATTGATTGTTTCCATTATTCGCATAACTTGATCATGTGGAGAGAAATAATATATCTTAAAGACTTAGCTTAGTATTCCCTTTCCCCTTATTATTTCTCTTCAAATGATCAACTATCGCTGGAAGTATTAGAATATCCTTCTCAATTTATCTTACGAAGTTTCGTCTTATTGGGATTATGAATAAAAAGTCCTCCCTTTGAAGTATAAGAAATATAAGCCTTTTGCCTTTTGCAGAATGTTGCGAAGTAAATAATAAATCTCCCCTTGAAGTATAGGAAGTATGAAGTATACGAAATATGAAATACCCTTAAGAAGTATAAGAAGTATAAAATATCTTTGAAGAAGTATTAGCAGCATTCAATTCATGAAGAATTTCCCTATATATGAAGAAGTATAAGAATTATTACTCATTTTATGAAGAAGTATAATAAGTACTTAACCTTCGCAAAATTAAATATCCGTTGAAGAAGTATAATAAATATGATATATTCTTGAAGAAGTATAAATAGTATTGAATTTGTGGAGAAATATTCAATATATGGAGAAGTATAAGAAGTATTTAATTCTCGTAACATTTTACGAGTATGAACTTATCTCGTATTTGATTGCTATCAAAATCGCATCTTTTGTTAAGTCTTCGTGAAAATTCTTCAATGATGTTATCTTCTTTGATAGGACTTCTTGTAAAAATTCTTCAATGGTATTGACGAAGCTGTCTTCTCTTCAAAACTTCATGATGTATATTCTTGTAAAGTTTCTTCAATGATATCGACGAAGTTGTCTTCTTTTCAGATCTTCATAATGTATATTTTTGTATAATTTCTTCAATGGTTTTGATGTAATGAATTTCATTAATTTCTGTGGTCTTATCATGCCTTCCTAAGTAAAGGTCTTATTTTGCCACCTCTTTTGTAGTAAATTTTTGTATTTGCGATAATATGACAAGTCTGAACATTCTTGCGAATATACAACCTCGTGACATTATCGTCTTGCGATGAAATCGCAGGACGTTTTTACACTTTCATGTAATAACCCATTGATCTCATCTTAACTTCTTTGTTTCATTCTGCGAGTTCTTTTTGTATGTTTTTTTCTCTTTTTTTTTTTTTTTTTTTTTTTTTTTTTTAGAATGCTCGCAGAACTTCATTTGTTGCACAAATATGACAAGCCTTTATGTTTTCGCAAACAAGAAGCCTCGTGACATTTGCGTCTTATAGCACGTATCAGCTCCCTAATGGAGGGTGCTGCCCTTTATCTTCCCCCTGGTTTCCCCTTCAAGGAAGCGTACATCGACCATACAAGGTTAGCTCTTCCCATCGGGTTCTGCCAACAACCAGCTTTTGATCGCAACCTCTTATCCTTTTTGCCTATAGGGCTTATAGTTACGAGGTTGCACCCTATGGGGTATCTTTGGGCCAAGTGCATCATTTGCCAAGACTTGTCAAAAATGGCAGATGTGGTTCAACCTCACCCGGAACTCTTGACTCAACCGTGTACCTCGGCGCCTTGATCGTTTTCTCGCACTTCTTGGGAAAGACAAGATGCCTTAGTCGCCCAACCTAAATCCTCTTACACCGCATTTTATATTGCGTAATGTCGCTAGATTAGGTGAGAATCCAAGGTGTCTAACCCGGATAGGTACCCCATTATTGGGTTGTACCCCTAAATTTTTACCATGTACTAAGGGCCCTTGGTGGTGTTCCGGTTACCCTTAGCCATGTTTATAGGTACCCCTTAAATGACGTACTTTAGGACTTTGCCTCTTACGAAATATAGCTTCGCGAACTAGGTGTACGCCACAAAGGTTTGCCTGTATAAAATTTTCTGCGGCTCTCTTTATTTTTTGAAGGATGATCACAGATTGCGGTCTTTTATTCGCAAATTAATGAAAGTTTAATCGTAATATAGATTTTGAAATTCGTAACTTTTCCCAATTTCCTACGAGCAAACAATATTCGTAAAATTTATCACGAAATAAAAAAATTTGTTTTGCAACATACCTCATTTCCACGAGCAAACATACTGATTACCTTCTTGTTTTATTATTTTCCTTCTTCTTTCTTCGCAAATCACAATCCCTTATTATCATCGTAAATTTCTTGTATGATTATCATCGTAATTTTATTCTCTTTTTCCTTAATCCTCCGCCATTAAATTTTCACTTCTTTTCACAGCCTTTGCTCTTTTTCTCCAATTTTCCTTCTCAGTAGTTCTTCCTTCGCAAACTTCTACTTTTGTATCGTAACATTTCTTTCCCTCAGCCCAATCACCCTTGATAATTCCAATACCCTTCATATGAGGAAACTTTATGCACTGATGTAGAGTGGAAGCTACGCCTAGAATTCCATGAAGCCATGGTCTTCCTATCAAAGCATTATATGGTGATTCGACATCAACAACGCAGAACAAAATTTCAGTTCGCATTCCACTTAATGGAATTCGCATGCTCACTTCTCCTTTGGGCTTGTTGGCAGTTCCATTAAAACCATAAATTTGTAAGTAGAAGGTATTAAATCTGCATCTTTTCCCCCATAGTTTTGTAAGCGAGAATAGAAGAGGATATTGATGAACTTCCCGTATCAATCAAAATCCTATTAAGACCAATTGATTCTTCCTCCATATCATCTTCGTTTTCTTCCATATTCATGTAGATTGCTAATCTTACTACCAATGGATTATCATGTGCTTCACAACCTTCTGGAATTTCGGTGGCTTCAAAAGAAATTTCACGTTTCGCCAATCTTCAAGTCGTGAAATTTTTGCGATGTTCATTACTTCCTTTCCTTCACCATCCCTCGCATATACCCTGCTTAACACATTATCATGAAAATCCTCTATGGTTTTATATGAATGAACAATGGAATTACAGAAAACATTCCTTGCTTTTGATCCCACTTCTATATGTAGGATTTCTTCTCCTTTTCTTTTGTTGTGTTCTCCTGCGAGTTATGGTCTGGAGCCTGTGGTAATTGTTGCGATCGTGTCCGCTTAAGTAAAAATTGATTTAGTTTTCCTTGATCAATCATTCGCAAGATTATCCTCTTGATATTATGGCAATTATTTGTAGAATGTCCATGAAAATGATGATATGAACAAAATTCATGACTTCTTGGACCCATTGGTGGTTCCTTTCCCATGTTCCATGGAGTTGGTATATGCTCTACCAGGATAATTGCTTGCCATATCTTTTCTACACTTGTATTCAAAGGTGGCAACTTTATCTCTTCCCTTACCATTCTTTGACCTCCTTGACCGTTGTTATAATTTTGTCTCTGGTTCCCTTGTCCAAAATAATTTTGCCTTTGTCCCCCATAATTTTCTTGTTGTTGATCTAATCTTGGAATTTGGTTATTTCCTATTCGATTATAGAAATTCCTCTCTCTATCATACTCTTCTTGATCTCTACTACCCATTGCTACCATTTTTGGCTGGCTATCATTGATTTTCTTCTCTTTGAAATTTGCGAAGAAGTTTGTGAGGATGTTTGCGAAGTACTGCTACTACATTGATTATTTTGGGAAGTAAATTTGCTCCCCCATCTTGATTTCTAGTGTTTGCTATTGGATATGACTCCATACTGTTTTGCTTTTCCTCTAGTGTAATGTATTCTTCTTGCAATTCTCGTAACTCTGTCATCATTATGGAATTCTTTCTTCTGAAGATTTGAACATATAATTGTTCAGTTGCGAACATCGCATTTATGAAGGACAAAATCAAGTATCTCTCATCCACGCGCCCTGCCATATCATTGCACATAGTCTTCCATCGTCTTACCAAATGCTTCAAACTTTCACCCACTCTTTGTTTTAAACCAAATACATCTTCAATACCAAGCCGTGAAGAGTGATTTGTGATATATGCTCCGAGGAAAGTTGCTTGCAAATGACTGAATGACGTAATAGTGTTCTTAGGGAGTCCTTCGAACCACTTTAAAGCTTCCCCTATTAAACTCGATGCGAAGTACTTGCATAACACAGCATCATGATTCTCCCATTGTAACATGTATCTTATGTATGCTTTAATGTGCTGAATAGCACATGAAGTCCCATCAAAGATACTGGTAAGTGTGGGCAAATTGCATTTTGGTGGAATTCCTCCCAATTGTACTTCTCTAGCAAATGGAGTCCTCGCAGCTTCTTCTATTGCTTCATCTAATTGCCTTATATCTCCTCCTCTTCTATTGTTTATCATCCCTCTCATTTCTCGCTAATTCTCGAAAGATCCGTGCATTTGCCTCAGAATTCTCATCCATTGGTCTTTTTAATGCAGCTTCTCTTCTTCTACGTTCTTGCGCTTCCTCCCTTGCGATCCTTCGCATTCTATCATATTCTTCATTAATGTTTTCATTTGCATAATTTTGCAAATATCTTCTTTCTAAATTATCATAATTGTTCAGTCGCAGAGCATCTTGGAATTCTTGTTCTTCCCTTTCTATTCTTCTCATTCTTCTCATGTGAATATCAGGAATTTATTCTTCTTCATTTCTCCTTCTTTTGTGATTTATTTCTTCTTGATTTGCTTGTACTCTGATTCGAGAGTTTGGTTCATTCCTCTCCACTTCTGTTTGTTGATTTACAATTCTTCTCTTAATTCTTTCATACTCAACATTTTGTTTGTTACGAGCCTCTTCATGTCTTCTTACTCCATTCTCGTGATTGTTTTGATGTCTTGCTTGTTGTCTCTCGTTTCTTCCATAAGTTGTTGTTCTTCCTCTCGATTCGATTGTTTTCTCTAGGATTTGGCCTTGTTCGTAAATTCTCCATGTTTTGTTCGTGGTTTGGTATTAAAATGAAACGATTCTCTTGATTTCTTTCACCTTGATTCTGCGCTTGTTCTTGCATATTATTTTCATTATTGATTATCGGTGAATTTTGTCCTTCTCTTCTGTTCTAACATTTGATCTTGCAACACTTTGAGATTTCCTTCTTTGTAGCATCTCATTTTCCATCCTCAATTCTTGATTTTGTCTTGTTAAATTGGCACGTTCTTCAGCTTCGATCATTCGTTCTTTTTGGATTCCTTGTCTCAATGTTTCTAACATCTCCATTTCTCTTTCAAGAATTGTTCCTCCCATCAACCTCCCATTTTCTCTGATTTGTGGTTCTCTATCTTCTTCTTCTGGTGTATCAGTTCTCCAAGTGTGTATACTCACTCGATCATGATCTATTATTTGTTGAGCTTGATTTCTTCGATTATTCCTTCTCCTACTAGGTTCTCCTGTTATATTTGCTTCTCCTCCTGCGAGTCTTACACTTCTTCTTACTTTAGTTAATGGTTCTGATGTGTTTCTTCTTCTTGTCATTTTTATGGTACAGGAATTCTTCAAATCCCTATTTCTAGCGCCAATTATGTAGTTGCAGAATAACCTACAACTACACCCTCAATAGAATTAGTAAAAACTCAAGAAGTTCTTGATGATGAATGATAACTTTCTTATTAATTCTCTTAGTTGATTACATAGAATTATCAAAATGGAACTAGAATAGTTACAACTTTTTCTATTCTCTTTCCTAAGATAATTTCTTACACTCACTAAAAGAACCTCCCGAATTTTACATTTGAACTCCTATTTATAGTAAAACTTATACAGCTGTATATGAATTGCGAAGTATCGCAATTCATTCTCGCAAAATTATTTCATCCTCGCAAAACTTCATATTTCTCCGCGCTACTTTTATCATCGTATCATTTTATAACTCTTTCCTCCTTTATTTATTACGATACTCGTGAACTATTATCTTGCGATATTCAGTACCTACACAACAAACGTGTCAAAAAACGAGAATTCCAAATTGGTGATTTAGTTCTGCGAGAGACACCGACATATCAGCAAGAGAATGGTGGAAAATTGGCAAAAAAATGGGACGGACCTTACTTAATTAAAGAAATAATTGGAAATGGGGCATACAAATTAATGGATCCTGAAGGAAGAGATGTTGGCCAACGACTTGATAGACCATGGAATAGACTATTTTTGAAAAGGTATTATCAGTGACTATTTTTATTTTAAAGATTACGCGAGCAATATCGCGAGAAACGCGAATGAAATTTCGCAGAGATTAAGAGAATGGGACAAACCTTTATGGCGTGCAACTTAGTTCGCGAGTACAATTTCGTAAGAGGAAAATGTAAGACCTACAAGCACGTTATAAAGGGGGTATCTCTTTATATGATTCAGGGATAAGGTTATACCGCTACTGGAACCCGAGTCATACAGATGTAGGGGTTAAAGAAAACCTATCCGGGAGAGAGATCTTGGATTTCAAGCTTTATAAGGTTATACCCTGGTTGGACGACTGAGAGTCTCTTCCAAGAAGTGCAGAGTATGATCAAGGCGCCGAGGTACACGGTTTAGCCAAGGATGCCCGGGACGGACAAACCTACCCTGGCCATCTTTGGTAAGTCTTGGCTACAATGCACTTGGCCTGAAGAAAACCCCACCTAGGGTGAAGTCTTGTAACTATAAGCCATATAGGCATAAAGGACAAGAGGCTGCGAAAACAATTGGTTGTTGGTAAATCTGGATGGGAGGAGCTAGTCTTGTATGGCCGATGTGCCCTCCTTGAAGGGGCATCCAGGGGGAAGATAAGGGTGGCACCCTCCATTAGGGAGCTGATAAGTGTCTTAAGACGGCAATGTCATGGGGCTCTAAGATCGCAAGATCATTTAGGCCTGTCATATTGTCGCATAAATTATACAGAGGCAAAAATCCATAAGAGAAAAAAGTTAAGATGAGGTCAAGGGGTTTTTACATGCAAATGTGAAGACGTCATGCGATTTCATCGCAAGACGGCAATGTCACGAGGCTTTGTTTTCGCGAGAAAACTTAGACTTGTCATATTGTCGCAATATAATAAAGAAATATAGATAAGGCAAGATCAATGGGTCAATACATGAAAGTGTAAAGACGTCCTGCGATTTTGTCGCAAAAAGAAAAAATTGGCAAAATAAGACCTTTAATTAGGAAGGCAAAATAAGACCAATAGAATAATCTCAAAAATTAATTCTTCTTTGTTAAGCATGCAGGGAAGATTTCTTTATCACAAGAAACAAGTTGAATTCAACAAGTCTCAAGAAATTTAATGAGGAGGCAAGCAAGGGAATAAATATGTAGGATTTCATTAAGTTTCTTGAGAATATTATAGTTCAAAAAAGGTTATATCATTTGCGAGAAAGAAGAAGAAAAAAGAAATTAAAAATAGAACTCAAGCTTCAAGCGGTAGTCTCGCCAGATTTAGAATTGTCAGGATTGTTATCATCACCAATATTTATTTCATCGCGAACATCATCGCTAGAGTTCTTTTTGTTACGATCTTCTCCTTCTTTTAGAGGGTTTTCTTCTTCTTCTTCAGCGTCTTCTTCAACATCTCCTTCAGAAGACGGATATTCTAAATCTTTATCCATAGGAAGAGGGACTTCATCATCGTCAACTTTCAAAGGTAGAACGGATACAGGAGAAAGAGAGTTGGAGATCAAAATTTCGTTCACGAGAACTTCAAAGACTAAGATGAACTTGGTGAAGGAAACCTTTGTCACGATTTCTGATCTCTATATTCTTGAAATACTCAAGATAATCAAGTCTTCTTTCTCGCTTTATCACGAATTTCTAAAAGGTTGAGAAGAAGAGTCTTGTTTTCTTTGCGAACACTTGTCTAGCTCCTTAGTAAGATTGGTGATAGTAGAATGAAGGCTTTTTCAGATGATTATGCGAGCAACAAAATAATGAAAGGTTATAAAAATAAATATATCGTGAGAATATCAACAAGTGAAATATAACATAAATTGTGACAAGGAAATCAACAAGTGAGGCAGTCATAATTGACTACCTTCTTTTGCGAAGTTAAGTTTTGGATTAATGAAAAGAGGCAGTTCTCCCATTGGTTCATAGCATCATCAAATTTGTCGCCAACTATGCCTTTTACACGAGATTTCATGTTCTCTTCTTTGGTGCGTAAATATGAATTTTCTTTTGACAATGAGGAATGAGACTCCTTTAGTTGGGAATATTCATCTCGAAGCTTGCTGGCATTCAAACTAAGAGTTAGTCTACCATTGATAAGTTTGTCTATTTCAAATGCAGATGATTCAGCTTACTTCATCAAGTTTATTTTTAAGAGAGCGGAGAGACTGATTTTGGTCATCACATATCCCTTGAAGATTGTTTACTTTCTGCGAGGAGATCGCCAACAAGCTTGATAATTTGTGTTTCTCTTGAGATAAAGTTATATTCTTGTCTGACAAAGATTCTATAGAAAAATTAGTCTTGGATAACGAATATGAGAGGCGAGTAACCTCGTTGTTTAGAAAACTGTGATTTTGCAATAATTGATTATTCTCATTTGTGAGATTTCTTATTTGATCAACTGAATACGTATAAAGATTATCTAATCTACTATGTTGGTCCATCCAAGAATCTCTTTCAATGCGATCTTCATCAGCTATGGTTTCAGATTTAAGTTTTTCGATGAAACGATTTTGGTTGGAAACTAATATATAAACCAAGAATTTAAAGGGAGGATTAAGTACGAAGAATATGGAAATAGAATAAAAAGATAAAAGGACAGAGGCAAAAAGAAGCTTACTTTTTAGCTCATCAATCTTTCTAGCGAGATTCTCGCGATCCAAAGATCTGAGTTATTGAGCTTGTGGTTTAGAGTTTCACATTCGAAGTCTTATATTGAAGACTTTTTCTCAAAGCAAAGCATTTTCATTCTCTAGAGAAGCTCGTGAAACAGAATTTTCGAGCCAAAATATTTGAGCAGAGTTTCGCAAACTCCGCTTTGGAGAGAATCAGTAGAAGAATCTCTAGCATTATTTAGAATGTTAGATAAAATTTTGAAAGCAACATCAATTCCTGCGATGGTCTCATTTGATGAAGGAAGGGATGTAGAAGGTGAAATAGAGGAAGTGAGGACAAGTTGATGATTTGAGTCATTAGCAATGGTTGTATCATCAGAAGGAGGAGTTTTCGGGAAAGTAACATTTGGAGGAAGTAAAGGGCTAGAGGGAGTTTTATTTATGATGGGTTCTGCAATTTGAATTGGTGAAGGACCAGTAGAGGCAGTGGTAGTGAAATCGAGCTTCTCTCCAGAAGAAGGAGGAAGATCAGATTTCACATGTGTAGATGAAGCTTTCGCAGATATTAAGGGAGGAATGAAGAAATTACTCCCAAAGGTCTTATTTAATTGGCGAGATCTTTTAGGAGGATTAGCATTACCCTCGTCATTCTGCAAACAATAATCTAGATAAGAAAAAGAGGCAACAATATTGTTATTAAGAAATAGAATGTGTTTCTTACTACCTTATTGCTCGAAGAATTTTCTTTCCTTTTTCCAGTCGGCCTCTTATGAATAATAGGTTTTTGAGTTGAGGATTGGGAAATAGATATGAGAATTATAAAGAGTACATAATATGGGGTTATAAAAAATTAAAAGAGAAGATCGAAGAATATAAATAAAAAGTTTGATCTAAGAAAATACCATGATCAAAAATATACCTCGAGGACTCCATTAAAACACTAGCAGAAGAATGAGAAGGAGAAAAGTTGCGGAACAAAAAGCAAAGAAACTAAGTAAAGAAGAAAGAGAGTTAAGAGAAGAAAACTAGAAATGAAATTCGACACTTCCTTTTATAGGCAAAGAAGGGAGTAAATTATGTGAGACGTGTCAATACAAAAGGACAGATTTACAACACGTGTTAATAAGGAAAGCTGAATTAGCGGAATATTGCCGGAGAAAAAAGTTCAGATATTCTTGCGATAGTTAAGGATTCTCATGATCGTTTCTTCTTCGAAGAAAAGACATGAGAAGAGGCAAGATGTAGTACCATAATATCGCCACAACGATATTCTCGTGATAAGAACGACATTTCCACGAGAAGGTTGAATACTCCCACTACAAGAATGACATCTTTCACGAGAGCGTCGTGAGAATTCTCCAACGAAATTTGGTGAGCAACATGAGAAAGCATCAAGATATTTGACAATTGAAGAAGCATGATAAAAGAATGTTGTTTCATGAGGATTACGAAAGATGGCGAAAATAAACAATGTAACTGCCACGATGAGATCGCAGAATAGATCCGAAAGAAGGGGAAAGCTTAGATGTCTTCCATTATGTAATTTCCTATATAAGGAGATCAGGTAAGTCCAGAGGAGGATGATGTAATTTTTAGAGTTGAGAAAATCTTGAGGAGAGAGAAACTCCAGAAAAGAAAGTTGTAATTCTGAGTTTGAATATTTTCTGTAAACATTTCTGAGATCTAAATAATAAAAGTGTCGTTTAATTCTTTAATCTTCAACTAGTTTCACTTAGATTTTTATAGGATCTTAATAGGGGTGTAGTGTGGGAAACCCTGCTACTACAAATAAAATTAAAAACCTTAATTAAAAGATTCTCAACTTATTTTTCGATCCGGAATTCTCCTTTAGCTATTAAGGAATATCTTTGTACAATAAAAGATAAGCGTTACTGCACATGTTCAAAGTATGTTGACATCTTTACTTTGTAAGTCCTCTTTCATACTTACAATCTTGAAACCGATTTTCCACACTTCCAAACAAGTTTAGACTTGGTTCATCTGACTTTCAAGAAATACGTGATTGATCAAAAATACTCAATCACCAAACATGGGTTTCACGGTTGTACCAAAACAAGTTTCGGTTCTACCTCCATGTGGGTACCGGATTTTGTCACACTAGCTTTACAAAAATTCGGTTGAATAGGTACTAGGATCGGTTACCACATATATATGGTATCTAACTTGTACTTGTTGCACATGTCTGTAGGATCGGTTCCCCTTTTCCTAAAAACGTGTTGAATATGTCCATATGATCGGTTCCTCTTTCTACTAAAAACTTGATGCACCTCATACAAGGATCGATTCCCTTTTTTGATAGGTTGCACCTCTTACTAGGATCGGTTCCCCTTTACCCAGAGTCAGTCATACCAATAACACTAAATAAATCATACCATCTTGAGTGATTACTTAAGATCGGTTTCACTAATAAAAGTCATACCAATACAAAAGTCAATCTTTTGTGAATAGTTTTACCAAGAACATAAACAAGTCATGAGCGGTTATACTAATCACACATATTGGTAGTTCAAAATATATGAAATGAATAACAATACCAATAATGCCTAGCGATTTCCCATTGGATTCACAAAACAAGTTCATGAATTTACTTCCTTTAAACAAATGTAAAACATTGTTTCCTATGATGAAATCTTCACCTTATACCCATACATAATCGCAATAGCATTCAAACGATTATGTGGATGTCTTATATAAAAAGTTTAATGGTTAAGAAATAAACCTCGTATTGTATTCCTAAATACTATGTCTAACTAGAGTGTAGTCATTCATGCTTCCCAGTTATGTTTTCAATATGCACGACTTGAAAGATTCGTTAGGGAATAAAATAGTTCAAGTCAAATATCACTAACCTCAAGTGGAAGGATGATGTTGTCATTGTAGCTCCTTAAGTCTTCACTTATTTAAGTCTTCGTAATACTTGTAATGTCTTATATCCTAATACTTTCAAGCTAACCTATACAAAGTTGACTCTAGTACATAATCAAGCAACTCTTAGTTTTGGCTCACTAAAATATGACAACCAAACTTGACATACCAACGCTTGGTGGGTTCAACCGAGCTATTCTCTAACATCAACAACACGCATTAATTCAGTTCTCAAGGTTGTCGGCATTGTAAATGATTTTTTCTGTTATTAAAATTGGTTTCTTACTTGGGGTGCATTCAAGAAATTCTACCTCTCCATGCGAAGATATCTTATGTTTTATATGCTTGTCTCAGTGTAATTAACATCAAGTCAGCTTGTACGAAGTATGATTTAAAAATATGAGAGAGATTAACTTTAAAATTGTAACTTTGTGAGATTGATTGTGAAAAGATGAGGGTACCCAAATACACGACAATCTTATAATATCAACCTAAGTCCGATATCTTAAGTGATCATATATGGACAGAGTCGAGACAATATAACTTAAGCCCTATACCTTGTGTGATTGTTTATGGACGAGGTCGAAACAATATGACAACAAGATATTTACTTGAAAATAGTTACTGTAATAACCGATTGACTATTAGGATCAATATCAAGTAATTCAGATTAACATACGTGTGTAATTTACTTAATTATAATAGAAATTATAATTTGGAAATCAAAGTAAATGACATGGAAAGATTTTGTTAACGAGGAAACCGTAAATGTAAAAAAAAAAAAAAAAAAAAAAAAAAAAAAAAAAACGGGACCTAGTCCAGTTTTGCATACTCTCAGAATTAAACCGCTACATAAAATCTAATAGCAACTTCGTATAGTTGAGACCAAGTAGACTACCCCTAGCTACTTAGTTTCCTCAGTATCCATGCGCCTTCGACTTTTAGAGTCACGCACGTGAATCACCAATCCTTTTGATCGTATTCCAAACATTAAAGGATAAAGTTGTTTGGTAACAACTTTATTCAATCCTGGAAATAAGATATTTGAGTTGTTGACAAAGGCTCTTCCGTTTAAACTAATAAACTCCTTTGTATGATTAAATCAATCTAAACTTTGATTACTCAAATAACCAAATATTAGATTTCCAATCAATCAATATAGAACTCAAAGAGTAATTATAAGGTGATTCCGAACTCATGCAACTAGCCAATCAAGTCTATCAATGATAAACATGATTTTAGTTGGATCCCAGCCGATCAAGGTTTGTGCACACATTTCACAAGATACGAAAACTAATAAGAAAAACTTTGTCGTTGTAGGACCAGAATATCGCTACAACGTTATTCCTGCGATATTAACAACGTTTCTGCGAGCGTCACTGCCAATTCTTTAACAACGTTTCACGAGCGTCACAGAATATCCAAAAGAAACTGACGATGAAAGAAGTAAAAGAAGAATATGTTGATCCTGCGATGATCATCATTCTTGCGATAGAGAATATCGTAGCGATCGCGATGAGATCGCAGAATAGATCCGAAATAGGAGGAAACTTAGTTGTCATCCATTATGTAAATCCCTATAAAAAGGGCTCGATAGATCCGGAAAATGATGATGTATTTTTGAGAGTTGAAAGAGTCTTGAGGAGAGAGAAACTTCAAGAAAATATTTGTAATCTTGATTTCTTCCAATTCTGTAAACATTTCTGAAATTTGAATAGTAAAGTGTCGTTTAAATCTTTGAAGTTTAATTGATTTCCAATAGATTTCTATAGAATCTTAACAAGGGTGTAGTGTGGGAATTCCTGCAACTATATTTTGGCGCCCAGAAACAGGGAGAATCAAGATAAGAAATCTCTAATTACAACTTAAAGAATTGAAGAAATTGTTAGAGTTGAAGAAATGGCTAGAAGAAGAAGAAATACATCAGAACCACCGAAAACTGTGAGAAGAAGTAAAAGACTTGCAGGTGAGGGAACAGGTGAATTGGAAGAATATTTAAGGATAAGATCAGGAAGAGATAGAATAAGAAATGAAGCAGAAAGTTCAATTCAACAGCCGAATCAACAAACACAAACACGAGATAGGAATGTGGATTATAATAGAGTGAGTGTGCATACTTGGAGGTCAGATTCGATGGAAGAAGCAGAAAATCGACAATTAAGAAATGAAGAAGGAGAAAGAAATCAAGAAATAGGTGGAGGATTAATTCATGAAGGACGTGAAAATGAAATAGTAGACGATTTGAGACAAAGAATACATGAAGAAAGAAGATTAGAGGCAGAAGAGCGTGCGAATTTAACAAGACAAAATCATGATCTAAGAATGGAGAATTTGAGGTTACAAAGAAGGAGGTCAAGAAGTACTGTTAGGTCAAATTCAAGATCATTCAGAGAAGAACCAAGGCAAAATTCCCCAATGAGAAATGTTAGAGAAAAAGTGCAAAATTTAAATGGAGAACAACGTCATAGAGAAGAAGAGATAATTGGTGATCGCTATAATCCGCGTGACAATAGAAATCAAGAGGGAAGAAACAACCAAATTGAAGAAGAAAATTCATAAGAAGGTAGGAGGATATTACATGGGAGAGAGAATCAAAGAAATCAAAGAAGAATTGAAGAAGAAATTGAGAGACATTACGCTGAACAAGCACGTCTAGCCCGCGAGAGGGAAAGATTAAGGGCAGAAGTAGAAGAACATGAATTTCGAGAAGCAGTGTGACAAAATAATCATGAAAATCGAGAAAGGAGACGTACGCAAAATCGCTACAATGGTAATATTCAGGAGGAGTATGATAGGATACAGAGGAGAATAGAGAGACAACGAAGAGAAACGAGGACAAATGAGGAAATCCGCAGAGAAGAAGATAGGCAGTTACGATATCAATAGGAAGATGAAAGAGAAAATCGCAGAGAAAGACGAGATGATGATGAAGAAGAAGATACAGAATATATCGCAGGACAAGAAAGGTAAGAACGCATAAGAAGGGAAACAACATTAAAGAGGCCAATGGAACAAAACTCAGCTGAGAATGAGCAAATATTGAGAGAATTAGCAGAAATGCGAGGAATGATAAACAATAGAAGAGAAGGAGGTAGAAGGCAACTTGATGAAGCTATTGAAGAAGCTTCGAGAACTCCATTTACTCAAGAGATACAGTTAAGAGGGATACCTCCAAAATGCAATTTACCAGCATTAACCAGCATTTTTGATGGAACTACTTGTGATGTTCAACACGTCAAAGCTTATGTTAGATGTATGCTATAGTGGGAGAATCATGATGCTATGCTATGCAAATATTTTGCATCCAGCTTAACTGGCGAGGCGTTAAAATGGTTTGAGGGATCATGATGCTGTGCTATCCAAAAAATACCATAACTTCTTTTGATCATTTACAAGCTACATTTTTAGGAGCATATATTAGCAACAATTCATCGCGGCCGGGTATTGAAGATGTATTTGGGTTAAAACAGAGAATTGGCGAGAGTCTGAAGCACTTAACTATAAGATGGAAGTCAATGTGCAGTGAGATGGCAGGAAGAGTTGATGAGAGATATCTTATCTTGTCTTTTATCAATGCAATGTTCGCGACCAATCTACTGTACATACAAATATTCAGAGTCAAGAATACAATCACTATGACTGAACTACGAGAACTACAGGAAGAGTACATTGCTTTGGAGGAGAAACAAAATGAGATAGAATCATATCCAATCGCGAACACCAGCTCGCTAGCGGCAAGTGGAAGTTTGCTCCCCAAAATGATAAATAATGTGGCAAGCACCTCGCAAGTACAACAAGAGAAAGTGGTAATTGATAACCAACAAAAATTGGTAGCGATGGGCAGTCGAGATCAGGAAGAATATGAAAGAGAGAAGAATTACTACAATCGCGGTGGAAATAATAAAATTCAAAGACTTGATCATCCGCAAGAAACTTATGGCGGACAAAGGCAGAATAACTTTAGAGGGCAAGGAAATCAAAAGATAATATGAGAAGAAATTAAGATGCCACCTCTTAATGCCAGTATAGAAAAAATTTGGGAAGCTATCATTCTGATGGAAAATATACCATCACCATGGAACATGGGAAAATAACTACATCCAAGCAATTGAAGTCAAGAATTTTGTCATTACCATCACTTTCATGGCCATTCAATAAATGATTGTAGGAATGTAAAGAGGATAATTTTGAGGATGATTGATCAGGGGAAGTTAAATCACTTTCTAGTAGGACATCCACAACCTCATCAACTACCGCCAAGCACTTAGAAACTCGCAGAGTGAATCTTTGTAAAAGGAGCAGAAATATTCGTGATAGAAGTGGGGGCTAAAGCAAAGAATTTGTTTTGTAACTCCATTGTGCATTCATACAGAACTGTGGAAGATTTCCATGATAATGTTTTAAGTAGAGTCTTCACGAGAAATACAAATGGAAGAGAGATAATGAATATAGCGAGAGCTTCGCCATTAGAAGAATCGCAGAAACAAACTCTATCTTTCAGCGCGCAAGATATACCAGAGCTTGGTGAGCAACATGACAAAAGCAAATGCAAGAAGAAGATGAAGAAAATGATGGTAAAATTGAAGACTCTTGGGCCATCAACATAGTCTTAATAGATACCGGGAGTTCAGTTGATATCTTATTCTATCATACCTATAGAACCATGGGCGGAAGATATGAAGATTTGATACCATCAACGTATAAAATCAATGGATTTAACGGTACAGCTAACAAACCAAAGGTGGAAATTGAAATGCAAATACCGTTAAAAGGAATATCTTCTAAAATCTTATTCTGCGTTGTGGACATCGAATCACCTTACAATGCCTTGATAGGACGACCTTGGTTACACGGGATATTGGGTGTAGCATCCACTTATCACCAGTGTATCAAATTTCCTCATCCTAAAGGTGTTGGAGTTATTAAAGGAGATTGGGGAGAAAGCAAGAAATGTTATGAAATCTATATGAAGTCTTGCGAAGAAAGAGATGAAAAGAATAGCAATTGGAAGTACAAAATCAAACAACAACAGAGATGTGAAAGATTAATGATTGATACAATAGAGCGGAAAGAGGATGTGAAAGCTGATGGCGAGAGTCTCGCAGAAAAAGAAACAACAAAAAAACTTAGCAGAAAAGCAGAATCAGAAAATAGTAAGTAGAGAGGTAAAATGATGAACTTTAGAGAACTCTATGAATGATTTGTTTGAAGAATTTGTAATTGAACAGAATTTCTGCTTGAAAGAATCGCAAGATTTTACAAAAAGAAAGAGGATCAAAGATATATGAAATTCTATCAGAGTTACAATACTCGCGAGAAATGCGAATAAAATTTCGCAGATATTAAATAATGGGACGAACCTTTATGGCGTGCACCCTAGTTCGTGAATAAAATTTCGCAAGAGGAAAATGTAAGACCTAATAGCGCATCATAGTAGGGGGTATCTCTCGACATGATTCAGGGGTAAGGTTATACCGCTGCTGGATCATGAGTCATGCAGATGTTGGGGTTAAAGAAAACCTATACGGGAGAGAGATCTTGGATTTCCAACTATATATGGTTATACCCTGGTTAGACGACCGAGAATCTCTTCCAAGAAGTGCAAAGTATGACCAAGGCGCCGAGGTACACTGTTGAGCCAAGGGTGCCAAGGGCGTACGAAACTCCCTTGCCATTCTTGGTAAGTCTTGGCTATGATGCACTTGGCCTGAATAAAACCCCACTTAGGGTGCAATCTTGTAACTATAAGCCATATAGGCATAAAGGACAAGAGGCTGCGAAAATAGATGGTTGTTGGTAAATCTGGATGGGAGGAGCTAGTCTTGTATGGCCAATGTGCCCTCCTTGAAGGGGAAACCAGGGGGAAGATAAGGGCGGCACCCTCCATTAGGGAGCTGATAAGTGTCTTAAGACGGCAATGTCATGGGGCTTTATGATCGCAAGAACATTTAGGCCTATCATATTGTCGTGTGACGTAAATTATACAGAGACAACAAGCCAAAAGTTAAGATGAGATCAATGGGTTTTTACATGAAAGTGTAAAGACGTCCTGCGATTTCATCGCAAGACGGCAATGTCACGAGGCTTTGATCTCGCGAGAGAGATTAGACTTGTCATATTGTGGCAATACAATCAAAGAAGAAATATAAGGCAAGATCAATGGGTCAATACATTCAAATGTAAAGACGTCCTGCGATTTTGTCGCAGAAAGAAAGAGCGTGGAAAAATAAGACCTCTAATTAGGAAGGCGTAATAAGACCACAAGATTACTGCAATTATACTCGCAGATGTTACGAGAATTGCGATTTCACGCAGTTATTGCTGGCGATAAGATCGCCAATATTAAGGAAAATTTTATTTACCACTAATATCTAATCTTTAATCAATATTTTGTATTGCAGATGAATAATAGAGGCAAGTATGGGAATGCATGAGAACGATGAAATTATTATTCATCTATCATATAAAAATTGCATAGATAAATGCACGTAGATAATTAAAGAATAATAATTATATTGATTGATTGACTTGCAGAAAAAGAACTGTTTTCTAATTCATATAGGTAGAAGCAAAAGAAATTCACAAAATTGGAGAAACTCACAACGATGTTACAGAAAGAAGAAAATAAATATACAAGGAAGATAGAAAGAAAAAGAAGAACTAGCTAGATCCATTGCCATCCTATTTATCAGACTTCTCTTTATCGCAAGATTTCTCCCTTTCATCATTATCATCACTATCTTCATTCTTATCAGATTCTTCTCCTCCACCAGATTTTTCTCCTTTGTCATTATCATTATCATTTTCATCCTCGTCAGAATACTCAGCTTCACTATCAGAGATGTTAAGATTCGGGATTACTGCGGGGATTTCCTTTGCAAGATCAGGATATATAGAAGGAGAAATTTCATGATCATTGCAGACCAACTTAACGGAATCATTACGAACAACAATGAGAGATCTATTGAAATTCGCGGTGGTAATGTCAAACTGCTCTTTCAATCGTGAATATTTATTATTGCGAGCAGCAAGAGTATTCGCGAGCTGATTCTTCTCATTTTCAAGTTCCCCAATTCTTTCAAGATATCTTTTTTCATCTCCTGCGAGAATATATGACGACAAGTTAGAAATTTTGTAAAGAAGAGTAATAAAAACAGTAAAATAGCGAGAAGAAGAACAACAAATAACCTTCTCTTTCAGAAATCATATCTCTAATTAAGGCCGCTTGTTCAACTTGAAGGCTAACATTTACACCTAAGTCATTCCTGGCATTTTCAAGAACCTTCGCAGCCCAAGCAAACTCATCATCGCTATTAATAAGGATACGAGATCGAACTTGAGTCTCCCTCGCAAGAAGATCTTCATTCTCACAGATAAGTTTATCTCTGTCCATTTGAACATCAAGGAGAGTTTTATGAAAGTCTGCTAAGGTCTTGGATCCCTTTTTGATGACAAGATCTTTCTTTTCAATAAGATCGCTATTCTTCTGTATTAATCTATCTATTTCATTCTTTGAATCAAGATAAAAGCGCTTATATTTGTCAGTCAAACCTAAATTGAATCTGTGTTCAATTTTTAAGAGATTAAGCTTGGATCTAAGTTCATCTATGGAAAGGGATTTAATCTTATCATCTGAGAAATTACTTAAAGAATTATTAAGACAGGCAAGAAAAGTATGATCATCTACAGGTTCAGGGAAAGATTGAAAGAGTATAGCCTCGTCAATAAGACCATAAATATCTGCAAGTTAAAAGTGGTCGCTTGAATAAGCTGCGATAGAGTAAAAATAATTAAGAGAGAAAGGAAATCAGTCATACCATAGAGTTGTTGGTTAGCTCTATCAAGATCAGAGATCTTTTGCTTATCAACTGAAGCTTCAGCCTCCAGCTGTTTATTCTTCCTACGAAGCTCAATAACTTCATATTCTAATTTTTCTTTATCCTGGCGAAGTTTAGCAGCTTTCTCTTCAAAGTTGGCACATCTTTTATCTAAATCAGAAGCAACAACAAAAGAAGCTCTTCCAACCTGCGAAAGAAAAATATAAATTAATATCTACCGATGGAAAAAATATATAAACAAACTGAAGAAATGAAAACATACCAAAGCACCAAGAGAATTCAAGAGACTGGGAGTCAGCGATCTTGAGATTATTTGGAGAGAATCATTATCCACCAGAATAGGGGCATCGCAAACTTTAGCGAGCGCTTAGGATGTCTTTTCAATAACTTCATCCTCGTCATTACAAGTTATGCTGTGGGAAATATCGCTAAAAATTCTGGATAAATGAGTCATTGAAGAATCAGAATAATAAGAATTTTTTATTGAAGGAAAACCGTTAACATCAAAACCCTCGTCATTATTATCCTTATCAAGATCAACACTTGGATTTTCTGGAATTAGTTGAGGAATTGAAGAAGAAGAAGAAGGTTGAGTTTTCCTTCTCTTTAGTGGAGGATCGCTAGATTCTTCATTGCGAGGGGCATAAGACTTTCCCCTGGAAGGAGCAGTAGATTTCTCCTTTGAAGATTTCCCAGATTTATTTTTTGAAGATTTCTCCTTGGTTTTTGCGGGTATTAATGGTTCTAACTCTTCGATTTCCTGCGAGCACAGATGAAGGTAAGAAATAGGGGAAACAATATATTGTTAAAATTTATGAAGAGATATTTCTTACTTCATCTGTGAAAGATTTCAGAGCCAAGAAAGTGCTAGGCTTCCTAAAAGTTTGGTAACTGAGCTTCATTCTTTCAATCTGAGAAAAATCAAAATAATTAGCGAGAATATAAAAACGCAAGGAAGAAAATGAATAATAATAATATGAAGATCCAGAGAAATTAGTACCTCTTTAGTTCTCTCAGGCCAATTAAAGACCCAAGGTTGATATTATGCAAGATTTGCGGGAAGTTCGCGAGAACCAGAAATATAAGGACCTTCGAGACACAACGGAAAAATAAACCACTTGTCATCGCTAGAATGGCGAGGGCCGTGATTGGTTTTCTTATGAAAGGCAATATCTAGCATGAGAGCTTCTTCAACAACGAGTTTCTTCAGGCGAACACCCCAGCAGGTGCTATCCCTCTTCATAGGGAGTATCTTGCAATTTTTGAAAAGGTTTTCTACAGTATAATCTGCAGGGTTAATTGGAATATGTTTGTAAAGAGGATTTTGAGCATCTTCAGAATAGCGCGATCCTTCACCAGCACCACGAGAAGCATATTCAAGTAGCAATCTAATGCAATCTCCACCTAATTGATATATTGCTCGCGAGAACCTCTCGTCAGATATTATTTGGTAGAATAATGGGAGTTCTGGGTCATAGAGAGGAAGGGGAAGACCATCTTCAAGTTTCCCTAGCGATACTATGATTTTTTCGCGAGAACATTGATCATCAGCAAATAATTTAAGAGAAAGTTCAGATCTAGAATCCTGATCTGGAATTAAAGACAAGTTAAAACCTTTAATATTGAGTTTCTTGCGCATCTCATTAAAGGCCTTCAATTTTTTAGTACCAGAAGCAACCATTTTTGAGTATGGGAATGAAAAAAAAAGGTTGAAAAGAAGAAAGAAATCACAGCAGTAACAGAAGCGCAATTCGCGGAAGAACAGTAAAATTTGCAGAGAGGGTATGAAGATAAAGAAGAAGAAATTAAAAGAGAAAAAGGAATGGAATGAGAAGAGTATTTATAGAAGAAGAAATTTATCAAAGAAGATGAAGGAAATTAATGCAAAGAAAAGACGTGGGTGGTCAGATCGCAGCGGTTAGAGGAGACGTGTCAAAAATTTATTGGAAGAAAAAATTCGTGAAAACAGCTAGCGAAGGACATAGAAACGTGTCAGAATGGGGAAGTCTGAAAAGATAACCAATTATGGCATTTTAAGTTCTCATGATCTTATCTTCTTCGCAGAAAAATACATGAGAAGAGGCAAGATGTAGGACCAGAATATCACTACAACGTTATTCCTGCGATATTAACAACGTTTCTGCGAGCGTCGCTTCCAATTCTTTAACAACGTTTCACGAGCATCACAGAATATCCAAAAGAAACTGACGATGGAAGAAGTAAAATAAGAATATGTTGATCCTGCGATGACCATCATTCTTGCGATAGAGAATATCGTAGCGATCGCGATGAGATCGCAGAATATATCCGAAATAGGAGGAAAAATTAGTTGTCATCCATTATGTAAATCCCTATATAAAGGGATCGATAGTAGATCCATAAAATGATGATGTATTTTTGAGAGTTGAAAGAGTTTTGAGGAGAGAGAAACTTCAAGAGAATATTTGTAATCTTGATTTCTTCCAATTCTGTAAACATTTCTGAAATTTGAATAGTAAAGTGTCGTTTAAATCTTTGAAGTTTAATTGATTTCCAATAGATTTCTATAGAATCTTAACAAGGTGTAGTGTGGGAATTCCTACAACTACAGCCATCTTCAAATCTTCTTTTGTCTTCAATAATAACCCACAGAACACAACTTGAATACTCTTGTGATCAATCACACACAGAACGAAGTCTGTTAACGATAGTTTATCACAAGATGTATTTATATTCGAAAATGGTTCTAAAGATCCCGTCAATACTTTGATCTAGTTTGAGTGAGCATTATATCAGAATAGAAGGTTCTCAAGAATAAAAAAAACTAGGTACAATAAAAGTTTCAACCGTTAGTCAATCAAATCAATAATCGAAAATTAAAATAACAATGAAATTATCTAGTTTCCCACCAACAATACTCGCAGAGCTTCTTGATCCCACAGAAGTCTTCAAACGAGCGGTCGTGAGAGATTTCGCCTAATTAGGGTACTTTCCTCTCCGGATAGACGGCTCCACCATAAATAACAAGAATGAAATTTTCCTGGCTCTTAGGATAGTTTGCAAGAAATACAATCCAATATTTATAGACCAAGGTTGTTTAGACAACAATGAAATTCCAAAACCGAAAATATCCTCAATATATTAACATTAAATTACCTAATTTCGGTAATCCTGTCTGCAATTAATTACCAAACCATATTTCTGAAAACTCTCTTAGAAAATTTCTATTATTAGTGTAGCACATTAATTAATAATATTTTCCATAGGATGCCTTTTAATGGTTGGTTATTAAAACATATAATATGAGAATCATAATTAAATGTTTTTGAATTTTTCAATATAGGATTACCTTGAGTATCAAGGAATATCTTTGAACAATTGATGATAAGAGTTATGTACATGTTCAAATAATGTCGACATCTAGAAGTTTCTCTGCGAACCCTAATTCCAAGCTTCACACAACATAAAGAGATATGTGAATATTGAAAATTCGGTTTTTCTCCTTGGGACCGGTTCTACTATGACTCACAATGTAAGTTGTGATCAGTTATACCATCCTTCCCAAACTAGATTGTGACCGGTTACACCTTTCTTACCAGAGGTGGCTTGTGATCGGTTAAACCTTACTTCCCGAGTTATCTTGTGATCAGTTACACCTTGGTTCCCAAAGTAACTTGTGATCGATTATAACTCACTTCCAAAATTAGCTTGTGATCGATTACACCTTGCTTCCAAAAGGTAGTTTGTGACTGATTCCAACTAACTTGCCAATGTAGCTTGTGACCGGTTACACCATGCTTCACAAAGTATCTTGTGACCGATTACAACATGCTACAAAGTATAGGCTATGACCTGCTATACCTCAAATATCAACAAGTTAAGATAGGTTTTACCTTGTTATCCTGTATTGGTCATTCAAAAGATATTCAATAAAGAGCATGACCAATCATGATTTCATTTCGATTATGAAACAAGTTCGTATATGTACTTCCTTTAAAAAAAATGTTATAAAACATTGTTTCCTAGGATAAAATCATACTCATATCTTACACATAATCAATTAACTAGATACACAGATTATGTTGATGTCATATTTACGAAGTTCCAAAAGATAAGCGTTTATACTTTGTAATTCAATAAGTTCCTCGACACTTTGATCATAATGATATGACCAAGTCTAACCACTAGAGTATTATATATATATAGCTTCGCATGTTATGTTTTCAATATAATCCGACTTGAAAGATACGTTAGGAATGGAAACATGATCAAGTCAATATTACTAACCTCAAGTGGAAAGATGATGTCCTCGTTGTAGTTGTTACTTCTTCACATTCTTCAGGTCTTCGGAGTAATACTTGTATCTCAACATTCCTAGACTTTCTAGTCTAACCTAAACTGAAAAATTAGGGGTCTAACAACCACACCCAATATTTTGCTTAACAATATGTATGGACAAACTCCAATATAATTCCAAGAGATAATCAACTAGACAGTCAAACTCAATCAATGGAAATATATCCAAGAGTTGTATATTTATTTCTCAATGTAATCAGCAAATCAAACAGATAGAATCCGTGAGCCTGATTATTATGAGAAACAACTTGGACGGTATCAAAGACCAATGTTCAAGTGTCAATTAATTTATATCAACAACCAAAGCTTGGATTATCTAATTGATTAAACTACGCACAACCTGTGATATTTTAATTATATAAACAAATATAATGCGGAAAAGAAATAACACATACACCAGAAATTTTGTTAACGAGGAAACCGCAAATGCAGAAAAACCCTGGGACCTAGTCCATATTTGAACACCACACTATATTAAGCCGCTATAGATACTAACTTACTACAAGTTAACTTCGGACTGGAATGTAGTTGAGACCTAACCAATCTCACACTGATCAAGATACAGTCGCATTCCTTACACCTCTCAATCCCAGCAGGACTCTGCGCACTTGATTCCCTTAGCTGATCTCACCCACAACTAAGAGTTGCTACGACCCAAAGTCGAAGACTTGATAAACTAATTTGTCTCACAGAAAAGTCTATTGCATAGATAAATCTGTCTTCCACAGAAATACCTAAGAGTTTTTCTTCCGTCTTTTGATAACTCAAGGTGAATATGAACCAATTGATACATGATGTGTGTCGTGAGTGCAACAAATTAAATCACTTATTTCCACACAATTAACTGGTAATATAATGGAAGCAAAGATTTTTCCCACGAAGAGCAGGGAGTTTAGTTGTCAAAAAGGTCACAATTGGGGGGGTTTTGTTTTTAGATTGTAAACAAAGTAAATGAAGCAATTGAAAATTGAGTTGCAAGCAATAAGGAGAGAGATGGTCGGGGAATCCTTATTCTTTACTAAACTGTAAATGAGTTAATATATTCATCCATTAATCATTAATTATAGATTATCATCAACCGTGGGATAACAACTAGCGTAGCGCTACCACCTAAAGTCCTTTGGTCACTGGAAACCGAAGCGCTCGAATATCATATTCTATTCATCCAAGTCACCAAGTAGTAACGCACTCAAGGTATAACTTGGTAGAATGATTTAAGTTTTAAGACTTAGGTTAATCTTAGTAGTTAGACTCTTAGCGCAAGGTCCACTTTCTAATGTTTTTCCACACGCGATTGCTCTACAAAATCCCTCTGCAAGGTCTCACGTTTTCTACTTGTGTAAGGATTATTCAATGATTACAAGGATTTCCTAACCCTTTACTAGCAATAGATCAATTAATAAACTACTATAGTTGGCCACCTAGAGAAATTAATTTATCAATCATAAACTTTAATCAAAGTAGAAACAAACGATAACCATATGAAGAAATCAAACTAGATGCATATATTAAACCAAATCAAGTATAGAACTTAGAATTCATCCTCAATTAAGTATGGGTTTAGATACTCATGGATGTAGGAGAATCCATGTTATACAATTGATAAACTAGAGAAGAAATCATTACGATTGATGAGAACCGCTTCAAAACCCTAGCTCCGTTGTTGTTCTTCCTCTCCAAGCTTGCAAAGTTGTGTAAAAGATCCCCTAATTGTTTTTGGAAGTCCTCTTATATAGGTTTAATTAAATATAGGTATTAGAATCCATCCGGGACCGTGATTCCTTGATTTGGAAGTCAAAATACGTCAAAAGGGACCCCGTAGGTTTATCTTAGTCGACGTTGTCAAACTCCCCAAAGCAATACCGAAAGTTGGGGTCAAAAATACACCTTCTCTGCCTGAAATATGTTTACTTTCGGTATTGTTTTGGAAATTCCGAAAGTGGTGCTCGAAATACATCTTCTCTTCCCAAAATATGGTTACTTTCGGTATTGCTTTAGCAATGCCGAAAGTGGTGTTGTAGATTGCCATTTTTCGTCTCGACTGTTTTGGCCATAACTTCTTCGTCCGAACTCTGAATGACCTCATTCTTTCACCGTTATCTTCAAGATAGTTATAAGAAATACTTAATTTGGATGATTAGAACTTGGTCTTCTAGTCCTTGTTATGTTTTCGACCTTCTTTGCTCCTTTTCGTCGCACTTCTTCCACTTTCTTTGGCCTTTAGACACTTGGATCTTTGAGAACTCCACTTTATAGTTATTTTGCAGGCTTTTCCATTGACTTTGAATGATTCACCTAAATAAACAAATAAAATGGAAAATAAGAGTAATACAAGGATAATATGCAAGAAATATAACTAAAACAAGCATGGAATAATCACTAAAATCATGTGAATTATGCACTTATCAAATTCCCCCACACTTAGATTTTGCTAGTCCTCGAGCAAACTTCCTAAATAAATACAACAACTCCATGTCGTCGAGGATATGGATGCACTTAGCTAATGCAACATGCCTTTGAACCCCTAGGTGTCCCTAGTGGACGAGTTATAGTCTCGTGAGGACTTATGAGAGGTATACCCACAGAACCTACTCCAACTACAAAGCGTTCCAGATTCCCAAGCATCCAAAGAGCTATGAGGACATATAGTTTCTGCATGCTAGTAATAAGAAGTTAGAAATACCAAAGAACATATTCATTCTTAAATCTAGAGTGAGAAATAACCACATCATAATGAGAGAATACGTGTTTGAGAGCAATCAATAAGCATTTCTCCTCGACTTCTGCCTCACTTAAAAGGATTTTATGATAATTTCACTCAATAAGATGGATTTTTTATGGGTCTCACATGTGTGCATGTAGGAATAAAGAGAGAATCCTACACACGTTGAATGGTGGGAAGGTAACCTTCCGAATTATTTCTGGAGACTCCAAAAAATCGTGGAAAATAAAGATATTTTTTCTGATGATCTCTAAGAAAGGAAATCAACCACTATAGCAAGGTTGAGAGTACTTACCACCTTCACATCCGATTGCAATGATGAAATCACCACTCTCATAGCATCCAATGAAACGTAGTCTTCAGCTCGTCTTCTTCATCTTATTGGTCTTCGTCTTCGGTTTTCAACTGTTGATGATAAACTCTTGAACTTGTATAACTTTGACAATTTGTACTCTTTTCCTCAATTTCCTTGTTGCTTGGAACTTTTTTATATATTTTTTTCTTCTTTTCTTCCCCATGGCCTTATTGAACAAATAACAACCTAAATGAAAATCTTTTTGTATTTTCTATTCTTCTTCTTTTTTCAATTTTTTTTTTGAAGAGATTGCAACTAAAACAATAGAAATGAAATAAAATTAACATGGCCATGAAAGAATTACTTTACCACTTTAATATTCACAACTTTATTATCTTCGTATCATAAACTTCAATAACTCTCAACTTTTGATTTTCTTCGCTCTTGTAAATAAGTCTTCATACTTGGATATAGAATTCCGCTCCTTATATGTAAGTCTTCAACATGTATATAAAAATCTTCTCATGTATATGTTGCTTTACTTAGATATGAAATTTTTTATCTTCCTTGAATTTTTGCTTGTAAACCTCAAACGTCTTCAACTTTCCCTGTAGATTTTGATGTCGATGCCTTATTGATGATGATGATGTGTTTCTATGGACCTGTCGATGACGAGAGAGAGAATGGTGTTAACTGCAAATCAAACTACAAGAAGGTGGTTTTCATCTATAGACGTCACCCTCATGATTGAAAAAATTAGCACTCAAGAGATCAAAAGTAGTGTTTCTATTGGTGGGAGGTTGGGTAGCTCACCATTCTACCCGGAATTAACGTACGGTGACACACACTCAAAAGAAAGCTCTTTAGTCATTTATTTAAAAAAAATCAGGTATGGTGCCTTGGTTGATATGAAAATGGGTAGTCTCCACTAATGATTGATCGGAAACTCTAATAATTCATTTCTCCCTTCTCCTCATTTGTATCACCGGCATGATTAAATCCACTATTTAACACTCCAATTCGTGAAAAATCCGAAACGTAGTTCCCTAACACTTCCAAGTTCAGTTATGTCGGTCAAAATTCTCTATGTAAACATACCTAGAAGTATGCTAGTGACTCTAAAATCTCTAGAAGTTTGAGGTTTTATGCAAAAGTTTTGAAAATTAAAAAAAAAAAACTAAAAAAAAACCTCTATATGAAAAATACTCCACTTAAACTTTACATTGTCCTTAATTTAATTGAATCGTCCTAAGTAAAATCAAGGTGGGAAATCAAAATATGATATGAAAAGCTAAGAAAAATAAAACATAAAAGATAGAGATTCAAAACCAATGGGTTGCTTCCCATTTAGCGCTTAGTTTTACGTCCTTATCCCGACTCATCATTCTCCAAACTACTCCTCCAGAGGGAGTACATCACGAAGCTCAATCACGTCCACATTCTCCGTAGGAAAGTTTTCATAATATGGCTTTAATCTATGGCCGTTTACTTTGAAAATTGTCCCTTTCGTGAGACTAGTAACTTCAAATGCACCATAAGGAAAAACATTAGTAACAACAAAAAGTCCACTCCATCGTGACCTTAGTTTACCGGGAAATAACTTAAGACGAGAATTGAATAGAAGGACTTTTTGGCCCACAAAAAAACTCTTTCTAGAAATCATCTTGTCATGGAAAAGTTTAGTCTTCTCCTTATAAATTCAGGCACTCTCGTAAGCATCATTACATATCTCCTCAAGCTCATTAAGTTATAATTTCCTATGTTCCCCCGTATTTTCATAATCCATATTGCACATCTTTATCGCCCAATAGGCCTTGTGTTCAAGTTTAACCGGAAGATGACAAGATTTTCCATACACCAACCGATATGGAGACATACCAATCGGTGTTTTTTACGTCGTTTTATACGCCCAAAGTGCATCATTGAGTCTATAACTCCAATCTTTTTGTGTTGTATTAACGGTTTTATCCAAGATGGACTTGATCTCATGATTTGAAATTTAAGCTTTCCCACTAGTTTGTGGGTGATATGGCGTACCGACCATGTGAGTTATGTTGTACTTCTTGAGAAGAGAATAGAAGAATTTCTTGAAGTGCAAGCCTCCATCACTGATAACGACTCTTGGTGTACCATGTCTAGAGAAAATATATTCCTTCACAAACTTACAAAAAAATTGAGAATTATTAGTAGGGGTGGCTTTAGCTTCCACCCATTTTGAAACATAATCCACAACAAGAAGTAAATAAAATTTTCCATTTGAATTCACAAAAGGACCCATAAAATGAATTCCCCACACATCAAATACTTCTACAGAAAGAATTGGTATGAGTGGCATTTAATTTCGAGCACCTAGATTGCCCGTTCGTTGACATCTATCACAAGCTTTACAAAAAATGTATACATCTTCAAATAAGGTAGGCCAATAAAATCCACTCTCAAGGACTTTGAGAGTGGTACGTTTAGAACCAAAATGACCACCACAAGCATAAGTATGGCAAAAAGTAAGGATGGATTGAAATTCAGAGTTAGGTACGCACTTGCGGATTATTTGAACGGAACCATATTTCCACAAGTAGGGCTCATCCCACATATACTGCTTGGTTATCTTCTTAAGCTTAAGCTTTTAAAAATTAGACATTGTACTAGGTACTTGCCTTGTAACCAAGTAGTTCACTATATCAGCGTGCCATGGTGTTGAATCTTCAATTACGAAAAGTTGTTCGTCTGGAAAACGATCTTGTAAAGGAAGTTCTTCTTCGGAAACAACAAGTCTACTAAGATGATCCGCAACAATATTTTCAACACCTCTCTTATCCTTGATTTCATAATCAAATTCTTGTAATAACAAAATCCACCATATAAGTCTCGGCTTAGATTCTTTCTTCTTAAGTAGGTACCTAAGTGCTACATGATCGGAATATACAACCACTTTTGCACCCACCAAATATGATCTAAATTTTTCTAGTGCAAATACTACAGCCAACAACTCTTTCTCGGTGGTAGAATAGTTAATTTGAGCATCATTTAGGGTCCTAGATGCATAATAAATCACATGGGACATCTTGTCCACTTTTTGACCCAAAATAGCTCCAACCGCGTAGTCACTTGCATCACACATCAATTCAAATGGCAAACTCCAATCCGGTGACTTGATAATCGGCACAGTTGTCAGCAATTCTTTCAACTTATTAAAGGCTTCTTTGCACTCCTTGTTGAAGTCAAAAGCAACCTATTTTTGCAATAATTTGCACATCGGCATTGATATTTTGGAGAAATCTTTAATAAACCGCCTGTAAAAACCTGCATGACCAAGAAACGAGTGAATCTCCCTCACCAAAGTGGGGTATTGTAAGTTCCTTATTAGGTCTATCTTTGTTTTGTCAACTTCGAGCCCTTGAGAAGACACGACGTGACCTAGCACTATACCATGGTTTACCATAAAGTGACATTTCTCCCAATTTAAAACAAGATTATTGTATATGCATCATTTTAGCACAAGTTCAATATTTTGTAAACAAATATCAAATGAATTTCCATAAACACTAAAGTCGTCCATAAATAACTCAATTATGCTTTCCACATAGTCAGAAAATATATTAACCATACATCTCTGAAAAGTGGCAGGCGCATTGCAAAGACCAAACGACATTCTTCTATATGCAAATGTACCGAAAGGACAAGTAAAAGTGGTTTTTTCTTGATCCTCTGGTGCAATAACAATCTGATTGTACCCCGAACAACCGTATAAAAAGAAATAATGTGAATGTCCCGCTTTCGGTAGTCTATGCACACTCTCCATCCTGTTTGAACTCTTGTAGGAACAAGTTCATCATCTTGATTTCTATAAACAGTGACACCCGATTTCTTAGGCACCACTTGTACTGGACTAACCCATTTGGTTCTAGAAATTGGATAAATTACCCCCATACTTAGTAATTTGAGGATATTTTTCTTCACCACCTCCATCATTGGGGGATTAATCCTACACTGAGCATCACGTACCATCTTGCTATCATCTTCTATAAGGATTGTATGCATGCACATTGATGGACTAATGCCTTTAATGTCAGCAATTGTCCAACCAATGGCCGTTTTGTGCTCCTTCAGAACCCGAAGTAGACGCTCTTCTTGTATGGAAGTGAGGTTATTTGCAATGATCACCGAAAGCTCCTCTTTATCACCCAAGTAAGCATACTTTAAGTGATCAGGAAGAGACTTTAATTCTAGCTTAGATTCCTGCACAATAGAAGGTAAAGGAACTTCATTAGTTATGGTTAAAGAAATATAAGATATATTACCCGTTCAAACTTCTTGTAATACTGTTAAAGAACCACACATCTCCACTATCTCTTTGACTAAGTTGACGTCCAAATTCAGTTACCCATGAATGTCCAAGTCAATGCTATTTTGCAACACAACTCCAAGTTCATCCTCATTGCTCAAATCAAATATTTTTTGTGCTAACGAATCAATTACATCAATAGAGAAAGCGGAGTACACATCACTAGGATAATGCATGGCCTCAAATATGTTGAATCGAATGATCTCCTTATCAAATTCCATAGTGAGTGTACCATTGTCCACATCAATCTTCGTCTTTGCTATTTTCATAAATGGTCTCCCAAGAAGTAACGAAGTAGATGAACAATTATCTCCATTATGAATATCTACAATGTAGAAATCAATCGGAAAGATTAACTGATTCACTTGAACTAACACGTTCTCCACGACTCCCTTAGGATATATATTGGACTTGTTTGCCAATTAAATAGTAATCTTTGCCTCTTTCAAATGTACAAGATTCAAAGAATCATAAACATCGGCTGACATAACACTTATGGATGATTCCAAATCAAGCAAAGCACGCTCGAATTGTCGTTTACCAATAGTAATTGGTACTGTAAAACCACCAGGATCTTCACATTTTGTAGGCATCTTCTTAAGTAACATAGCTGTAGCACTTTCGCCCACTTGAGTGATCTCATTAGCAATCAACCTATCCTTCCTTGTACATAAATCCTTCAAAACCTTAGCATACCTAGGTATTATTTTGATGGCCTCAATAAATGGGATGTTAATTTGTATCTTGCTAAAAATATCCATGATATCCTTATCTTGAGCTTGCTTATTTGATTTGGAAAAACGACTAGGGAAAGGAGGTGGTGTGGTAAAGGTGGGAACCGTGTCCTTAGGTTGGCCGTTTGAGGTTGGCTTTTCCTTTGGGACGATTTCCTCCTCTACTTCCTTTTTGATGTCGTTACTAACCACTTCTTGTTGCTTTGGCTCTTCCGTTTGTTTTCCACTTCTTAAAGTCACTACATTGAGATTCCCTCTTGGATTCACAAAAGGTTGTGATAGAAATTTTGTTGAAGCTTGTGATTTTATTTGATTCATCTCTGTTGCCATTTGCTCCATCTGAGTTTGTAAATCTCTAATAACGTTATTAGTTTTCAACTAATTTTGATCAGACTTCTGTTAACTTTGTTGAAACATGGAGATGAGCATGTCAATCTTAGATTCTTCTGTTGGAGGTTTTTGTTGTGGCTAGAATTTTTGTTGAAAACCACCTTGTCTCGCATATAGATTAGAAGTTGCAGCTTGCTTGTTCGCATAACTAAAATTTGGGTGATCTTTCCAACCAGGATTATAAGTATTAGAGTACGGATCATACCTTGGCCTCTGATTAAGAAATATATAATTTACCTCGACATCCTCTTCATATGAAGGAACAACTGTAGATGCTATATATTGTACCATTTTTTCCACATTACTCATTTGTTGCTCCATGTGCGAAGAATCTCCCATCTCACTAACTCTTCTAACCACCGATGAACCTCTAGTATAAAATTGATGCGTATTTGCAGCCATGCTCTCAATCAAACTAGTAGCCTCCTCGATAGTTTTATTAGCCAGTGCACCACTGCTAGCTACATCAATCAAGTGTCTCTCATACGGTAGTAACCCCTCATAGAAGTGTGTAATGATAAGATGTGGTGATATATGATGGTGTGGGAAACTTACCAACAATATCTTGTACCTCTCCCAATAGTCGTACAAAGATTCTCCAGTAATCTGCACAATTCCACTGATTTCCTTACGAATAGCTGCAGCTTTAGAAGCAGGAAAATACTTCTCTAAAAATATCTTTATCATTTCGGTCCATGTGGTAATACTTCCGGAAGGGAGATAATATAACCATGATTTTGTTTGGTCCGTTAATGAAAACGTAAAAGCTTGTAGAAAAGTTGTATCTTCATCATCATCGCTCTTTTTCATACTTCTTACTGTATTCTGAAACTGCGGCAGGTATCGATTAGGATCTTCACCCTGTAGTCCCTTGAACTTTGGAACCCAATTAAGAAGATTTTACTTAAGTTCTACTATGTCAGTTAGAGTAATACACAATGGTTGAGATTCTAAACATGGTGATGTTAGATCTCTCAACGTCTTCCTCTCCGGAGGTGGATTATTTGCATACCATTGTTGATGTAGAAGGTTCTTCTTGCAACTTTGGACGTGCTTGTAGTACCGTTCCTTTGTGAGTTTGAATTTCACACCTATGGTAATTCCAATCCTTTGATGCCATAGGTTAAGCACCTAAAGCAAAAATCTAGAAAACAAATTTAAAAACTAAAAACAAAATAAAACTAAAAAGAACAACTAAAGCTACCGACTGCTCCCCGGCAGCGGCGCCAAAATTGTATGCGTGTCGTGAGTGGAATCAAATTAAATCACTTATTTTCACACAATTAACTGGTAATATAATGGAAGCAAGGATCGTTCCCACGAAGACCAGGGAGTTTAGTTGTCAAAAAGGTCGCAATTGGGGGGTTTTGTTTTTAGATTGTAAACAAAGTAAATAAAGCAATTAAAAATTGAGTTGCAAGCAATAAGGAAAGAGATGATAGAGGAATCCTTCTTCATTACTAAACCTTCAATGAGTTAATATATTCATCTATTAATCATTAATCATAGATTATCATCAACCGTGGGATAACAACTCATTAAAGTCCTTTGGTCATGGATTATAATATCAGATTCTATTAATCCAAGCCACCAAGTAGTAGTGCACTCAAGATGTAACTTGGTAGAATGCTTTAAATTTTAATACTTAGGTTAATATTAGTAGTTAGACTCTTAGCGCAAGGTCCATTTCTAATGTTGTTCTACACGCGATTTCTCCACAGAATCCCTCTGCAAGGTCTGACATTTTATACTTGAGTAAGGATTATTCAACAATTACACGGATATCCTAACCCATTACTAGAAATAGATCAATCAATAAACTGTCCACCTAAAGCAATTAATTTATCAATCATAAACTTTAATGAAAGTAGAAATAAATGATAATAATATGAAGAAATCAAACTAGATGCATATATTAAACCAAATCAAGTATAGAACTTAGAATTCATACTAAATCAAGTATAGGTTTAGCTACTCATGGATGTAGGAGAATCCATGTTATACAATTGATAAACTAGAGAAAAAATCGTTACGAATGATGAGAACCGCTCCAAAACCCTAGCTCCGTTGTTGTTCTTCCTCTCCAAGCTTGCAAAGTTGTGTAAAAGATCCCCTAATTGTTTTTGGAAGTCCTCTTATATAGGTTTAATTAAATATAGGTATTAGAATCCATCCGGGACCGTGTGTCCTTGATTTGGAAGTCAAAATAGTCAAAAGGGACCCCATAGGTTTATCTCAGTCGGCGTTGTCGAACTCCCCAAAGAAATACCAAAAGTTATGGTCAAAAATACACCTTCTCTTCCTGAAATATATTTACTTTCGGTATCGTTTTAGCAATGCCGAAAGTGGTGCTTGAAATACATCTTATTTTTCGAAATATGGTTACTTTCGGTATTGATTTAGCAATGCCGAAAGTGGTGTTGTAGATTGTCATTTTTCGTCTCGACGATTTTAGCCATAACTTCTTCGTCCGAACTCGGAATGACCTATGTTAGAGCACTGCTCGGTCAAACTCGCATGCGTTGCTATCTCAAGCATGTTTGTCAATCTTAGTGATCAAAACTATAAAGTCTTGATTTCTAGTCTACTATAGCTAAGATCTCGGACTAGGATAGAAAGTGTAGTTAAGCTCAAGAACTCCATGGAGATCATCATACAAGACGAAGGACTACTCAAGGAACCAGTGGATATTTATCGACGAAAACGTATGTGGAGACTTGAACTTATCTATCACTCAAAAGTATATCTACTCTATCTTCTATCTTGAGACAAAAGTCGTTTTACTATATAGACTAAGAATATGCAGATGTGACATTTCGAGTTGAGTATATCTTGCTTATCTATTTATCGAAATGGGTGTTGGTAAAGCTTTCGCTTTAGCCAAGTTCATCTTTGCCTAGTGAAAAAAGTCATGTTATGTTTCAATCACTTTGGAAATCGCTCTGACGAAAAATAGTTTGTGAATAACAACAATATAACGCCCTCTAAGAATGTTTCAATGATTGAAATGAGAGTTTAGACTATATAACCATTGTGGGATATAAATATTGTTATGGAAACACATATATGTATAGGTCCTTAGCACTTGAACTTAAGTTTGCGAACTTTGTTGATCAAGTGGAATCGGAACGTGAGCATTCAACTCAGTCCGCGAACCCAAGTCCGCGAACTGGCGTAAGTTCTCGAACCCGAGAATATCTGCTGAAGTTGAAGCTCAGGTGAAGTCCGCGAACCCAATCCGTGAAATGATGGAAGTTCTCGACCCGAGAAATTTTGCTGGAGTTTATTAACTTCAACCGGTTAGCTTGAGTCCGCGAACTCAGTCTGCGAACTCAAGAGGTTATGTCTAAAAACGTTGTTCCTGAACTTATCTTAAATTACTAAGGAATGCTTTTGAAAACCGTGGCTTTATAGTTCATGAAATGATTCTAGTGAATCACATCGTTTTTGATTCAATTGTGTCTTGTGTAGTACATGAGATCTCATAGAAATTGAATAACTCTCTAACTAGTTCATTTGAGTCGTTTGGACTAGTTATGGTGAAGAAGAATATGGTTGATATGAAAGTTATCATTTGGCTAACCATTTGGTTGACTATTATTGAACCAACCATTGTACACGGTTACACAAACCCAAACCATCAAGTACATGTGTGTATGACAAGCTAAATTTTCGATCTAACGGTTGAGAGATATTAGCTTGTATCTAATCAGGTTTTCATCTAACGGTGAATATTGAATGCTTTGTTAGTAAGCTAACATTGATTGCAAACCCTGATTTGAAATACTATATAAGGGAGAACTCTAGAAAATGGGAAACCTAATCCCCACACATTCTATGTGATACTAGTTTGCTAAAGCTAGAGTCGATTCTCCTTTAACCTTTGGTTTTATTCTTCTAAAACAAGGTTAACGACTTAAAGACTTCATTGGGATTGTGAAGACAGACCGATACTACTTTTCTTGTAGTTGTGTGATCTGATCTAGATGTTTCTATCATACGAGTACAATTGTAATAATTAGCTTGAGATTTCTATCTCCGATAGGCAAGATAAAAGTAGTCACAAACATCTTCGTATCATTGTTTGTGATTCCTCAATAATCTTCTTCGCTGCGTCGATTAAGTTTATTGTGAGGTGATTGATGAAACTGAGATGTTCTTCGGGAATATAAGTCTAGTTTTATCGATTGGTTCCTGTTCACCTTGATTTATCAAAAGACGGAACAAATTTATCTATTACCTGTAGACTTTTCGGTGTGAGATAGATTTGTTTATTAAAGTCTTCGACTTTGGATCGTAGCAACTCTTGGTTGTAGGTGAGATCAGCTAAGGGAATCAAGTGCACAGTATCCTGCTGGGATCAGAGACATAGGAGCATAAATGTACCTTGGATCAGTGTGAGATTGGTTGTGGTTCAACTAAAGTCCAGACCGAAGTTAATTTGGAGTAGGCTTGTGTCTGTAGCGGCTTAATACAGTGTATGTTTAATCTGGACTAGGTCCCGTGGTTTTTCTGCATTTGCGGTTTCCTCGTTAACAAACTTTCTGGTGTCTGTGTTATTTTTTTCCGCATTATAATTTTATATAATTGAAATAATACAGGTTGTGCGTTGTTCAATCAATTAGAATATCCGACCATTTTGGTTGTTGATTTAAATTGATTGACACTTGGATATTGGTCTTTGGTACCATCCAAGTTATCTCTCTTTGATTAGACTCGCGAATCATATTTGCTTAAGTAAATAAAATATAGAGATTGAGATAATAACTCCTTGAGTATTTTCTATTGATTGAGTCTAACTGTCTAGCTGATTCTCTAGAAAACAACTCGGAGTTGTCCATACAGATTGCTAATCGAAATATTAGGTGGTGTTGTTAAACCCCCGCTTTTTCAACCTCATTCTTTCACTGTTCTCTTCAAGATTGAGTTCTCTTCAAGATGGTTATAAGAAATACTTAATTTGGATGATTAGAACTTGGTATTCTAGTCCTTGTTATGTTTTCGACCTTCTTTGCTCCTTTTCGTCGCACTTCTTCCACTTCCTTTGGCCTTTAGACACTTGGATCTTTGAGAACTCCACTTTATAGTTATTTTTCAGCCTTTTCCATTGACTTTGAATGATTCACCTAAATAAACAAATAAAATGGAAAACAAGAGTAATACAAGGATAATATGCAAGAAATATAACTAAAACAAGCATGGAATAATCACTAAAATCATGCGAATTATGCACTTATCAATACACAAGATTTATATTCCGGAAAAACATCCTAGTAATATCAATCACCTCACAATAGTCTTAACTGTATGGTAGCGAAATAAGATATTGTGGAATCACAAACGATGAGACGAAGATGTTTGTGACTATTTTTTATCTTGCCTATCAGAGAATAAATCTCGGGAAAATCTTAGAGAAGATAGTACTCAATCACGATAGAAAATAGCATGATCAGAACACACAACTACAGAGAAATAGGTGGGTCTGGCTTCACAATCCCAATGAAGTCTTTAAGTTGTTAACCTATAGGGTTTTGGAGAAAACCTAAGGATAAAGGAAAATCGACTCTAGTCGCAACTAGTATCACACAGGAGGTGTGGGGATTAGACAGTTGCTAGAGTTCTCATTTATATAGTCTTCAAATCAAGGTTTTCAATCAATGTTACCTTGGTAACAAAGCATTCAATATTCACCGTTAGATGAAAACCTAATTACACTCAAGCTAATATCTTTCAACCGTTAGATTGAATTTAGCTTGTTACACACAAATAAAAAGTGACTTCATTTAGATATGAGTAACCGCACCTAAACGTGTGCACCTTGTTGGCTCAACAATAGTTAACCAAAGTTATCCATATGAACACCTTCATATCAACCTAATTCATCTTAACCATAACTAGTTCAAATGACTCAAATGAAACTAGTTCTAGAGTTGTTCAATTGTTTATATTCTCATAGAAGTATATAAGACACAATTGAAGCAAAAACGATTTTGATTCACTCGAATCATTTCATGAACATTATAGCCACAGTTTGAAAAAGATTGCATTCCTTATTATATAAATGTATTAGTTCATGAACAAACCGATTTTAGAACATAACCTTCTCAAATATGCGAAAGGGTACGCATAGCTAACTGGCCGGACCAAGTTTGGGTTCGTCAGTATGCGAACGGGTATGCATACCATCCAACCTCAGTTAAATTCCGGAACTTGAAACTCACGCCAATACGCATACCGGTATTCATAATGAGTTCGCAGACTTTCATAAACCAACCAGTATGCATACGGGTATGCATACTATGGTTCCCAGACTTGGAATATCATGTAACAATTAGCATACAAGTACGCATACTGTGTTATATCCAATCGTGGTTATTTTTTTCTAAACTCTCATTTCAATCATTGAAACATTCTTAGAAGACGACAATGGCTGTCTCATACAAACTATTAGCTTTGAAGCAATTTTCAAGTGATCGAATGATCAATATGAAATATTCCGACTCTACATCAAATGATTGTCTCACACAAATCATGTAATATGTTACAAGGCAATATTCACATCATCATCTTTTGACTTTCGTCAAGAATATAAGATGAACTTGGTAAAAGCGAAAGCTTACCAATACATATTTCGGGAAATAAGTAAGCGAGTTATACTCAGCTCGAAATATCAAATGTGTATAATCGAAGTCTATATAGCTATATGAATTTTGTCTCAAATAGGAGATTGAGTAGATATACTTTTGAGTGATTGATAATTTCAAGTCTCCACATACCTTTTGTTGATGAAGTTCCACAAGCTCCCCTTATTAGTTCTTCGTCTTCAATCGATGAACGTCGTGAAGTCTAATGCTCAACTACACTTTCTATCCTAATCCGAGACTTAGCTATAAGTAGACTAGAAATCAAGACTTATAGTTTTGGCAACTAAACTTGACAACAAGCTTGAGATATCAACGCTTGCGAGCTCGACCGAGCAGTGCTCTAACATAAAAGAAGTTGATTCTAGTATTTAATCAAGCGACTCTAGATGAGTTTTGATACTAAAATATGATAACCAAACTTGATTAACCAATGCTTGGAGGGTTCAAACCGAGCTATGCTCTAACAAATTGACAAGGTTCTAGTTAAAAAAATGAACAAACAATATTATTTATAAATATAATCCTCCGCCTTAATATCAAAAGTAAAGACAAAAAATTCCAGTAGTAAAATCGGTTTGCTATGACCTAAAGGTAATTAGCCGAACCGATTCGACACGGTTCACTGAATTTACTAACACCGCGTTTGGTTCAGGTTTTTGGGAGTCCAGAAATTGGATTCCAAGGGAATATAACCAATTCCCTCGAACTGAACATGAGTAAAACTTTCAGAGTTGAATTCCGTAGGAATCCAATTTCCTTAAAACTCAGATTTTCTATTAGATCGATGGACCGGTGAAATGAAAATCAATTCCAGAGGAAAATGATTGAAAAACTTGAACCAGATGCGCTGTAATAGTGTACTCGGTTTTGAAATTAGAAAAACCGAGCTTTTCGATTTCAGTTTTTTTTTTCTTTTTTACCCCAATAACTAAGCCGCACCACACCTTGTGCCACCTAAGGTAACCAATTAATAATAAACCCTCTGCTTAATACATCCAGATAGCTGAATGGAGATGTCGATGGAGACAACAGACAAGATGAATCACGAGTAATCCCCTCTGATGTGTCGGGCCTGATTGCCGGACGAGAACGAGTCAGGTAAGTTTTTTAATTGGGTATGTCTGAAACTGTTGCAATTGATGGATTTTTTTCTTCTAGTTCTTTCCCGATGAGGTTTAGGTGTTATGCTTCTTCTATCCACCTGTGCTTAAGTTGCTTAGTTTAATTCCCTTTTCTTTTTTTTCGGGATTTTGGTTTTATGGTTATGTTATTTCAATTTGTATTGGTCCTTTTATGATTCATGATTTCAATTTTACTTAAACAGTATGATTTCTAGTTCGTGGATGTTTTGCCCTCTCGTTTTTTTATTTGATTATTAATGGTGGTTATTAGGTTGGTTTTTGCTTCAATGGTTGATTAATATTTGGAAATCATTATTTAGAGATTGAAAAAGGTTCTTTGGTTTGTAATTGGAGATTAGATTGAGGTCTAGATCTAATTAGGGAAGTTTTCCTTGCGTGTTATTTTTTTCAGAGATGACGATTCGAGTCGGCAGTTTCGTGTCTGTAAACTCTGTCTCGTATCGGTTTGGAAAAAAATTCAGTTTTTTTGGCTTCAATGTTTTACCTCGAAAAGCGCTCATGAAATATTTTGTATTATAGTTGGGTTGCTGTCTAGATGGCCACGTGGTGTTGTTGTCGGTAAAATTATTTGTGTAATGAGTCTTTCCACTGTAGTCAACTTTAATTTTGAGTGGTTTGTTCTTTTTCCCTAATCGTATGATTGAGATCCGTTACTATTTTCTGCACTTGAAATTGATGTTTGCCCTAATTTTAATTTTCAAGTTAAAAGAAACAGTTAGTACGATTTGAAGGATTAATTTGCAATCATATCAGATTCGTACTTGATAAAAATATGATACATGTGTTAATTTACTTTCTTTTACTTATTGGTAATGATTTATGTGATACTTAGCCACTTTGTTAACTTTTTTATGCACAAGTTCTTGTAGTTTTATTGTTATGCAAACACCGGGTTGGATTCATTATTGTGATTTTTACATGTGTGTAGGACCAGAATATCGCTACAATGCTATTCCGACGATATTAACAGCACTTTTGCGAGCGTCATAAAAGACTCTTTAACAACGTTTCGCGAGCGTCACAGAATATCCAGAAGAAAGACATAAAAGCTGACAATGGAAGAGGTACAAGAATATTATGTTTATCCTGCGATGGTCATCATTCTTGCGAAAGAGAACATTGTAGCGATCGCGATGAGATCGCAGAATAGATCTGAAATAGGAGGAAAACTTAGCTGTCATCCACTATGTAAACCCCTATTTTAAGGGTTCGTTAGGTTCAGAAAATGATGATGTCTTTTTGAGAGTTGATAAGATTTTGAGGAGAGAGAAACTCTAGAAAGAAATTTGTACTTCTGAGTTCTTATATCTTTTGTAAAGAATTCTAAAATTAGAATAATAATAAGTGTTGTTATTCATCTTCAAATGTAATTCAATTTCTATAGATTCTTATCAAGGGTGTAGTGTAGGAATTCCTGCAACTACATTTTGGCGCTAGAAACAGGGAGAATCAAGCTAAGAAATCTCTAATTACAACTTGAAAATTTGAAGAAATTGTTAGAGTTGAAGAAATGGCTAGAAGAAGAATAAATACATCAGAACCACCGACAACTATGAGGAGAAGTAAAAGACTTGTAGGTGAGGGAACAAGTGAATTAGAAGAATCTTTAAGGATAAGATCAGGAAGAAATAGAATAAGAAATGAAGCAGAAAGTTCAATTCAACAACCGAATCAACAAGCACAAACACAAGATAGGAATGTGGATTATGATAGAGTGAGTGTGCATACTTGGAGGTCGGATTCGATAGAAGAAGCAGAAAATCGACAATTAAGAAATGAAGAAGAAGGAGAAAGAAATCAAGAAATAGTTGGAGGACTAATTCATGAAGGACGTGAAAATGATTTGAGACAAAGAATACAGGAAGAAAGAAGATTAGAGGCAGAAGAGCGTGAGAATTTAACAAGACAAAATCATGAGCTAAGAATGGAGAATTTGAGGTTACAAAGAAGGAGATCAAGAAGCACTGTTAGATCAAATTCAAGATCGTTCAGAGAAGAACCAAGGAAAAATTCCCCTATGAGAAATGTTAGAGAAGAAATGCAAAATTTAAATGGAGAACAACGTCATAGAGAAGAAGAGATAATTGGAGATCGCTATAATCCGCATGGCGAAGCATTGGATAATAGACGTAACAATAGAAATCAAGAGGGAAGAAACAACCAAAATGAAGAAGAAAATCCAGAAGAAGGTAGGAGGATATTACATGGGCGAGAGAATCAAAGGAATCAAAGAATAATTGAAGAAGAAATTGAGAGACATTACGCCGAACAAGCACGCCTGGATTGCGAGAGAGAAAGATTAAGGGCAGAAGTAGAAGAACAAGAATTTCGAGAGGCAGTACGACAAAATAACCATGAAAATCGAGAAAGGAGACGTACACAAAATCGTTACAATGATAATATTCAGGAGGAGTATGATAGGATACAGAGGAGATTAGAAAGACAACGAAGAGAAATGAGGAGAAATGAAGAAATCCGCAGAGAAGAAAGTAGACAGCTGCGATTTCAATAGGAGGGTGAAAGAGAAAATCGCAGAGAAATACGGGATGACAATGAAGAAGAATACACACAAAATCTCACAAGACAAGAAAGGCAAGAGCGCAGAAGAAGGGAAGCTGCATTAAAAATGCCAATGGAGAAAAACTCAACTGAGAATGAGAAAATATTGAGAGAATTAGCAGAAATGCGAGGAATGATAAACAATAGAAGAGAAGGAGGTAGAAGGCAGCTCGATGAATCTATTGAGGAAGCTGCGAGAACTCCATTTACTCAGGAAGTACAATTAAGAGGAATACCTCCAAAATGAAATTTACCAGCATTAACCAGCATCTTTGATGGGACTACTTGTGATGTTCAACACGTCAAGGCTTATGTTAGATGTATGCTACAGTGGGAAAACCATGATGTTGTACTATGCAAATATTTTGCGTCTAGCATAACTGGCGAGGCATTAAAATGGTTCGAGGGATTGCCAAAGAATACCATAACTTCTTTTGATCATTTACAAGCTACATTTCTAGGAGATTATATTAGCAAAAATTCATCGCGGCCGGGTATTGAAGATGTATTTGGGTTAAAACAAAGAGTTGGTGAGAGTCTGAAGCACTTAACCATAAGGTGTAAATCAATGTGCAGCGAGATGGATGGAAGATTAGATGAAAGATACCTAATTTTATCCTTCATTAATGCAATGTTCGCGACCAATCTGTTGTACATACAAGTTTTCATAATCAAAAATACAATCACCATGACAGAGTTGCGAGAATTACAAGAAGAATACATTGCTTTGGAGGAGAAACAAAATGAGATGGAATCATACCCAATTGCGAACACCAGCTCGCTAGCGGCAAATGGAAGCTTACTTCCTAAAATGATAAATAATGTGGGGAGAACCTCGCAGGCACAACAAGAGAAAGTAGTAATTGATAACCAGAAAAAATTGGTAGCGATGGGTAGTCGAGATCAAGAAGAGTATGAAAGGTAGAAGAATTACTACAATTGTGGTGGAAATAATAAGATTCAAAGACTTGATCAACCGCAAGAAACTTATGGTGGACAAAGGCAGAACATCTTTAAAGGGCAAGGAAACCATAAGATAATATGGGAGGAAATTAAAATGCCACTTCTCAATGCTAGTATAGAAAATTTTTGGGAAGCTATCATTTTGATGGAAAATATACCATCGCCGTGGAACATGGGAAAAGAACCACATCCAAATAATCGAAGTCAAGAATTTTGTCCTTACCATCACTTTCATGGCCATTCAATAAATGATTGTAGAAATGTAAAGAGGATAATTTTTAGGATGATTGATCAGGGGAAATTAAATCACTTTCTAGTAGGACATCCACAACCTCAGCAATTACTGCCAGCACCAGAAAATCGCAGAGTGAATGATGTAAAAGGAGAAGAAACATTTGTGATAGAAGTTGGGGCTAAAGCAAAGAATTTGTTTTGTAATTCCATTGTACATTCATACAGAACTGTGGAGGATTTCCATGATAAATGTTTTAAGCAGAATCTTCGCAAGAGACACAGATGGAAGAGAGATAATGAATATAGCGAGAGCCTCGCCATTAGAAGAGTGGCAGAAACAAACTCTATCTTTCACTGCGCAAGATGTACCAGAGCTTGGCGAGAAGCACGATAACCCATTGGTAGTACGATTAGAGATAAATCCAAAACCAATGCAAGAAGAGGATGAAGAAAATGACAGTAAAGCTGAAGACTCTTGGGCCATCAACAGAGTCTTAATAGACACAGGGAGTTCATTCGACATCTTATTCTATCATACCTATAGAACCATGGGTGGAAGAGACGAAGATTTGATACCATCAATGTATAAAATCTATGGATTTAACGGTACAGCTAACAAACCAAAATGGGAGATTGAAATGCGAATTCCACTAAAAGGGATATCTTCAAAAATCTTATTATGTGTTGTGGACATCGAATCACCTTATAATGCTCTGATTGGACGACCCTGACTACATGGGATATTGGGTGTAGCATCTACCTATCACCAGTGTATTAAATTTCCTTATCCTAAAGGTGTTGGAGTTATTAAAGAAGATTAGGGAGAAAGCAAGAAATGTTATGAAATTGATATGAAGTCTTGCGAAGAAAGAGCTGAGAAGAATAACAATTGGAAGAACAAAATCAAACAACGACAGAGATGTGAAAGGTTAATGATTGATACAATAGAGCGACAAGAAGAAGTTTATGGAGAGCGTCTCGCAGATGAAGAAACAACAACAAAACGTAGCAGAAAATAGTAAGTAGAGAGGTAAAGTGATGAATTTTAGAAGACTTAATGAATGATTTGTTCGAAGAATATGTAATTGAATAGGGTATTCTACTTGAAAGAATTGCAAGATTTTATAAAAAGAAAGAAGATCAAAGTTGTGAAATTTTATCAGAGTAACAATACTCGCGAGAAGCGCGAATGAAATTTCGCAGAGATTAATAAAATGGACAAACCTTTATGGAGGGGGTATCTCTTGACATGATTCAGGGGTAAGGTTATACTGCTGCTGGATCCTGAGTCATGCAGATGTTGGGGTTAAAGAAAACCTATCCGGGAGAGAGATCTTGGATTTCCAACTATATATGGTTATACCCTGGTTGGACGACCGAGAATCTCTTCCAAGAAGTCCAAAGTATGACCAAGGCGCCGAGGTACACGGTTGAGCCAAGAGTACCCGGGGCGTACGAAACTCCCTTGCCATTCTTGGTAAGTCTTGGCTATGATGCATTTGGCCTGAAGAAAACTCCACTTAGGGTGCAGTCTTGTAACTATAAGCCATATAGGCATAAAGGACAAGAGGATGCGAAAACAACTGGTTGTTGGTAAATATGGATGGGAGGAGCTAGTATTGTATGGCCGATGTGCCCTCCTTGAAGGGGAAACTAGGGGGAAGATAAGGGCGGCACCCTCCATTAGGGAGCTGATAAGTATCTTAAGACGGAAATGTCATGGGGCTTTATGATCGCAAGAACATTTAGGCCTATCATATTGTCGCGTGACGTAAATTATACAGAGGCAACAAGCCACAAGAGAAATGTTAAGATGAGATCAATGGGTTTTTACATGAAAGTGTAAAGACGTCCTGCGATTTCATCGCAAGACGGCAATGTCATGAGGCTTTGATCCCGCGAGGGAGCTTAGACTTGTCATATTGTCGCAATACAATCAAAAGAATAAAGATAAGACAAGATCAATGGGTCAACACACGCAAGTGTAAAGACGTCCTGCGATTTTGTCGCAGAAAGAAAAAATTGTGGCATAGTAAGACCTTTAATTAGGAAGGCATAATAAGACCGCAAGATTATTGCGATAATACTCGCGGATTTTATAAGAATTGCGATTTTACGCAGTCGTTGTTAGCGATAATATCGCCAGCATTGAGGAAAATTTTATTTAAAGACTAGTATCTAATCTCTACTCAATTTTTTCATATTGCAGATGAATAATAAAGGCAAGTATGGGAATGCATAAGAATGATGAAGTTATTATTCATCCATCATATAAAAAAATTGCATAGAGATTATTAAATGATAGGTTTGCATAGATATTTAAAAGATAATAATAACATTGATTGATTAAATTGCAGAAAGAGAATTTTTTTCTAATTCATACAGATAGAAGCAGAAGAAATTTACAGAATTGGAGAAACTTACAGCAATGTGACAGAAAGAAGAAAATAAATATACAAAGAAGATAGAAGGAAGAAGAAGAACTAACTAGATCCATCGCCATCCTCTTTGTTAGATTTCTCTTCATCGCCAGATTTCTCCACTTCATCATCGCTATCTTCATTCTTATCAGATTCTTCTTCTCCACCAGACTTTTCTCCTTCGTCATTATCATTATTATCTTCATCCTCGCCAGAATTCTCAGCCTCGCTGTCAGAGATGTCAAGATTTGGGATTTTTGCGGGGACTTCCTTTGCAAGATCAGGATATAACCAAGTTGTCGCAGTATTCTATAAGGATCGTACATTGAAAATCCATTGGGGAAAAATAAGGGGCCATTGTAAAATGCCACTTCATATCTCCTTAAAAGTATATGATTAGTTCTCTCTTCTCGATATGGATCGAAGATTACCTCATCCGCAGTCATGTTATCCAACGCAACTCGCATGTTGATTAGTTGTTGAGGCATATGATTCTCCTGAGAACCCTTGAATTTGTACTTGCGTCCTCTAGGATTGTGATTCGGAAGATCAACATTGATTTCGATGTGGGGGTTGGCTTTCACCAAGGAAGGGAAGTGCTCATATATCCAAATATATGTGCCAATATAAGGTAAAATAAGAATCCATCGTACCGAACATTAACTATAAAATACGGTGAATATAAATAATACGTCAATTGAATTACCTGGAAGAGACTTAAATTCCCGTTAACTTGTTTAGTGAGTGCCCTTGAAGCCTTCTTCAACTCTCTATTCAAGTGGTCGACCACCGCAGTACCCCATGAATACTTATGCACCTCATCTAGGGGATGCAATAGTTGGAGATACTTTCCCTCAACTTTGTTTCCGGAACTATCTGGGAAGACACAGTTGGCCAGGATATACAACAAATAAGCAGTCGCAGTCACCTTGATTCGCACTTCGTCCACACTTCCTTCCTTTTCAAAAATATCAGTGGTCCCACTTTATGTGTCTCTCAACATCTTCAGATTGAGTTTTTGCTTCTATAACCTCCTTTCACAATAAACATAGACTATGACTTCTTCTCGTCCCAACCGAACAAGCTTTTCGTTAATTTGTGAAGATCCTCCCAAGGAATATCATCATCGTATCCGTCTTGGGTAGATTTTCCATCAAGCTCGAGGCCTAAAATTTTCTGACAATCGTCGGGAATTACCTCCATCTCACCGAATGGGAAGAGCATTGTATCTGTCTCCCCATAAAATCTCTCACAGAATGCAGATATAACAACTTTGTCATAATCAACAACTGAATTCTTCACAGCAGGCCACAACCCTGAGTTTTTGACAATATCTTTCACAGCCTGACATTCTTTATTTAGCGGCCAAGCCTTCATAAGAGTATTTGAAGCTTGGCGCCTCAAAAGACGAATGCAATTTTTATGATCCTATTTTTAGTCCCATAAACACACCACACAATAAGAAGAAGAAAAATACAAACACAACATTTCTTGCAAATTCAAGATAATAATTAAATAACAAAAAGTGATATCGAGATTACTTACAATCGTAGAGTAGATTTCATTTGCCCACGAGTCTTTGTATCCAAAAAGCACTTGTCCACCATCTTCGGGTAACCCAAGAAGTGGGTCACCTAGTTTTTCAATATTTTTCATGTGAGGGAGTGGCATGTGACAATCAATAGGTTTATTGGGTTTCTTATCATTATTTTCCTTTGCACCTTCTACTATGTGTTCAACATTACCTTTTGCAATATCGTTACCTTCTCTATTATCTCTATCATCATGAATTTCATCATCATCACTACCTCATATGCCAGCTGGAATTGATCGGTCTTCATAAATTTCATCAGAATCACTTTGTTCTTCTGATGACGATGGATGAGTATCATTCCGTTCATGGAATCTAAGCGTTCCAGGATTCACAAATTCCCTCGATGAAATAAATTCAAGAGTTTGGAGCCTTTGAGAGGAGGTTTTGGAGGACTAATAGATTTATTTCCTTTCTTGACCTTTTGGAGCCTAAAGAATAACACAATAACAAGGAATTAATTAAAATTTGCATATACAAACTACAAATTCAGAAACATTGGCAGTGGCAGTGCATTGCAATTAGTCGTCAAGGTCGATAATCAAACGTAACAACGACTAACTATCTTATAGGAAATTTAGGATTTCGAGATGTTTATTTGAAACACTTCACGTTTGAAAGATTAATCTTATGAAATTTTCGAATCGACAATTATGACGAACTACTCGACTGGCTTTTCAAACTACGAAATGATGGAGAAAGAGAGGGAGAAGATTTGTGGTCCTTAGGTTATGAAAAGGAGAATGAAATGAGTTTGATAAGAACAAGGGTAGTTTAATTCGGAGGTTATGGAAAGGAGAATGAAATGAGTTTGACAAGAACAAGGGTAGTTTAATTAGGACTTGACAGTGATGGTCCTGTAACTTTACCCTTTTTGATACCCCTTAACCTTTGTTATAAGTCCACTTAAATTTTCGATATACCCCAATTCAGCTGGTTTGAAAAGATAATGGTAATGAAAATAAAATACCCCAATCTGGCTAGTTTGAAAAGATAATGGTAATGAAAATAAAGGATTCATGTTTAAGTTTAAAGTAAAAGGCTAACATATACATTTCTTACTTCTAAGATATTGGATGGGGTTTAATTAGTACCCCCATATTATCATGATTGCTAAAGGGGGTTACCAGAATCAACAGGGGGTTACGTTTGAGTGATCTGACGGTTAGGATAGGATGAAACTTTTTGTCTCATATGAAACGGTATCCCTGCTAATTCCGGTCATCCCCTTTAGCAATCATGCAAATTATTTTGGAATAACTCTCAAAATTTCCATGAAAATTATTTTGGAATAACTCTCAAGATTTCCAGGTTAAAAATAAAAAGATTGTTATAAACCATTGTTTATTTACTAAGATTCCCTTCTTGTCTAAGTTTAGGGTTTACATATCTTGGACACCAAGTGTAGGTACTGAATATCGCAAGATAATAGTTCAAGAGTATTGTAATAAATAAAGGAGGAAAGAGTTATAAAATGATACGATGATAGAAGTAGTGCGAGGAAATATGATGTTTTGCGAGGATGAAATATTTTATGAGGATGAATTCGATGATTTTCAATTCATATACACTGTATAAGTTTTACTATAAATAGGAGTTCAAATGTAAAATTCGAGAGGTTCTTTTAATGAGTGTAAGAAATTATCTTAGGAAAGAGAATAGAAAAAGTTGTAACTATTCTAGTTCCATTTTGATAATTCTATGTAATCAACTAATAGAATTAATAAGAAAGTTATCATTCGCCATCAAGAACTTCTTGAGTTTTTACTAATTCTATTGAGGGTGTAGTTGTAGATTATTATGCAACTACATAATTGGCGCTAGAAACAGGGATTTGAAGAATTCCTGTACCAGAAAAATGACAAGAAGAAGAAACACATCAGAACCATTAACTGAAGTAAGAATAAGTGTAAGACTCGCAGGAGGAGAAGCAAATACAACAGGAGAACCTAGTAGGAAAAGGAGTAATCGAAGAAATCAAGCTCAACAAATAATAGATCATGATCGAGTGAGTATACACACTTGGAGAACTGATACACCAGAAGAAGAAGATAGAGAACCACAAATCAGAGAAAATGGGAGGTTGATGGGAGGAATAACAATTTGAAAGAGAAAGGGAGATGTTAGAAACATTGAGACAAGGAATCCAAAAAGAACGAATGATCGAAGTCAAGAACGTGCCAATTTAACAAGACAAAATCAAGAATTGAGGATGGAAAATAAGATGCTACAAAGAAGGAAATCTCAAAGTGTTGCAAGATCAAATGTTAGAACAAAGAGAAGGACAAAATTCACCGATAATCAATAATGAAAATAATATGCAAGAACAAGCTTTTAATCAAGGTGAAAGAAATCAAGAGAATCGTTTCATTTTAATACCAAACCACGAACAAAACATGGAGAATTTACGAACAAGGCCAAATCCTAGAGAAAACAATCAGAATCGAGAGGAAGAACAACAACTTATGGAAGAAACTGAGAGAAAACAAGCAGTACATCAAAACAATCACGAGAATGGAGTAAGAAGATATGAAGAGACTCGTAACAAACAAAATGTTGAGTATGAAAGAATTAAGAGAAGAATTGTACATCAACAAACAGAAGTGGAGAGGAATGAACCAAACTCTCGAATCAGAATACAAGCAAATCAAAAAGAAATAAATCACAGAAGGAGGAGAAATGAAGAAGAAGAAATTCCTGATATTCGCATGAGAATAATGAGAAGAATAGAAAGGGAAGAACAAGAATTCCAAGATGCTCTGCGACTGAACAATTATGATAATTTAGAAAGAAGATATTTGCAAAATTATGCAAATGAAAACATTAATGAAGAATATGATATAATGCGAAGGATCGCAAGGGAGGAAGCGCAAGAACGTAGAAGAAGAGAAGCTGCATTAAAAAGACCAATGGATGAGAATTCTGAGGCAAATGCACGGATCTTTTGAGAATTAGCAGAAATGAGAGGGATGATAAACAATAGAAGAGGAGGAGATAGAAGGCAATTAGATGAAGCAATAGAAGAAGCTGCGAGGACTCCATTTGCTAGAGAAGTACAATTGGGAGGAATTCCACCAAAATGCAATTTGCCCACACTTACCAGTATCTTTGATGGGACTTCATGTGCTATTCAACACATTAAAGCATACATAAGATGCATGTTACAATGGGAGAATCATGATGCTGTGTTATGCAAGTACTTCGCATCGATTTTAACAGGGGAAGCTTTAAAGTGGTTCGAAGGACTCCCTAAGAACACTATTACGTCATTCAGTCATTTGCAAGCAACTTTCCTTGGAGCATATATCACAAATCACTCTTCACGGCTTGGTATTGAAGATGTATTTGGTTTAAAACAAAGAGTGGGTGAAAGTTTGAAGCATTTGGTAAGACGATGGAATACTATGTGCAGTGATATGGCAGGGCGCGTGGATGAGAGATACTTGATTCTGTCCTTCATAAATGCGATGTTCAAATCGAACAATTATATGTTCAAATCTTCTTTAAGAAAGAATTCCATAATGATGACAGAGTTACGAGAATTGCAAGAAGAATACATTACACTAGAGGAAAAGAAAAACAAGATGGAATCATATCCAAGAGAAAACACTAGCAATCAAGATGGAGGAGAAAATTTACTTCCCAAAATAATCAATGTAGTAAGGTGTACTTCGCAAACATCCTCACAAACTTCTTCGCAAATTTAAGAAGAGAAGAAAATCAATGATAGCCAGCCAAAAATGGTAGCAATGGGTAGTAGAGATCAAGAAGAGTATGATAGAGAGAGGAATTTCTATAATCGAATAGGAAATAACCAAATTCCAAGATTAGATCAACAACAAGAAAATTATGGGGGACAAAGGCAAAATTATTTTGGACAAGGGAACCAAAGACAAAATTATAACAACGGTCAAGGAGGTCAAAGAATGGTAAGGGAAGAGATAAAGTTGACACCTTTGAATACAAGTGTAGAAAAGATATGGCAAGCAATTATCCTGGTAGAGCATATACCAACTCCATGGAACATGGGAAAGGAACCACCAATGGGTCCAAGAAGTCATGAATTTTGTTCATATCATCATTTTCATGGACATTCTACAAATAATTGCCATAATATCAAGAGGATAATCTTGCGAATGATTGATCAAGGAAAACTAAATCAATTTTTACTTAAGCAAACACAGTCGCAACAATTACCACAGGCTCCATCCATAACTCGCAGGGAGAACACAACACAAGAAAAGGGAGAAGAAACCCTACATATAGAAGTGGGATCAAAAGAAAGGAATGTTTTCTGTAATTCCATTGTTCATTCATATAAAACCATAGAGGATTTTCATGATAATGTGTTAAGCAGGGTATATGCAAGGGATGGTGAAGGAAAGGAAGTAATGAACATCGCAAAAATTTCACGACTTGAAGATTGGCAGAAACGTGAAATTTCTTTTGAAGACACTGAAATTACAGAAGGTTGTGAATCACATGATAATCCATTGGTAGTAAGATTAGCAATCTACATGAATATGGAAGAAAACGAAGATGATATGGAGGAAGAATCAATTGGTCTTAATAGGATTTTTATTGATACGGGAAGTTCCGTCAATATCCTCTTTTATTCTGCTTAGAAAACTATGGGGGGAAAAGATGCAGATTTAATACCTTCTACTTACAGAATTTATGGTTTTAATGGAACTACTAACAAGCCCAAAGGAGAAGTGAGCATGTGAATTCCATTAAGTGGAATGCGAACTGAAATTCTATTCTGCGTTGTTGATGTCGAATCACCATATAATGCTTTGATAGGAAGACCATGGCTTCATGGAATTCTAGGCATAGCTTCCACTCTACATCAGTGCATAAAGTTTCCTCATATGAAGGGTATTGGAATTATCAAGGGTGATTGGGCTGAGGGAAAGAAATGTTACGATACAGTAAGTAGAAGTTTTTGCGAAGGAAAACTACCGAGAAGGAAAATTGGAAAAAGAGCAAAGGCTGTGAAAAGAAGTGAAAATTTAATGGCGGAGGATTAAGGCAAAAGAGAATAAAATTACGATGATAATCATACAAGAAATTTACGATAATAATAAGGGGTTGTGATTTGCGAAGAAAGAAGAAGGAAAATAATAAAACAAGAAGGTAATTAGTATGTTTGCTCGTGGAAATGAGGTATGTTGCAAAACAAAAATTTTTATTTCGTGATAAATTTTACGAATATTGTTTGCTCGCAGGAAATTGGGAAAAGTTACGAATTTCAAAATTTATATTGCGATTAAAACTTTCATTAATTTGCGAATAAAAGACCGCAATCTGTGATCAGCCTCCAAAAAGAAAGAGAGCCTGAAAATTTTACACATGCAAACCTTTGTGGCGTACACCCTAGTTCGAAGCTATATTTCGTAAGAGGCAAAGTCCTAAAGTACGTCATTTAAGGGGGTACCTATAAACGTGGCTAAGGGTAACCGGAACACCACCAAGGGCCCTTAGTACATGGTAAAAATTTAGGGGTACAACCCAATAATGGGGTACCTATCGGGTTAGACACCTTGGATTCTCACCTAATCTAGCGACATTACGCAATATAAAATGCGGTGTAAGAAGATTTAGGTTGGGCGACTAAGGCATACTATCTTTCCCAAGAAGTGCAGAAAACGATCAAGGCGCCGAGGTACACGGTTGAGTCAAGAGTGGCGGGTGAGGTTGAACCACATCTGCCATTTTTGACAAGTCTTGGCAAATGATGCACTTGGCCCAAAGATACCCCATAGGGTGCAACCTCGTAACTATAATCCCTATAGGCAAAAAGGATAAGAGGTTGCGATCAAAAACTGGTTGTTGGCAGAACCGGATGGGAAGAGCTAACCTTGTATGGTCGATGTACGCTTCCTTGAAGGGGCAACCAGGGGGGAAGATAAAGGGAAGCACCCTCCATTAGGGAGATGATATGTGTTATAAGACGCAAATGTCACGAGGCTTCTTGTTTGCGAAAACATAAAGGCTTGTCATATTTGTGCAACAAATGAAGTTCACGAGCATTCTAAAAAAAAAAAAAAAAAAAAAAAAAAAAAAAAAAAAAGAGAGAAGGAAAACATACAAAAGAACTCGCAGAATGAAACAAAGAAGTTAAGATGAGATCAATGGGTTATTACATGAAAGTGTAAAAACGTCCTGCGATTTCATCGCAAGACGATAATGTCACGAGGTTGTATGTTCGCAAGAATGTTTAGACTTGTCATATTATCGCAAATACAAAAATTTACTACAAAAGAGGTGGCAAAATAAGACCTTTACTTAGGAAGGCATGATAAGACCACAGAAATTAATGAAATTCATTACATTAAAATCATTGAAGAAATTATACAAGAATATACATTATGAAGATCTGAAAAGAAGACAACTTCGTCGATATCATTGAAGAAATTTTACAAGAATATACATCATGAAGTTTTGAAGAGAAGACAGCTTCATCAATATCATTGAAGAATTTTTACAAAAAGTCCTATCAAAGAAGATAACATCATTGAAGAATTTTCACGAAGACTTAATAAAAAATGCGATTTTGATAGCAATCAAATACAGATAAGTTCATACTCGTAAAATTTTACGAGAATTACATACTTCTTATACTTCTCCATATATTGAATATTTCTCCACAAATTCAATACTATTTATACTTCTTCAAGAATATATCATATTTATTATACTTCTTCAACGGATATTTAATTTTGCGAAGGTTAAGTACTTATTATACTTCTTCATACAGTGAGTAATAATTCTTATACTTCTTCATATATTGGGCAATTCTTCATGAATCGAATACTGCTAATACTTCTTCAAAGATATTTTATACTTCTTATACTTCTTAAGGGTATTTCATATTTCGTATACTTCATACTTCCTATACTTCAAGGGGAGATTTATTATTTACTTCGCAACATTCCGCAAAAGGCAAAAGGCTTATATTTCTTATACTTCAAAGGGAGGACTTTTTTATTCATAATCACAATAAGACGAAACTTCGTAAGATAAATTGAGAAGGATATTCTAATACTTCGTGATAGTTGATCATTTGAAGAGAAATAATAAGGGGAAGGGGAATACTAAGCTAAGTCTTTAAGATATATTATTTCTCTCCACATGATCAAGTTATGCGAATAAGGGAAACAATCAATCAAAGAAAGATTAATTCAAATTAAGCTTTGAAAAAGAAATTGTTGGATTAATTAAAAGTGCAATCAAGAAGAAAGTGTTGTATTGAAAAGAAACAGAACAGAACAGATATACAAAAAAGAGTGAAGTTATTTTTCAAAGATCTATTCCCATCAAAATGATCTTCTTCTTCAACTTCACTATCATCTTCAACTTCACTATCGAGATTTCAGATATGGAGTATCTTCAGGAATTTCTTCGGAAAGGAGCGTATGGTACTTCTTGAGAGGAATTTCATTATCTTCGCAAATCTTGCGAGTCATCTTAGCTCGAAAACGCTTGACATATAAACTATGGTTATCTTCGGGAAATTAGAAGCTGAGATCTCAAATCAAATTTTCTTATTACGATTAGCAAGGATAGTTTCCAGATCGTTATTCATCTTCGCATAATTTTTAAAGCAAGGAGAGAAATTAAGGAATTGGTTAGCAAATTACGAAGGAAAAGTAATCAAAATAATTATCATCGCAAAGAATTTACCTTATAATTGCTTCTTATCATTACGAAGAGAAGAATTTTCAAGCTTTAATTGATTATTCTCCTCAAGAAGAGAAGAATTATCAATTGCGATGCTCGCAGATTGTGAATTATCTTCGTGATTAGGATATTAATTCTGCATTATCAATACTTAAATCCTCTACTTTCTGACGGAGATTTGAATTTTCAACCTCTAACTTCTTACAACGATTCAAAGTTTTCTTCTCAGCAATAGAATGATGTTTTTCCCAATCAGAAGCAGCTACACAACTAACTCTTCCAACCTAAACAAGAAAAAAGGGGTTAGAAATCAACAAAATAAGGGAAATAAACAAGGAATAGAGAAGAAACTTACCATGCTACCTAAAGCATATAATGAAGCAGGAGAGACGAATCTTGAAATGCCTTTGAGGGAGTTATTATCAATTACAGTAGGAACTTTACAAGCCTTCGCAATAAGTTTGCGAGCTTTCGCTGTAGGAGAATTTCCTAATCCACGAGAAGAATGGAGGAAAGCCTCAGATATGCTAACCATTGCTGAGGCAAAAGTTTCTGGGATACTGAAATCTTCATTTTCACCTTCATCAACATCATTATCATCATCTCCTTCGTTAGAAAGGGTATCGGAATTAGAACTAAAGTCCTTCTCAGGAAATTTATCATCTTCATCACCAAGATCTTCCTCAATATTCTCATTAGAAGAGATTACATTGGAATGAGTCTTGGATGAGAGTTTCTTCTTTTTCCTCCTCTCGTAAACAACATCTTGAAGTTTCATTTTCCCTTTGCGAAGAGCATCGTCTTGACTACCAGAAGCTTGGGTAACCTTCGCGAAACGAAGAGTTTGTTGTCTCATGATAAACCTTTAGAAGAAGTAGAACTCTTATTTTCACTGCAAACAATCTCAGGAAGAAGTGGAACCTGCAAATTCAAATAAGGATAAGAAACAGAGGCAACAATATATTGTTTAAAAAAATACAAGAGTGTTTCTTACCTCATTTGAAATTAAAAGGTAACAAAAAGATACGGAGATGGAAGTACATACATTTCTATAAACCCAAGGTTGATAATGGTGTTATTAAGGTTCGCAGGAGTTCTACTATCCGAAATATAATAACCCGATAATATTAAAGGGTACTTATACCAATCTTCATCATTAGAACAACGAGGTGTCTTATTATTTCCCGAGGCATAATCAATATCGTGCATGAGAAGATCATCTCATGCGATATTAGCTTTACGATGAAGATTAACACCCCAACGATTATCTTCTTTCATCGCAGAATTAGTGTGTAATTTTTGAAGAAACCCTCAACGTATAATTCGCAGCAACAATTTCCATATTTTCAAATCCAGGTTTCCTAAGATCAATCAATATAAAGATTTCCCAAAAGCGGCACGATTTGCGAATTCAACTAAGAGGCGAATACAATCACCAGTCAATTGGTAAATGGCACAAGAAAAATTGGGGTGGGAGATAATTTCATAGAATAGAGGAAAGTTAACATCATAAAGAGGGAGAGGAAGACATGCGAGGATTTGACCTCGTGAGATTAAAATTTTATGATCATCCCAAACATAGTTGGTAAAGAGCTTCACACAGAGAGAAGATTTATTATCATAACCTTCAATCTCAGAGAGAATGAGGTCCCTATCAGCAAGTTCCGCATTAATCTGTTCAATAGTTTTCTTCTTTGGTGCCATTGAATATAAGATGGAAAATAGAAAAAAAAAAGATAAAAGAGATTGCAGAGGCAGAAGTGGTGAAGAAGATGAATAAGATAAGAGAATAAAAAGCAAAAACAAAGGATAATATTTATAAATAGAGAGAGTTTGATGAAGATAGAAACTCATTAATACGAGTAAGCGTGAACGGTTGAAAAGAACGGTTACGAAGAAACGTGTCAAAAAGGTAAGGGAAAAGTAAAAAGACGTGTTGCGAACTTGATGGGTGGTAATAACTACACTAAATTTACGAGAATAGAGATTCTCATGACATTTCTTCTTCGTAGAATTGACATGAGAAGAGGCAAGATGTAGGTACTGAATATCGCAAGATAATAGTTCAAGAGTATTGTAATAAATAAAGGAGGAAAGAGTTATAAAATGATACGATGATAGAAGTAGTGCGAGGAAATATGATGTTTTGCGAGGATGAATTGCGATACTTCGCAATTCATATACATTTGTATAAGTTTTACTATAAATAGGAGTTCAAATGTAAAATTCGAGAGGTTCTTTTAATGAGTGTAAGAAATTATCTTAGGAAAGAGAATAGAAAAAGTTGTAACTATTCTAGTTCCATTTTGATAATTCTATGTAATCAACTAAGAAAATTAATAAGAAAGTTATCATTCACCATCAAGAACTTCTTGAGTTTTTACTAATTCTATTGAGGGTGTAGTTGTAGATTATTCTGCAACTACACCAAGTCTTCTATCTATATAAATAGAGGCTTAAACATTGTATTCTGCACACTGATGAATATAGTTTCTCTCTCTTTTCTCCCTTCCACTTTGTGACTTCTTCTCTATTTTCTAGTTTTACAACACGTCATCAGCAAGATAGCTCTAATCACAAAGCTAAACTATTAATAATGATTGGTTTCTTTTGTCAATCGGTTCTTTTTTTTTTTTTTGATTATTTTGCTTTTATACTAATTTAATAAAAACCCTAGTTCTATTTTTTAGGGGGTTGTTATTTTTCGTCCTTGTTCAAATCCAATTTTGTATGATCAAGCAAATACGTATATTTATTGTGTATCGTCAGTTTGATTGTATATAAAAAAATTAAAAATAACTTAATATTTTTCTTTTATGTTCTGTAAATCAAATTCTGATTGACACAACAAGATTTAGATATCTTGAACTCTTTGGGAGGTTATTAATACCACAACTGTTTTACATTAAGAATTTTTTCGTATTAGCAAAAGGATAAAATGATGTTTTTTTTTCTACATAACTAGCAGTGTTGGTGTAAACAGATGAGCATTTGTTTTTATGTACATATGAATTATATGTTATTATATGATTAGTTTTTGTTGGTTTTATACCTTTAGCTAATGCTTATTTATGTCTTTTTCTTTGTGTAGATCGATTATTGGGTCGGACAAATATTGCACGACTACCTACCTATACGTGCGTTTGTTACGCTTTGCCTAGAATCCTCTATGGCGGTTAAAAGCACACAGGGTCCACTATGAAGGAGCAAGATTATCCACCCATACTCCTGGTTGATGGATGATTAAAAGGGTCCACGTAAGTGTTTTTTTTTTTTTTTTTTGTATCCGTATCCAATCAATTTTAATCATTCTTATCTACATGTTATATGCTATAATATGTGATCAATTTTATTTTTATTCCATTTTTATTGTATTATGGAATGAGTAATCGCCGAGACTTCTCTAATATCTATCATAGAGAAATAAAAATCCATCAAAAGATGGTTTAAAGTTTATATCCTTTAACCAAAGTTTGGTGTTATCGCGATTTGGATACCTTTACGGTATATCTAATCACATGCATGGTTGAAAAACCTACGTCCAACTAAGTTGGTATTTTTGTCTTATAGACAAAGATCATGTGATTTACTCATGGTTTCTATATCTTTACAAGAATCCATACATCGACCACGAAAGTGGATTTTTCCATTGCGATGACTAAAACGATAATATTTTTAATTTTGTCGATACGAGATTTTGATAAATTATATAAACTAATTGGTGCTAGTTTTCTCTGTCGTTTCCGTTGACATATTTTTCTAAATTTTTGACAAAACAGAGTGACTATTTCATCCACATAATGGATTTCTTTCTCGAAGTTGGTAAAGACAAGATTTCTTTGTTTTCTTAAAAAGAATCATATAAGCCAATTGAAATTGGTTTTCTCTATCGACTTCAGAATGAGATACTGTTATTACGGTATTCGAAATTGCAAACACCGATGAAACTAAGAATTGTTGTGTTCCCTAGGGATATTGAGAAATTTTTTTTTTTATTTCTTCATCTTAATATTCTCCAAAATTAATAGTTTAACTTGTAGTTGGAATTGGACACTAAAGATCAAAGGGTGCGCACCCGGCTTGTTAGCCAAAGTCATTAGTCCATGTAGTGACTATATTGGTCTTGAAATTAATTTCTTTTGATAAAGCGTCTATAATTTCATTCTTATGCGAATGAATATCTTGTCGGCCCTATAGGTCATTGGAGATTTATGTTTTCTTTCTCTAACCAACGAGTCCATGGTTGATTTTAAATTTGTACATCACATAGACTACAATTTTATTTATTTATTTGGACAGTTCTTTTATGGCTTTTGAAGTCATTATCTGTGGTCCAACTGGTGTTGTTAAAGTCCAGATGTTATTACAAGTATATGTCCTCGATTTAATCGGATAATACTCTGCGAACTTGTTTTCGTATATGAGACGATTATATTTCCGCTATAATCAGGGGGAGACATTACTAGACGTTTCCCTCCCATCTTAATCAAATCGATAAATGTTGCCTACTAGGCGTGGAAATATCTCATATAGCTTTAGTATAAGATTATGCCGTTTGAAAAGCAAATTCAATAACATAAAGCAAGCAAGTAGCATTTTTTTATTTATATAAGATACAGATAGTGCTCCACAGAGACTATCATAATACGATTCACATTCTCAAAATTCATATCTCCTCATATGAATGCTGAGGAGATTATAATGCCCGCGGGTGCTGGTACCAGTAATTCTTTTGAATTTTTCAATATATGCATACATTTGAGAATTGTGTGAGCTCGTAGTAAGCTAATTTTGTTGTCGAATATTACAGTAGCTACTAAAATAATAAAGATGGTGGTTGTTAACCCCTCTACAGAGAAATATCGACATATGTGATTGGTTGGCATACAATCCAAATTAAGTTGGATTAGTTTCTAAATTAACGCAATTTTTGGATCCAAGACTTAACACTTTAAAAATGCCAAGCCTATATTAATTACAGGCTAGTGTAGTCATAATGCGTTATTCGAGAATTTTTCGTTATAAAAACGATTTAAGAGTCTCAATTTTGCTTAGACCCTAGGATTGATTTATTAATTGTTCTCTTTATACAATGTACTTGGCGTGGTAGTTTTTAAAGACTCGTATTGTATTCACACAAGAAATGTGATCGGAGAAAACATTCAGTTTGTAATCCTTGTAGGATTCAAATTATATTATGGCAGCCACTTGACTTGATTATGTCAAGTTAACAATCCTTCATGTGTTTTTAGAATTTGGTATAAAACCAAGAATCCGGATTAATTAGTTGATGCTATCAACTTTATGGGTCTCTTGAGGAGTCCTTAAAAACACAAAAATCCACGCTTTAGCAGCATAAATTCTATTTTTCTTTTCTTTCTTAAATCTGCTGTTAGATTTATGCTAGCTTAAACTCGTCGTTGAGATAGACTAGAGTTATTATTTTTGGTTTCTTTTTACTATATATATAGTTGAGTTAGCATCCATATTTACGTCAAAAGTTGTACTCTTTTCCCTTAGTTTCAGGTTTTGTCCCATGTGGTTTTCCTGACAAGGATTTAACGAGGCAACATCTCGTTGACGTTTAATTTAATTTCAAAATGTTGATTTTTTGCTCTTTTTCCTTCGTCCATATTTTTTCCCACTGGGTTTTATTGGCAAGGTTTTAGTGAGGCAAATCAATTCAACATGGTGGTCATCCAAGGGGGAGTTGTATGGATTTTGGTTATTTGGTGGATTCCCACCATTAACTAGGTCATTCTGTTTTGTTAGACCACATCAACATAAGAACCCTTAGGAATTTGGATATCATTCTGATCCATATATGGTATGATCATAAGCTTTACTCATCTATGGTACTATAACTGCATATTGGCACTTTGTTGAAGAAACTACATCAACTATATCTGCAAATCATCTCCAAGAAATTAGCAATCCAATACTCAGGTACTTGAAACATGAAGACTCGAGAACACCACTATTAGAAGACTAACACAAAAGAAGACTCCATCAACTAGAAGATTTCTCACGAAAGCATTGCTATCTCCATCACTCAAGAAATTCGTTTATCGAAATTGGGAAGTGTCGGCTCAAAGATTTGCAAGCCAAGATTTAAGTGAAGTACTTACCAGGGGGAGCATCATAGTAAAAGGTATTTTACTGGACTTTATCGCGTTGTACTCTTTTTCCTTCGTCAAGGTTTTGTCCCACTGGGTTTTTCTTGTCAAGGTTTTAATGAGGCAACATATACGTGTCCAACACTGTCGGAGTTTTTACATGCTTATGCAATTTCAGGTTTTTCTCTTTTGAGTTTTCATGGTATGCTTGTAATGACTTAGCCACAGTGGTCATCAGGGGGAGTGTTATAAACCATTGTTTATTTACTAAGATGTCCTTCGTGTCTAAGTTTATGGTTTACATATCTTGGACACCAAGTCTTCTATCTATATAAATAAAGGCTTAAACATTGTATTATGCACACTGATGAATACAATTTCTCTATCTTTTCTCCCTTTCACTTTGTGTCTTCTTCTCTATTTTCTAGTTTTACAACAAAGATGATTATTTTTATCATTAATTAATAGGCAAAAAGGTAAATTAGTATTTACAAATACCCCTAAGCCACCACAGCCACAATTCGTGTGTTGCGCAACCAAAGTTCATTGAAAACCTCCTAAAGAACCCAACACGTTGAATGTGCTCCACATGCTGTTCATACACATGATGGTATTTTATGTTATACAACCTGCTAAAGGTTTTATTCTAAATGTAGTTTTTGAGAGTCAAATCCATTAATTGATTCATTATTATGTGATTATTCTGCTCCGGAGCAATCGAGGTTCAACTTGGAATTATTGTAAATGGTAATGATCACCGTGCTTAGTGTAACTGCGACAACAACTTGAGTACTACAAACCAAAGGTAAGTACTTCAATGTTATGGATTAACCTTCTTCCATTGTAAGTCAATCAGTAATTCGATATTTATTAGAGACTTTCGTATGTGTATGACTAGTTTAATCATTTAGCCCATGGTACAGATATTAGTGGAAGTCAGTAGTATGAAATTCTACCTTTGAATGGCTGAAGAATTGTCCTTCGCCAAAAACTTTTCCTTCTTGGTTTTCTCATGTGAAAACTTCGCACCAGAATGGCTGGGACATAACATTAGACGACCTTCCTGCTACCAGACAATGTCAGGTAAAATAAGTTAGCTTCACGCTTAGCTAGGAAAAAAATAAATAGACATGGCGTTTAATTACTTAACACGGGGAGAAAATGGGTGCAATAATCAACATAAAGAGATGCATGCTAATTACAGTATGTAACTTACATCATCCCACCTGCAACCTGAAGTGTTAAATGCACAAGGAATGTGATAAGTATTCCTGCAAGAACGCATATAACAGCCAAGAGCTGCACCCTTTAACCCACAACAACAGCATTTGAGCTTCAAAACTCTTGTCAGCTCCAGCTCCAAGTTCATAACAGTTTTACCTACATAATACACTCGCGGCGTCCTACATCTCCAAATATAATTATACGATTCACTGAGGTCGAAATAAGATGAAAAATCAAGAAAAATACAAAAAAAAAATACAAAAACTTACAACTCTATGCATTTTCGGTGAACATGTACGACATTTGGTCCTGCAGATACCTCATCCTCTTTTACCTCTTCCCCATTGGCAATATGCATCATGGATCCAGAGCCCTAAATGCGCCCGTACAGAAGCATGGAGAATTAATTAGTAAAAGAAAGAACATATTGCTGAGAACCACTTAATTAAGGAATGCAAAAAAAAAAAAAAAATTGTCACAATTGACAAGGCAGAGATGAACATTATGCTTAAGATACTTTAAGCTTCCTATGCTACTGTAATTAAAACAATGTTATATGTATGTGTTTGTTTCAAGGTCAAGCAGAGAAACAACAACGTACCTTCGACACTGTAGAGGTTTGGCAAAATGCACAGATAAATGCTGAATTATTATCCAGACATATTGAAGTACTAGCTAGTAAGGTATCGGTATTAGCCGTGGTCTCTTGAACCTTTGCGACTGACTCTTTATCTGCTAGTTGTTTATCGATTTTCCCATCTAGCTTCCTATGGGAATCACATTGTTGTATTGACATTGCAACTAAATCCCTCTCCTCGACAGATTCCATGAGTTCCATAGGCAACACCTCCTAAATCACAAAACCAACAAATACAACGCATATAGTCATAATTTATCAAGGCTAATTTATATATAGTTGTTGGTTTGGGAACAACAAGCTACCAACCTCTTTAAAATCTTGTAGCGAGTCTAAACAGAATTCAACTTCAACAATACAAACATCATTCACGATATACCCATTGCTAGGATCTCTAAGTTCTTTTAACTGTATGAACTCATTGAAACCCCAATCCTTCTCATCTTTGGTGAACCAGAACATGTCTTCCGTGTCTATATATACAAATAAACAAGGGCTAGAATTTAGAGCCTATAAAAGTTATCGATTTTATTTGTATATGTGTGAGATTAATATATAGTGCACAATGCTACCTTTTTTCAATGTGTTTTTGTTATTTGTTTGATCAACAACGGACAAACTGAATTTTGCAAATTGCCAGTCCTTACATTCAATAGCAACCACATAGATTGATAAGTAACCATTCGTATTACATCCCCTGCGAAAAGCCAGCAATCGCCTAACACAAAGATAGCAAATTTTGAGTATTCAATATGATAACAGAAATTTCAACATAGAGATAGTAATAGTACTGCAGAGAAAGGGTTGGTCACAAAATTGATTCATACCATTTATGAGGACCTATTTTGAAAATAGGTGAGAAACGACTTTCATCATCCAATTTTGAAATGTTTTCAATCTTCCATTTAAATGTGGAAGAGGAAGAGACGTCGTCTGCATGCTCCGTTTGTACGTACTGCAACAAGCAATGGAGAATTAAGTAAAAAGATCACTTTGCAAAACCAACCTAGCTACCTTTCATTTGGGGCAAAACTGTTGCCTAGAGAAAAGCAAAAGAAAAATAAATGTACAAAACTTCTTCGACAACTTAATAGTTTACATACATTGCATACCATTTCTGGTAGTATTTTGCATTGAAAATGTCTAGTTCAATCTGTACTGATCATGAAGAAGAAGAAAGTGGAAATAAAGCGTTATTATCTAGCTTGCAGTACTACAATGAAGATAATAACAAAAAAATATAAAGAAATGCACTAAAAACCATTAATACCTTCAGTTGAGATTCTCTGAGAAATTCTCTACACTCACTTCTCTTGCTGGATTTTGTTCCTTTTTGATTCTCTGATGAGAGAATAACTAATATCATAGTAATCTCTTCTCTCGTTGTCTGTACTGTTTTTTTTTTTTTACTTCCCTCTTTTTTGACTTTGTTTCTTAGACCCAATCAGTGAGCTATGTAGAACAGTAATTTTTTCTAATCGTAATTAATTGTTCAGTTTCCCAATATACTTAAAAAAGTGGGAGAGAGAATTGCACCTATTCACGCTACCTGGCTGAGTAAACTAGGCTTAGGGTTCAACTTTTTCTTAATATCTCTTGCCAAAACCGAATGGACTCATTTTAGGTGACAGACACTACATCTGTAAGATTGCAATTTGCAAGTTCCAACCTTTGTAGGTCTATTGGTGCTGTAGTGTGGTGGCTCCACCCTAGTTATCAATCCGGGATACGGGAACCGTTCGGAACGGCATACGTACAGGTATTATTCGTTTTGACGGATTGTAAATTCGGTCCACTATTCGGTCAACCAATTTTGGTTCGGGGATAATACGGAACGGCATACGTACGTGTATAATTCGTTTTCGAAATCTTAATTCGGTAGGAAATGTCATTTTTACAAATGATTTCAAGGTTGAAATGGAATATATTTGTAGCTTAACAAACAAAAATCTTCTAGCTCGGTGGTTGGTTGCCTAGAATGTAATCGCGAGGTCGTTAGTTCGAATCCAACACATTTCATTTTTGAAAATTTCAGTGAAATATGAGTTGTGGGCTTTAGAGGGGAGGCTTATTTCAATGAAATGTGACTTTAAATGAGCAGTGGGCTTAGAGAGGAGGCTTAATAAATGAGCCCATTAGAAATGGGCTGTCTAAACATGGCGTACTTAAGTCGCGTATTCTAGTACGCAACGCCAAATTCGCGGACAATACGGCTTCTCCACAGAATACGCGAACTGGGGTCGGGGTTTCAATTGGACGCCCGAATAAGTCGCTCCCGTTCGATACACAATAATTCGCGAATCATCCGCGAATGATTCGGCGAATTGCTAACTAGGGGCTCCACAACCTACAAAAAAAAATTGGAAAGGCACAACCTAAAAATTTATAATTTTTTTTTTCTTTTTCGTTTTGGCTCCGCGAGTTATAATTCCAAAGCTGTCACTATCCATCCATAAAAAATCCTTCAAAACAAAAATAACACAAACACCCCAAAAAAACAAAATTTTGATAAAACCAAAATATGGTTTCATCATAAAATTTGACGAAACTAATTTTTGGTTTTATCATAAAATTTGATGTAACCAATTTTGAAATTTGGGGTTTTTGTATCAATTTAGTTTAAGATAGAGTATTAATGAATCTCAACATTTGAGTAGGATTTTTGTACCACAAGTTTGATCACCTTGGATTTTTATGTCTAGTTTTATATTCGTTTTTATATAGATGTATATTTATCAGATATGAAATGTCTGGGTTGGGGTGACATATTAGGCTCTCTTATCATCGCCCAAAATACAATATTCTACGTGTGATGCGTCATCCTAAATCAAGGGCCAAGTGGTATCTTGATTCAAGGCTGAATCAAGTTAAAACCATCAGACCTTAAAATCCAAAAAATAAAATTTGATGACCTTAAAATTCAAAGAAAATAGAAGCGTCCAATTATTAAGCGCAAATAACGTAACCATTAGATTTGAACATCTATCAAAAAAAAATCTAATGGCACATAATAAAAACGCCAAATGATTTTGAAATAAAAAGTAAATTTTGTACTGGCACCAGAGTTGATTCAAACTTTGCGTTCAAGTAACGCTATCTTGAATTTGGTGTTTTGGCCACGGTTTTGGCCTTGAATGTTGATCTTGCACGTCCACCACCTACTCATATCTTTACATTGGATGTCCTGTCATGCATATGTATGTATCATTGGTAGAATGTAGATTGTAAAATTTTGTTTTTGACAAAAAACTTAAAATATGAACAGTTACGCACACAAAAAGGATAAAACATTCTCTGTGATAAATTTGCAGATTCTATGGAACCTTTGGTTGACATTTATTATGTGATGGAACTCTGTGGTTTCTAGTCCCTAAAATTTCAAAGTGGATTATGGCTTGAAAATGGGCTTTTTAAGGTAGTTTCCACATATTGTGATTCCTCCGTAATAAGAATGCCATGCTTATTCTCATAGCTCATGAGCGCACCTAATGCTCCTACAAATCCTTCTTGTTTTAAGAATATTGCTTTTGTTGTACCTTTTGAGCTGAACAATATGGAATGTGCATCGAAGATTTCATATATATTGCGACAAAATAAACTAACTATAGTTGTAGGACGCACATCTAGTCACTTATTGTTAATGAACTGAAGATGACGGGATCGCCAAGGCACATATGTTGGATATTTTCAATATTGTTTGACACTATCCGGGGGTGTATCCCCTCTCGGTTGTGTTCGACCTGACAAGTCAGGTCGCGGGGGTCTAGCAGGAAGCACCAGAGTCCGAAATAGCGTCTCGTGGAAATTTGTTCTGGTTTTACTTTGGAAAACCTAGAAGTTTATATTCAAACTTGAACAGACGCGTCTCTTCCCATAAGCCACCATTGATGGCTTTTGGAAGAGTTTGTTGGTGATGAAAAGGCATTACTAATAGGCGTGAATATCCCTATACGTAGTGAAGATATTCGCTCATTCTTCACAATCAATTCAACCAGTTTTCTCTCTTTCTAAAGCATCATTAGAAATCTTTCTCGTGTGTTCTTGATTGGGTCAAGGGGTACAAACCTTGAATCCAATTTCTCTGTTGCAGGGATTTCATTGTATCCTGAAGGCATTATTTCGCATACCTATTGTAACCTCTAATTGATATTAGGAGGGTAGAAATAATTGTCTAAAAGAAATTTATTTGATCCTTGAAAGTCTGGAGTACAACAATCTCTCTATTTGAACCCATTTTCCAACAGTATTGTCCTTTATATTATTATATATGATCCTCCAAAAAAGATCCTCTTGATTTCGTATAAATGAGCATTCAAGGAACAAATCTATCACATCAATAGAATATACATCAGCCAATGATTATTCAAATTTGTAACATATTTCAATACTGAAATTGAATCAACTATGCAAAATTATAAATTACTGGTCACTTTGAAGACGATGTACTTTTAAACTCCTATAAACCTTGTTAAGTTATGACAATTGCTTAAGAATAGTTATGAAACCTTCCCTTATTAAGAAAATATTTTGATGAAATAATTGACTGAATACTGCAACTTACCTACCGTCTGGAATTGTTTGATGGCTCATATCAAACAATGTCAAGTGTTATACATTTGTCGAAAAATGAGTTTTCTACATAATGGTAGGATAATTAGTGATCATGGTGACGAAGTAGTTTGATATAAGTCATGCAGAAACTTGTATAAATTACATGAAGAAGTTGTTTGTGGTGATGCTAGAAGATCGATGAATAAGGATTCCGGTGGTGTGCAAGTGCAAAGAAGGAATTCAGATTAGATGGTCATTCAAGCTCAAAGTACAAGATAATTTTGATTCTTGCTAGTGATGATGTCCGCGAGGATGGCCTTGCAAAAGGTGGTCAACGATGCATGCCTTGTTGGAGTGAAGACGGTGCTTTTTTTCACGTCACAAAAGGTGGTGATTGTTGGGGTTTTGTTCCGTGAAGGTTCCGAAACGTAACTTTGGTGTTTCCCAAATTTTGTGGTTTCCTAGTTTAGGATTTCCTAATTAAGGTGTTTGGCTATTTTTAGGAGTTCTAAGACTTGGAGAGAAAGAATTTTTCTACTATATAAGAGGGCTTATATGGTGAGTAGAAATCCATTATCTAGTAGAATCCTCTCTCAATAATGGGAGTGATTGAGTCACAACAGTTGTGTCCTACGATGGTTGGTGATGGGGGAAAAAAAACATGTGAGAATAGTGACTTGTAGTAAGAGCGGGTATGGGAGAAATATAAGTTTCTGAGGTTCATATGGGAGAAGCTAGAATTCATGATGTTCTTCATGTTCTTGTCTAAAGTCTAAGCAACCATGGTGGTGAAGGTTTATGGAAGAAGAAGAAGAACAAAGGAAGAGGTAAACTCTTCGTAATATGTCTTGTTGTTTCTAAGGTTTAGCACTAGTGGGTTATATAACTATTTAATTATATGATGTGTGTCGATGTAATAACTTGTTACTATAATGAAGATTCTCATGTGGTTTTGGCCGTGGATGTAGCCTACAAAGGTGAACCACGTAATATTTGTGTCGTGTGTGATTGTCTATTATCGTAATGATTATATATTCTTGATAACATTATTCGTTCATGTTAATCTGAAGATGTAAGTGGAGGATTCGATCTAGTTATCTAAAGTAGGATGTTTCATGGAATTGACTTCTATGGAAGCATGCCGGTTCGAGATTAACGTAACCTTGATTTCCTTACAAGTGGTGCGTGAGTGTGGATAAAGATGCCAGTGATTCGGTAATTTGAACAAGAGGTTTCAAAGAAGAGAAAGTCTTGGTTCGCATCGGAATGATATAGTTCGTGAAGATGATAAGTAAATCAAGACCGAACAAAGAATAGGACGACATCAAGAAAAATTCGACAGCTCTGCTTGATGTGACCATGATTCGTGTTGAAGGTTTTTTCTTTATAATAGAAAATCATTCGTGGGTTCAACTGATGTCTGCAAATATTGTCAGGAGAATATTTTGAATCATGGTGGTGCTAAGTGACAATCGTTCATACACAACATATGAAGGTTGCAGCATGTTTTGTCTACATGGAGGATGACTCAAGATTTTTGGTTCTTGGAGTCGGTGAAGTCCGTCTGGAATTGTTTGATGGCTCATATCAAACAATGTCAAGTGTTAGACATTTGTCAAAAAATGAGTATTCTACATAATGGTAGGATAACGAGTGATCATGGTGACGAAGTAGTTTGATATAATTCATGCAGAAAGTTGTATAAATTATATGAAGAAGTTGTTTGCGGTGATTCTATAAAATCAACGAATAAAGATTACGGTGGTGCGCAAGTGCAAATGAGGAATTTGGATTAGGTGGTCGTTCAAGCTCAAAGTACAAGACAATTTTGATTCGTGCTAGTGATGATGTACGCGAGGATGGCCTTGCAAAAGGTGGTCAACGATGCATGCCTTGTTGTAGTGAATACGGTGTATTTTTTCACGTCACAAAAGGTGGTGATTGTTGGGGTTTTGTTCCGTGAAGGTTCCGGAACGTAACTTTGGTGTTTACCAAGTTTTATGGTTTCCTAGTTTAGGATTTCCTAATTAAGGTGTTTGGATATTTTTAGGAGTTCTAAGACTTGGAGAGGAATGATTTTTCTACTATATAAGTGGGCTTATATGGTGAGTAAAAATCTATTCTCTAGTAGAATCCTCTCTCAATAATGGGGTGCTTGAGTTACAACTGTTGTGTCCTACGATGGTTGATGATGGGGAAAAAAACCATGTGAGAAGAGTGACTTGTAGTAAGAGAGGGTATGGGAGAAATCTAGGTTTTTATGTTCATATGGGAGAAGCTAGAATTCATGATGTTCTTCATGTTCTTATCTAAAGTCGAAGCAACCATAGTGGTGAAGGTTTATGGAAGAAGAAGAACAAAGGAAGAGGTAAACTCTTCGTAATATGTCTTATTGTTTCTAACGTTTAGCGCTAGTAGGTTATATGATTATATGATGTATGTCAATGTAATAAATGATAGGTGTTTAAAAACACCTCTCTAAGTATCGATTGATTATGCTTTCTTAGATAGTTTTCTTGTGAAATTGTATTATTATCTTTCTTTTATATTTTATGGGAATTTTGGAGTGTATTCCCGAAAAGAACAAGAAATCGTCCAATTGGCCACAAAAAAAAGTAGAATTATTATCGCATGGAAACCACTATGGGTTGTCACCTAGGCATATCGGACGCTCGAAGCCCATGTCAGCTAATGCGCCGATTCAAATACCAAAAGATGTTGGTGGTGGTCGTGTAGCTAAAGAGAATTTTAATTCTCTGGATACTTATTGAAGGCATATACAGGCACTGAGCATATGAAGTTTATGTTCATGGGCTTAACATTAGACATGGAGAATATATGCATGTACTTGTTAGCGGATATGGAAACAATGGTGGTGCACGTGACATTGTTCTGGTCAAGATATGGATGGAAGAATGATATGGAGCTGCTGCTGATAACGGGTTTGGCTGTAAGGAGCTCGAGAGTTGTCAAGGTACATGGAGTGATAGTTTCTGGTAGTGACAGAAGAAGATAACCAATGATGGATTTATAGGATAATGGTGATCATTGGAGTTGGCTGTCGATGGGTTTTTTCTAAGATAGAATGCATGGTACATTGCCGTGGTTGATAGAACTAAAGCTCGAGATGAACAATGGAGTCGAGCTGTAGAAGGCCAGGTAATCAAGGTTGTTTCTGCCATTATTGGTAGTAGGTGTTGACAGCGATGACGCGAAGAAGCTCGAAATGGTGGAAGCTGGAGAAGACATAGAAGGAACTGTCATTGGCAGTGACATGAATAAGAAGGAGATACCAGGACTGGTGGATTACCAACGAGTAATGAAAGAAGATTAGTCTGGGAAGCGGAATATGATGTTGAGTGTAATGAAGCTGACTTTGGTTGCTGCCAGCGACAATAACAGAGAATGGAGTCGAGATTAGTTGATAATAAGATTGTGTGTGCTGCCATGTTTTTGTGGTGTTGATGGAGCTTGAGTGCATCGGTGCTAATGGGTTGAGAATGAAGGTTGACCTGTGGAGCTTTAGTTAATGATGGCAGTTGAGAGCGAATGGCAGTTAATGGAGCTCGATTCTGTGGTGGTACTGAAATGGTGGAGTTGTAATGTCTGAATGCTTTTGCAGTCGAGATGAAGTGGGAGATGCAGAGAAGAAGGCTCGAATCTTAGAGAAGGATATATACTGGCTTACAAAGAGTATGACGCTGTGATAGTTATCGATGGCAGTGAAAATGGAAAATAATAGTGTTAACGGGAGAAGCTTGGAGCTCGAGAAGGACATCGGATGAGTTGTTGTTGTTGCCAGCTACTGTCTATGGCAGTGACGAGAAGAAGAACATGCGCTGTAATGGTTAAGCTGTTGACAGCCATTAAATGAGAGAGAGATGGCATGGAAGGGACGATGGAGCTGAGAGATGAGCTTGAGTTAGAACGAGAATGAAGGAGAATAACTTGGCCGAGTTTGAGAAGGATGATGAAAGAAGAACGACTGAATCTTTGGCTGGGACTGTTGGCTGTGATTACTCTGTAAAGAATGGTGGCTGGCAAATGAATTGGTTGGAGCTGTGAAGTTGGTGATGCTGCTATGCTCGAGTTTGGAGTTTGCAGCCGAGAGTAAGAGAAACAGTGAATGGAGATGAGTGTATACAGGGTATTTGGCAGATGAGAACACGAAAGAGATTGTTGTTACTGGTGTTTGGTATATAAATGTTTCTGCCATGAACGATGAGATATTGACCAAGCATAGCAAACACAGGGAAAGTTACGGTGGAACTATGAGATACGGTTGTCTGTGGAGTAAAACTGAAGATAAGGTTGTCAGTTCCACGGAACTGACAAGGAATGGGATGGATTGTTGCATGCCCATTGGACTGTTTAGAGAATATCACGATCAAGACTTGGCCATGAACGATATTTGACGAGTTTGTCAAGCCACTTTGCATGGGGTATATTGCACGGGACATAATTCTTAAGGAGGTGCACTTTCCTATTTTTCCTAAGTTTCCTAGTTTCTTCGAGAAGAGGTTACAAAACTCTATATATAGGGAAGCCTAGATACAATTTGAGATATCTTATTTTCACTATTTTTCTCCCCCCTTAGGGGGGAGAACTATCTCTTTTATTTGTTCTTTTTTATTGTTAATGATGAATTCAAAGTTCTAATTGTGAAGCTCAATTATTTACATGTTTATTTCGAGTTTTAAAGTTATTAATTGTGGATTGTTTTGACTATATCGAAAGGTTTATGATTGATTCTTAGATTGGTTTGGGTGCGCAACTAGATTAGTCTATTAATCATTCTAATGCTAGTAGAGAGTTGAGTTGATCCGTAATTGTCGCTTACCTCCTACACAAGTAGAAATCGCAAGACCTTGCGGAGGGATTCTGTGGAGCAATTGCGAGTAAAGACAACACCAGTAAGTGGACCGAGCGTACCGAGTTTTATTGCTGGGATCAAACTTAAATTCATAAATCTTAATGCGTTCGGGGAATTACATCTTGTAAGCGAACCTCGGGGTGGTTATTTTGAATAGAATCCGGTAGTCGAGCGCTTCCGTATCCGGTGATACAAGGAGTTTTGGGGATATCTAAGTGTACCTGCTTTCCTATGGTTGGTGACAATTGATTCTAACAAGAGATAAACGGGTACAATGTTGAGTTAACGGTTAGTAACGGCGAAGGATTTCTTCATCATCTTTATCTTATTATCATTTTTATCCTTCTTTTATATTTTCGCTGATTTAGATAACATATCAATTGCATTACTCTTCGTGGGAACGATCCTTACTACCGTTATATTATATTTAATTAGTAGGAAATATCTTTTTATTTTGTTGAGTAAACGACGCTCATCAATAACTTGTTACGATAATGAAGATTCTCGGGTGAATTTGGCAGGGGATGTATCCTACAAAGGTGAACCACGTAATATTTGTGTCGTGTGTGATTGCCTATTATCGTATTGATTATATATTCGTACTAATATTATCCGATCATGCTAATCAAAAGATGTAAGTGGAGGATTCGAGCTAGTTATCTAAAGTAAGATGTTCCATGGAATTGACTTCTATGGAAGCATGCCAGTTCGAGATTAACGTAACCTCGGTTTCCCTATAACCTTAAATTTTGCAGCAATTCCTTCCTATTTGCTTTCTGGATCAGTTCCTGTTAACATAGAAAACTCCCTCATAAATACAAATACATGTTTTAGGATATTTCTTTGTGTTTAAAGGAATTAATAAATTTGAATAAATGTTACTGACCAACTTAGCAATGAAGCTGCTTGAATTTGATAAAATCCAAACACTAATTGATTTCCCTTGTCTCAAACTTTACGAAATGAAGTCATCCACCATGGACATGGTGACTTATGTGTTCCAAAGCCTTCATCATGTTAGTATTATCTTGATCTTCTACCAGTGATTGCTCATGTCTAGAGAAATACACGAGATTGATTATTGTTCCTGACAAGCACATCATTTACACCTAAAAGAAATAAACAAATATACACACAAGTAGAACTAAATTTTAGGATATATAAATTACCTCCGATGTCGAGAGCCAAATATGGCACATCCTCTTGAATTCATGTTCTTTCATACTTTGTATTGGTGTCTTCAGGAACATGGTGTTTGGGTATTTCAGCCATTGTTTTTGTTTTTTGTTTAGATTGAAGTTTAATTCAGTTGAGTATTTTCGACGGGTCAAGACACTTGAAACTTAATAATTGAAACACGAAATTTTTTATATCTCGATTATAAAAAGAGGAGTGGTTACATAAAGCTAATCTGTAAATCATATTTCGAATATTAATTTGGCCAGCTAGTTGACATTACAATAAAAAAAACCTAGGGTTGAGTCGTTGACATTGCTAGAGAGGGTAGATCATAGAAAAAGAAAGCTCATGACTTTGTACTGACATGGTAGAGATGGTAATAAAAAACAATCAAAACAGATTGATGATTATTAGAGAAATCAATACACATACAAAAGCGGTTATGACAGTCTTTTATATAGACCCTTAACTGACAGCAAAAGACAGTTATTAAGGAGTCATGTTATTCAAGGCAACTTGCATTTTGATTAGTTGTTGAGGCATATGCTTCTCCTGAGAACCCTTGAATTTGTACTTGCGTCCTCTAGGCTTGTGATACGGAAGATCAACATTGATTTTGATGTGGGGGTTGGATTTCACCAAGGACGGGAAGTGCTCATATATCCAAATCTATGCCAATATAAGGTAAAATAATAATCCATTGTACCGAACATTAACTATAAAATCTGGTGAATATAAATGATACGTCAATTGAATTACCTGGAAGAGACTTAAATTCACGTTAACTTGTTTAGTGAGTCCCTTAAAGCCTTCTTCAACTCCCCATTCAAGTGGCCTACCACCGCAGTACCCCATGAATACTTATGCACCTCATCTAGGGGATGCAATAGTTGGAGATACTTGCCCTCAACCCTATTTTCGGCACTATCTGAGAAGACACATTTGGCCAGGATATACAACAAATAAGCAGTCGCAGTCGCCATGACTCGCAGTTCGTACACACTTCTTTCCTTTTCAAAAATATCAGCGGTCCCACTGTATGTGTATCTCAACATCTTCAGATTGAGATTTTTTGCTTCTATAACCTCCTTTCACAATAAACATATAATCTGACTTCTCATCATCCCAACCGAACAAGCTTTTGGTCAATTTGTGAAGATCCTCGATCCCAATGAATATCATCATCGAAGCCATCTTATGTAGATTTTCCATCAAGCTCGAGGACTAGAATTTGCTGACAATCGTCGGGAGTTATCACTATCTCACCGAATGGGAAGAGCATTGTATCCGTCTCCCCATAAAACCTCTCACAGAATGCAGATATAACAACTTTGTCATACTCAATAACTGAATTATTCACAACATGCCACGACCCTGAGTTTTTGACAATATCTTTCACAGCCTGACATTCCTTATTTAGTGGCCAAGCCTTCATAAGAGTATTTGAAGCTTGTCACCTCAAAAGACGAATGTAATTTTTATGATCCTATTTTTAGTCCCATAAACACACCACACAATAAGAAAAAAATATACAAACACAATATTTCTTGCAAATTCAAGAGAACAATTAAATAACAAAAAGTAATATCGAGATTACTTACAATCGTAGAGTAGATTTCATATGCCCACGAGTTTTCGTATCCAAAAAGCACTTGTCCACCATCTTCGGGTAACCCAAGAAGTGGGTCACCTAGTTTTTCAGTCTTTTTCATGTGAGGGAGCGGCATGTGACAATCAATAGGTTTATTAGGTTTCTTATCGTTCTTTTCCTTTGCACCTTCTACTACTTGTTCAACTTTATCACCTTTTTCTTCAATATTACCTTTTGTAACATCGTTACTTTCTTCGAGAACTTCATCCTCTTTGGTACCTACTTCTAGAAATTCACCTTCTCTATTATCTCTATCATCATGAATTTCATCATCATCATTACCTCCTAAACTATCTGGAATTGATTGGTTTTCATCAATTTCATCAGAATCACTTTGTTCTTCCGATGACGATGGATGAGTATCATTCCTTCCATGGAATCTAAGCATTCCAGGCTCCACAAATTCCCTTCGATGAACTACAGTCAAGAGTTTGGAGCCTTTGCGAGGAGGTTTTGGAGGATTAATAGATTGCTTTCCTTGCTTGACCTTTTGGAGCCTAAAGAATAACACAATAACAAGGAATCAATTAAAATTTGCATATACAAACTACAAATTCAGAAACAGTGGCAGTGCATTGTAATTAGTCGTCAAGGTCGATAATCAAACGTAACGATGACTAAGTATCTTATAGACAAGATCTTTGCGGTTATACTTTCCCAAACATGACTACCAATAGCAAAAATGGACACATGAAATTTTGGATTTTGGCAGTTGTTGGTCATCAAGGTCGAAAATGCATCAAAGTGACGACCAATATCTAGTCGGTAAGTTAGGTTTTCAAAACCTTGACGACTAATTACGAAATTGAAGACAAGGAAACTAGTTTTTGATAGTTATTACTCAGCACGAATCATATTTTCATAACCTGGCGACTAATCATAACCGTCAACTACTCGGCAATATTTTGGGATGAATATCGTGACGACCCTGTCAATGCTAGTTTCAGAGATGAAAGGTCATCACGATACTAATCCAATGAAGATAACGGCTAAAAGTAAACATGGAAAGTCGTCAAGGTAGATAAAAAAATACCCTAGCGACCACATAACTGCAATTCAACAATTTCAAAATTCAAACAACAAAATAAAGTAATACATTGAATTTATGTAACCACTTACTTTGTCAATCTCGTCATTTCTTAGGTTTCGTCACTTTCAGGGATTCACAATTTTTTTTTTCCGTTTGTATTGTTGTTGCGTTGAGTTTCCAATTTCAAGGTCGGGAAATTTAGGATTTCGAGATGTTTATTTCAAACACTTCAGGTTTGAAATATTTAGCTTATGAAGTTTTCGAATCGATAATTATGACGAATTACTCCACGAGCTTTTGAAAATACGAAATGATGGAGAATATTTGTGGTCCTTAGGTTATGAAAAGGAGAATGAAATGAGTTTGATAAGAACAAGGATAGTTTAATTAGGAGGTTATGGAAAGGATAATGAAATGAGTTTGATAAGAACAAGGGTAGTTTAATTAGGATTTGACAGCGATGGTCTTGTAACTTTATCCTTTTTGATATCCCTTAACCTTTCTTATAAGTCCACTTAAATTTTCGATATACCCCAATCCAGCTGGTTTGAAAAGATAATTGTAATGAAAATAAAATACCCCAATATGGCTAGTTTGAAAAGATAATGAACGCGCAATTGGGGGATAGAGGAAAAAGACAAAAATTGGATCCAAATATCAAATCAGGGTCACCCCTTATCTAAGTATTCAATATAATTCCTAATCTATCCCCTCACTAATCAGGTTTTGTGGTTAATTATAATTAGTAAAAATCTTAAGTATTTGTTAAATGATTAGTGTAGTTGCAGGAAATCCCACAACACACCCCATATCATATCTTGATAACAATTTATAGATCTAAATATAAAAATGGTGATAAGAGTGCTAAAATTATAGATGGACACAAAGATTTTTTTACATGGTTCGATCAATTTGATCTACATCCATGATTCTTCACTATGATTGTTTTAATTTACATTTGATTTACATTGATAATCTCCATTAATGGGTAGAGTTCTAGATCTAGTTTTTGGGGAAGAAGATAATAAAGAAAATACATCTTCTCTCTAAAAGATATATCTCCCTGAAAAATATCTCTAACCTTTACAAAATTGTCTCCACCTTTTCTCTCTCCTGCTCTTTTCTTTATATAGTTGTTTACATAGTGGATGACAACTCACATACAACTCATATTCCCCTTATTTTATGATCCCTTACTACATTCTCGCAAGCTCTATTCATAATTTCGCAGGCTCTCTCTCTCTTGCTATATTCTCTCATGCTTTCTCTATAACTTCACAAAATCTTCACATCTTTCTCGTGTTTTATGTTGTCGTTGTCCATTACGTCATTCTTTGATCATTCTGCGACGCTTGCAGTGTGTTGTTGAAGAACTCGCAGAAATATTGTTAATAATTTCGCAAGAATATTGCTGTGGCGATATTGTAATCCTACATCTTGCCTCTTTTTCCTTGAATATTGATTGAAGAGCGTTCTTTAAGGAAAAATCAGTTGTTGTAGTAGTCTTTGATCTTTGTTGATGAAGGAACGAGCGAAAGAATACTGGACTTGAAAAGTACGTACTTCCCTCTAGTCTTTTGTGAAGTTCCGAAGCTTTGCGAAGTAAATAAGAAGTATCAATTCTTGAAGTATGCGAAGTATGAAGTATCTTTGAAGAAATATAAGAAGTACTCAATGTAGTCATAAGTATTGCCTCTATTCATGAGAAATTATTACTTCATTTTTGGTGAGAATTCTTGTCCATTTTGGAAATGATTCTTGCCGAGAAGATAAAGAATATAAAATGTTTTCTTGGTAATCCATAGTTGCCTCTGTTCTTTATCTATGAAGGTAGAATCCTTGAGAAAATGTTGAAGGAAATCCTACAAATGAGCGAATTGTTTCTTAATTCTCATCTTGCCTCTGTCTTATGTTCTGTTTTCTTGCGATATTATGAATAATCTGCGAATTTATGAATAACCCTGCGAAATTATGAATAGTGCTCCTGAAATAGTTCTGCGAAATAGTGCTACGAAATTATAAATAGTGCTCCTGAAATAGTACTGCGAGATTCTGAATAGTATTCCTAAGAGATTCTGAATATTACTCTTGAGAGATTCTGAATATTACTCTTGAGAAATTCTGAATATTTTATCTTGCCTCTCATTATCTTTCTCGCAATGAAAAAAATTTACCTGCATTTCACGGAAATAGTTAATGTTTACAATTATTCTATTGATCTTATTTTGCCTTCCTAGTTAAAGGTCTTATTTTTCCAATTTTTGTTTTGCGACAAAATCGCAGGACGTCCTTACATTCGCATGTAAAGACCCATTGATCTTGCCTTATCCTCATTTTGTCAATTTGTTGCGACAATATGATAGGCCTAAGTTTTCTTGCGGAAACAAAGTCCCATGACATTGCCGTCTTGCGATGAAATCATAGGACGTCTTTACACTTTCATGTAAAAACCCATTGATCTCATCTTATCTTTTTTTTCATGGATTTTTGCCTTTGTATAATTGTTGCACAAATATGACAAGCCTAAATATTCTTGCGAATATAAAGCCTCATGACATTTGCGTCTTAAGACACTTATCAGCTCCATAATGGAGGATGTCGCCCTTATCTTCCCCATGGTTTCCCCTTCAAGGAGGCGTACATCGGCCATACAAGATTAGCTCCTCCCATCCGGTTTTACCAACAACCAATTGTTTTCGCAGCCTCTTATACTTTTTGCCTATATGGATGATAGTTACGAGACTGCACCCTATTCGGGCCGAGTGCATCATATCCAAGACTTTCCAAGAATGGCCAGGGTATGTTCATCCATCCCGGGCACTCTTGGCTCAACCGTGTACCTCGGCGCCTTGGTCATACTCTGCACCCCTTAGAAGAGACCCTCGGTCGTCCAACTGTTAATATATATATAGTTGGAAATCCAAGGTACCTCTCCTGGATGGGCTTTCATTGACCTCAAGTCTCCATGACTCAGGTTCGAGTAGAGGTATAACCTTATCACTAAGCCATGCAAAGAGATACCCCCTTATATGACGCACTTTAGGTCTTATATTTGCCTCTTACGAAATTTTATTCGCGAACTTGGGTGTACGCCATAAAGGTTCGTCCCATTCTAATGTCTCTATGAAATTTTATTCGCGTTTCTTGCAAAATTTTCGTGTTTCTTTATTCTTTCATTTCTGTCATTTCTTTGCGAGATATCTGCGCGAAATAATCATCAACTCTTTTCTTTGTGAAGTAATCGAAGATCTTGCGAAGTAATGAAATACCAAATTCATGCCTCTGACCAACTAATTGTACTAGAAATTCGCAACTGTACAAAGTTTGTGCAAACTTAAGCCTCGATATTTTGTTTACTGTTGGATAAACTCTAATGGGATTGGACGAACTGGGCTTGCCTGCTATTCAGTTTTTCTTTACGCTGGTATTTGGGAAGTAAGCATCTTTGTGAAGTATTCATTGTTGCTGAAAATGTTCGCAAGGTAAACATTTGAGAAAGAAAATGTTTACGGTATAAATCTTTGAAAGTCAAAAAAATTTGTGCGAAGAGAGGGACTTGAACCCGCGACCTTATACTTGTACTCTACCGTCCAGACCAATTGTGCAAATTCTTGTTTGTGTTGTTGTAGTAAGCTTCACACCACTTATCATCTTGTTATCGCCCTTGTAGTTTCTAGGTTTTAAAACGTACGCAACTAACTTTCCCCTTTAACTTCTTAATGTGAAGTTATTTTTCTCCCCGTAACTTATCTTCTTCGTTGGTATTTTATTTATTCGTGTGTTGCTCCCTTCATCGCATGTATATTCAATCACATCTTTAAGCATTATTCTTCTTTCTTCAGTCAAGTAGATTGCCTCTACTGCTGTTTGCGATGTAGAGAATCTCTGTCTACATCTAAATCTTCTTTTCTTTGCTTTGTTGTTCTTTTTAGTTCTAATGAATCATCTCATCATCACTTTGGGACATTGTTGATTGCCTTAGCCTTCTTTCTATCGTCCTTTCATTGATATTTTAGATAAAATCTAAATTACCTGCAAATTTATTCTTGTTATTGGTCATGTTAGAATAGTTCCCATCATTTCTCCCTTAAAACCTGTGCGCCTTAGTTTTTCTTTGTCATGTGCGTCTTTGGTGCTCTTTACTTTAGTGCATATTTGAAGCGTACTATTCATTCTCATAATTTCTTCTTTCCTCTTCACAGATACTTTACTACTGTGTACTATTCATTCGCCTTTTCCTCTTCTTTCAATTTTACATCTATTGTTTCGATAATCTCTATTGGAGAAAAATGGATTCACTCTTTGCTTCGCGTAATTTGCTTGCTTTCTTGGTCCATACTTGTTTAGTTCTTTTGCTTTTGATGATTTCCACTTGACATCGTTACTGTTGCTTTGAGCTTTCCCCTTTTCTTCGTTGTTGGCATGCAATTATCATTTGCTTTTTACTTGCTTGTTAGGTTAACTTCCTTTTTGACTTTTTTTTGTGTTGGAATGGCGAGATTCGCATATGTTATTCTCATTTTAATGTGTTTTGTATACTCTTCCTCATCGTCCTTCTTTCTTATTCTTCTGAGTTGTTGTTTTCGCTGGAGCATATGGCAAAGTATCTGCGAAGAGAACAAATTACTTCGCTGGGAAGTCTGACAAAGTAGATTTCGTCTATAACTCTTCTTGCCTAACTGATCTTTGTTTAAATGATGGGGGTACAACCTTGAGTTCACAAGAACTCACATTCACCTAAGTTGCTGACTAGTTTTCATCTTCCTTGTTGCTAACCGATATGATGTGCCAACCTCATGAACTGCGGTTTTCTTCGCAGAAGGGATCTTATCTTCGCGTATGCTGCGAAACTTTATAACTGGAGTTGTCGTGACTTTGTTGTTGCTGCGACGGAATAGTCTTGTTGTAGCTTATTGACGTTGTTCCAGTGGATTTAACTTTCTTAATTGTACTTGCCCATCAATCCTTAATTGTTTGCCTGTTAACTTATCTTTCTTTTCGCATGCACCTTGTAACTCACGTTCCTTTTGAACTTTTGTTGCTGTTTTTCCTTGTTCTTTCGTATGATGTATTATCTTTGCTTGATGAGCTTTGACCCATTGGATTTATTGCGCTTTGTTGATCGTTATATGGCTTCTCTTATACACATGAAATGTTATTGTTGATGAGGTAGACTACCCCAGTATCCTCCTCGTTCTTGGGTACTCATCGTGCTTCTATTGTTTTCGTCTTTTTAAATCTTCTAATCGATGCTCCTTCCAAACTGTTTAATTCGCGTAAACTATTTTAGACCTTTAAGTTTATCTTGTCCTTTAAGTTTCTGATGTGATAGCTTCGCAGATACACTTTTTCCTATAGTCCCCTGGATTCCATCACGTCCATGATTTTTCTGCCATTTGTTTTCTTCTTTCTCTTTTGGTAACCTTTCCCATCACTTTGGTTCTGAGATGTACCCATGCCTATGAAATTATTTATATCCGTACAATGATGATTATTCCTCCGCGCTTGATTGGTGTTGATTCACTGGCGTTGTAACAATATTTTCCTCCTATATATGCTAATTTCTTCAACTGTGAATGTCATCACGCTGCTCACTTCCTTGTTATTCATTGGTTTTGCTATAATGTTCTTATAAAGTGAGTCCTATGCTCCTTAATTCATTAACTTTGTTGTTATTCCCTCCTTAGTCTTTTACTTCGATCAATATAATCTTGTGTTGTTCTCCTTTGGCTGTTGATTTGTTCGTCCTGTTGGTGATGCTTTCTCCCTGAAAGTGTAACTTCTTCCATGAAATTTCCGTTTTTGCTCCTGAAACTTTAAGATCTTTAAATAAATATGAAAAATATCTAATCTTCATGGAAACTCAAGAAGGATAAATCCTTTACTCGTCCTTGTTTCTAGCGCCAAAATGTAGTTGCAGGAAATCCCACAACACACCCCATATCATATCTTGATAACAATTTCTAGATCTAAATATAAAAATGGTGATAAGAGTGCTAAAATTATAGATGGACACAAAGATTTTTTACATGGTTCGATCAATTTGATCTACATCCATGATTCTTCACTATGATTGTTTTAATTTACATTTGATTTACATTGATAATCTCCATTAATGGGTAGAGTTCTAGATCTAGTTTTTGGGGAAGAAGATGATAAAGAAAATACATCCTCTCTCTAAAAGATATCTCTCCCTGAAAAATATCTATAACCTTTACAAAATTGTCTCCCCCCTCTTTATCTCTCATGCTCTTTTCTTTATATAGGTGTTTACATAGTGGATGACATCTCTCATACAACTCATATTCCCCCTATTTTAGGATCCCTTACTACATTCTCGCAAGCTCTATTCATAATTTCGCAGGCTCTCTCTCTCTCTTGCTATATTCTCTCACGCTTTCTCTATAACTTCACAAAATCTTCACATCTTTCTCGTGTTTTATGATGTCGTTGTCCGTTACGTTATTTTTTGAATCATTCTGCGACGCTCGCAGTGTGTTGTTGAAGAACTCGCATAAATGTTGTTAATAATTTCGCAAGAATATTGCTGTGGCGATATTCTGATCCTACAATTAGTGTGTATTTTTATTTGAATTTGGGTGAGTGAGGTGAGAGTAGAAGGAGAGAAAAAATATTTGAGAGGGAACTTTTTTTGGTGAAAATGGAGGATGATTTTGAAGAGAGAATTGCTGCTGCTGGATCTTTAGCTCAACTACAACAGGAAGTTTTTCTTCAATCTTCAGCTAATGATAACAATTCACAATTGGAATTATATGATGAACCAACATCCTTAGATCATGATTTTTATGAGCATGAAGTGTTTCGTAAAGAACCAACCCAAGAAAGTAAACAAGTTCAAAATACAATCACTCACAATACTCAGGTACAATTGATAGTGTGTTGAAATTTTATTTTATTTTTCTTTGAATTGGCCATTTTTTTCTCTGAAAAAGCTCGGTGCCGGCACATAAGAAGTATGAATACAATGCCGGCAGAACCTATACCGGCATAGTATCCATATTATTTCTATGCCGGCTAACAATATCCCCCATTTTGATAACTGTCGGTGTTGTGTTCAACCCAAAAATCCATGCCGGCATAAAAGTTACTTTTTACCTACCACGGAATATGCTACCGGCATGGTTCACTCCTAACTTTACCATGCCGGTACAACAAGAAAAACATCAAGAAGTTAGTGACTTCAGAAGTTAAATACCGGCGTGGTTTATAAATTATAGACCAACCGGCAGTTGGTTCCGGTGTTGAACCTTATGCAACGAGCATGCCGACACCTGTGCTTCCGGCGTTGATTTACAAGAAAATACAATGTCGGAATTGTTTCAAATTTGTTCTTCAGTTTAGGTGCATTTTTAGCATGCCGGAACATTAGCCGAGCATGTCGGCACTGGTTTCCGGTGCTGTCTTTTTAGAAATTTGTATGCCAAAACTATTATCCGGCATAGTATTTCAATTTTATTTGGAATTAATATAATTTTCTTTTCATTCGTTCCTTAGATTGTGACATGTATTGATCCAACAAATTCCAAACCACTTGGTCCGGATATGTCCGAATACTATAAAATGCCCCTGGTATGTTACCAAACAATACTTTTCACCTAGTTTTTTGAACTTTACGTGGGGATTGTCTATAAAGAACCTTATACTCTCCCGTGTTTGTCCTTATGCATGGAATAACAGATAAAAATGAAGCTATTGATTGGGCTAAAGAGACGGCTCTTAAGCACATGTGTGTTTTGGTGAGGAATACCCAAGGTTCAAACAATCGTTTTGAGATGGATTGCGAAAGAAGTGGGGAATACAAGAAGAAGAATAGCCACAAGAGAAATTATTATGTATATCGAAAGAAGACTAATAGGGTATACAAGACTCATACGAGGAAGGATTACTTCCCATTTAAGCTTATATTCTATTTAAAAGACAAGGAATGGGATTGTATGGTGTGGTGTGGTTCGACTGCCATAACCACCGGGATCCGAAAGATTTTGTTGGTCACTCCCTAGTTGCGAAGCTAAAACCTCATGAATTTGAGGATGTAAAGAGATTGACCAAAGCATGTATCAAACCAAGAAAAATTCTCAGAGGCTTCAAGGAAAAGGATGAGACGAACGTGTCTGATCACTAAGTACAATTTATAGCGCACAAACAAACTATTCATTAGAAGGGTGGAATGGGAAGGAAGGAGCGTTATGCAAGAATTTGAGAAGAATGTTTGGGATCACAACTTGGAACTTTAATCCCCACTTTACGCCATGGTTTTTGAAAAAAAAATCTATGTCGGTATCAGTTGCAGCATTGAATTATAATCATAAACCTACGCTGGAAACAGAGTCGGCTCTGTTCCACCTAAACAACTCGGTGCCGGCACCTTGGTGTGAATAAAACTTACCAAGAAAATATTTTACTAGAAATCTAAACATGTTCAATATAAACCAAACAACTAAATTGTGCTTAAATGTTCTTAATCAATGTATCATAAACCAAAACAACTAAAGAGTGAATCCAAAAACAAGTTCGAAATTGTTCAAAATGTAACAACCACCATCCAAATGAAGAAACACAACTAAAGAGTTCATCACTTGGTCTTTTGCTTCTTGACCATGACCACCTTCCTCGTCTCCCCGAACAAAGCTTTTGCATTAGGGTCTTCCATTTTATCAAGCTTTTCCTCGACTTCCTTCATTTCTTCAAGGGATAGCACCTCTCCTTTCTCGTACTTGGAACCAAACATTTTCTTCAACTTGCCAAGCCGACACCGCTAGTTTAATACATCCAACACATAATTAGTATATACATGCTAATATAAGATTATGGATACATTAGACGACTAAGCAATTAACAATACTTACTAGCAATCCAACAGTCTTATGAAGTTGGGCCATTGTAGGTAGTGCCTCTGTAGGAGTTGGAGCAGGAGGGTTTTCCTGGGGTGGAACTTGGACGTTATCCGGACGCACGACAAATGGATGTGACCCTCTTAGGTAATAATACATGTACTCAGGGTGGGCTTCATCACCGTTTTCTGCAAGCTCCCAGTTACTAATATCTATTAAACGACGTGGTTCCCTATCCCTCCAATGTGTTGGTTCTGGAATTGGATCATACACTACCCTCAACTTTAGCTTAGTTGAAAAGCTCTTAGAACGGTCAACTTAGTACCTTTCAAGAGAGGCTGTATCGGGATAAGGTAATTGCTTATATCCAAGTTGTCGCATGACACGTCGGGGATCAGACATAATGTATCCTTTTGGGTGGAACAACGGTCCATTGTAAAATGCAACGTTATAATACCTCAAAATATGGTGGTTCTCTCTAGCCTCCTTGTAAGGGTCGAACACAACATCTTTGGTAGTCATCGCGTCTAGAGACAATCTCATTTTTGTCAATCGAAGATTGTTAACGGGCTTCGGAATATTGTTGAACTTGTATCTCTTAGCTCTATGCTCCCCGGGTACGGAAAGGTTTTTAATCTTCAAGAAGGGGTAGTCCTTGAACAATGTTGGGAAGTGTTCATAAGCCCATACCTATACCAATGTGGAATGATAATATAAGAAGCAGTAAATTTTGTTTCTAAGTTCATAATAAGAGTACTTGTGAACAATATACATAAGAACATAAGGTTAAAAACAAAATTACATGTAGTAGAGTGAAATTCCCGACAAATTGGTTTGTAATAGCCTTAGAGGCCCTTCTCATCTCCACCATCAAATGTGCCATTACCACGGTGCCCCAAGAATAGGTAAAGACCTCTTCCAACGGATCCAAGTATTGTAGGTGGTTTGCACTAACTCTGTTGCCACTAGTGTCAGGGAATACCTTAGTGCCCAAGATGAATAGAAGGTACGCAACGGCTGTATAACGAATTTGTGCAGGATCCCATCCATCCTTTAAACTTCTTGCATGCGTGTTTTCAAACTTTTCCTTAAGAAACTTCAGCTTGATGGTCTTTGTCCTACTATTCTTAGATACATAGAAGCTTTCCACAGAAGTTTTATAGTCCCAACCCAACAATTTTTTAGTCAGAGCGTGCAACTTCGACCATTCTAAGTCCGGACAATTATCTCCTTCTACAATTGATTTTCCGATAATATTCAAGCCTAGAATGTTCTGAGCATCATCAGGGATCAAGGTCATCTCCCCAAACGGGAAGTGCATAGTATCAGTTTCACCATGATACCTTTCGACGAAGCAATTGACTGTCACAGAATCACACTTCACATAATTTTGAACCAAACCATATAGACCAGACTCCCTTACTAATGTTTGGACCTCTTCACATTCCGTAGACAAATCCCAATGAGACGCGGCTTGGTTTCGGCAAACACGCACAGCCTTCTTATGATCCTACAATTATGAGATAATACGATTAAGAGATTTTACATAAATAGAAAACAATACATATGCACAAGATAAAAAATTCTTACATATGTTTGATAGATAGTACGAGCCCACGTGTCCTTGTAGCCAAATAGCATTCTCGGATCGTCGGCTTCACCCCACATTCTACCACAATCCAGGTCAGGTATCATGTCATCAGTATGAGGAAGGTGCGAACCTTTAACTTTTACTTTCCCTTTGCCTTGTGTCAATTTTTGACTTGGCCCACCATTTTCCTCTAAAACTTGGCTTTGGGTTGCTAATAGACTTGGATCAACCTCATTATCTTCCTCCTCACTTTCCTCTTCATCTTGCTCATTGTGCTCAACTATTCCAGTAGGTTCACGGATTACGAGTCGACTACAGTCACCACTCTCCCATTTTTTCCCTCTTGTAGAGCCTGCCCTCAAACGCTTGTCGCGACCTTGTTCTCTCCCTCGAGGAGGCCGAGACTGAGGAGTACCATGATCATTCTTCGTTCTTTTCTTATGGACACCATCCTTAGCTTTTGTTTTCTTAGCTTCCTTTGCTTTAGCCCTATATCAAAAGAAACACGAAATAAATATAAGACAACTCACCTTCCTATTTGATGTTGGCATAGATATACCGAAAAATGGCATAAAATCATCAGTACCGGCATTGATGCACGAAATATCTACAATGCCGGGAACAAAAAACGGGATAGTCATTTAACAAAACCACTGTGTCGGTACATGGTACCAGCATTGTCGAATAATTGTAGACAATGCAGGTAGTCTTAGGTAATTCCTAAGCAGTTCCTAGGGTCTTCTTCGGCAATCCGATTGATTCTTTGTTGTTGTTTTTGTTGAACAATCGATTTTGAATTCGATTGGGCATTTGATTTCTTTCGTGGAGGCATAATTATAGATAGATTGGGGTAATCGACGAAGATATTTTTGAATAAACGGATGAAGAACGATGAAGAAATTTTATTTTTCAAAAACCTAACCCTATGAGTGCCGGAACTGATTTGTGGAGAATGTGGGATATGTTTTGGTTATTTAATTTTAAGTTATAGGAGAAAGGGTATAATAGTAATTTCATAATGTTTTTCAATTAACAAAAGGGTATTTTAGTATTTTCATACCCAAAAATCACCCCTTATCAGATACTATTGGTTGGGGGAAGTAATTTATATCCCCAATTAGTTTTGATATCCCCGATCACGCGTTCAAGATAATGGTAATGAAAATAAAGGATTTATGTTCAAGTTTAAAGCAAAATGCAAACATATACCTTTCTTCCTTCTAAGATATTGGATGGGGTTTAATTAGTAACCCCAAATTATCATGATTGTTAAAAGGGGTTACCAGAATCAGCAGGGGGTTACCGTTTGAGTGATCTGAAGGTTAGGATAGGATGCAACTTTTTTGTCTCATATGAAACGGTACCCCCTGCTAATTCCAATCACACCCTTTAGCAATATCCATGCAAATTATTTTGGAATAACTCTCAAAAAATCCAGGTTAAAAATAAAAGGATGATTATTTTTATCATTAATTAATAGGCAGAAAGGTAAATTAATAAGCCACCACAGCCACAATTTGTGTGTTGCGCAACCAAAGTTCATTGAAAACCTCCTAAAGAACCCAACACTTGAATGTGCTCCGCATGCTGTTTATACACATGATGGTGTTTTATGTTATACAACCTGCTAAAGGTTTTATTCTAAATGTAGTTTTTGAAAGTCAAATCCATTAATTGATTCATTATTATGTGATTATTCTGCTCCGGAGCAATCGAGGTTCAACATGGAATTATTATAAATGGTAATGATCACCCTGCTTAGTGTAACTGCGACAACAACTTGAGTACTACAAACCAAAGGTAAGTACTTCATTGTTATGGATAACATTCTTCCATTGTAAGTCGATCAGTAATTCGATATTTTATTAGAGACTTTCGTATGTGTATGACTAGTTTAATCATTTACCACATGGTACAGATATTAGTGGAAGTCAGTAGTATGAAATTCTACCTTTGAATGGCTGAAGAATTGTCCTTCGTCAAAAACTTTTCCTTCTTGGTTTTCTCATGTGAAAACTTTGCGCCAGAATGGCTGGGACATAACATTAGACGACCTTCCTGTTACCAGACAATGTCAGGTAATAAGTTAGCTTCACGCTTAGCTAGGAAAAAAATAAATAGACTTGGCGTTTAATTACTTAACACGGGGAGAAAATGGGTGCAATAATCAACATAAAGAGATGCATGCTAATTACAGTATGTAACTTACATCATCCCACCTGCAACCTGAAGTGTTAAATGCACAAGGAATGTGATAAGTATTCCTGCAAGAACGCATATAACAGCCAAGAGCTGCACCCTTTAACCCACAACAACAGCATTTGAGCTTCAAAACTCTTGTCAGCTCCAGCTCCAAGTTCATAACAGTTTTACCAACGTAATACACTCGCGGCGTCCTACATCTCCAAATATAATTATACGATTCACTGAGGTAGAAATAAGATGAAAAATCAAGAAAAATTTATAAAAAAATACAAAAACTTACAACTCTATGCATTTTCGGTGAACATGTACGACATTTGGTCCTGCAGATACCTCATCCTCGTTTACCTCTTCCCCATTGGAAATATGCAACATGGATCCAGAGCGCTAAATGCGCCCGTACAGAAGCATGGAGAATTAATTAGTAAAAGAAAGAACATATTGCTGAGAACCACTTAATTAAGGAGTGCAAAAAAACATTTTTGTCACAATTGACGAGGCAGAGATGAACAACATTATGCTTACAATACTTTAAGCTTCCTATGCTACTGTAATTAAAACAATGTTATATGTATGTGTTTGTTTCAAGGTCAAGCAGAAAAACAACAACGTACCTTCGATACTGTAGAGGTTTGGCAAAATGCACAGACAAATGCAGAATTATTATCCAGACATATTGAAGTACTAGCTAGTAAGGTATCGGTATTAGCCGTGGTCTCTTGAACCTTTGAGACTGACACTTTATCCGCTAGTTGTTTATCGATTTTCCCATCTAGCTTCCTATGTGAATCACATTGTTGTATTGACATTGCAACTAAATCCCTGTCCTCGACAGATTCCATGAGTTCCATAGGCAACACCTCCTAAATCACAAAACCAACAAATACCACGCATATAGTCATAATTTATCAAGGCTAATTTGGATAATATATAGCTGTTGGTTTGGGGACAACATGCTACCAACCTCTTTAAAATCTTGTAGCGAGTCTAAACAGAATTCAACTTCAACAATACAAACATCATTCACGATATACCCATTGCTAGGATCTCTAAGTTCTTTTAACTGTATGAACTCATCGAAACCCCAATCCCTCTCATCTTTGGTGAACCAGAACATGTCTTCCGTGTCTATATATACAAATAAACAAGGGCTAGAATTTAGAACCTATAAAAGTTATCGATTTTATTTGTATGTGTGAGAATAATATATAGTGCACAATGCTACCTTTTTTCAATGTGTTTTTGTTATTTGTTTGATCAACAACGGACAAACTGAATTTTGCAAATTGCCAGTCCTTACATTCAATAGCAACCACATAGATTGATAAGTAACCATTCGTATTACATCCCCTGCGAAAAGCCAGCAATCGCCTAACACAGAGATTTTGAGTATTCAATATGATAACAGAAATTTCAACATAGAGATAGTAATAGTACTGCAGAGAAAGGGTTGGTCACAAAATTGATTCATACCATTTATGAGGACCTATTTTGAAAATAGGTGAGAAACGACTTTCATCATCCAATTTTGAAATGTTTTCAATCTTCCATTTAAATGTGGAAGAGGAAGAGACGTCGTCTGCATGCTCCGTTTGTACGTACTGCAACAAGCAATGGAGAATTAAGTAAAAAGATCACTTTGCAAAACCAACCTAGCTACCTTTCATTTGGGGCAAAACTGTTGCCTAGAGAAAAGCAAAAGAAAGATAAATGTACAAAACTTCTTCGACAACTTAATAGTTTACATACATTGCATACCATTTTTGGTAGTATTTTGCATTGAAAATGTCTAGTTCAATCTGTACTGATCATGAAGAAGAAGAAAGTGGAAATAAAGCGTTATTATCTAGCTTGCAGTACTACAATGAAGATAATAACAAAAAAATATAAAGAAATGCACTAAAAACCTTTAATACCTTCAGATTGAGATTCTCTGAGAAATTCTCTACACTCTCTTCTCTTGCTGGATTTTCTTCCTTTTTGATTCTCTGATGAGAGAATAATCTAATCTCTTCTCTCGTTGTCTGTACTGTTTTTTTTTTACTTCCCTCTTTTTTGACTTTGTTTCTTATATGACCCAATCAGTGAGCTATGTAGAACAGTAATTTTTTCTAATCGTAATTAATTGTTCAGTTTCCCAGTATACCTAAAAGCGGGAGAGAGAATTGCACTTATTCACGCTACCTGGCTGAGTAAACTAGGGGTTCAACTTTTTCTTAATTTCTCTTGCCAAAACCGAATGGACTCACTTTAGGTGACACTACATCTGTAAGATTGCAATTTGCGAGTTCCAACCTTTGTAGGTCTATTGGTGCTGTAGTGTGGTGGCTCCACAACCTACAAATTTATAAATTTATAAAAAAAAAAATTTATAGATGTTGAAATGTTTGGGTTGGGGTGACATATTAGACTCTCTTATCATCGCCCAAAATACGAAATTGTACGTGCGATGTGTCAGCCTGAATCAAGGGCCAAGTGGTATCTTTGATTCAAGGCTGAATCAAGTTAGTTAGTGCCATGTGATTTATTATCGCTCCTCTTTAAAAGCTAAGTCATATGAGCTTCCACGTTACACGGTAAGCATGACACCCATCTTAAATTAAATTAGATAAAATAATTTAACTATACCAATTATAGAGAAGACAAATGTCGTAACGTTATTGGTCGAAGATTTCTTTTTTAAAAACACTCCCTTAATAGAGAACGTTATTGGTCCAAACCCTCTGATTTTAACGACCAAATACTAAAACCGTTTGTAGAAATATGGGTGTACAAGACTTATGTGTTGATTTACACCTAATTAAAAAATTACATCGGGTTTACACCAAATACTTAATTGGACGTTAAGTAACACTATAACTTAACGCGACTTGATTAGCAATACATGGTTAATTATTACCGGATAGAAAGGGACTGATATCGTATATGCTACAATAATGTTCAGCACGTATCTTATTTTATTAATTTGCAAAAGAAACAAGTTAAGATAAGCTTAAGTCAGCAATTTCCATATGATATGATCAAAGATCAGTTAAAAATGCTGTACCTTAGTTACATGCCAAATGCTGTTTATCACGTACACGTAAATCATTCACTGTAAACGTAAACAAATATTTCCATGAAAGAAGGATTTAATAGGGAAAGAAATATTTTATCGTGGGTTTGGATGTAGAATTTTAAAGATGGGATTCATGAGTCTAGGGGATTTGGTGGAATTAGGTTTCTCTTGCTACATTTGGTTGTCCAAATTCCTGGAATTACGTTTTTGACGGGTTTCACTTTTCCAGCAAATCCTCCATATGGAGTCCGACCCCTCCCCCTAAGATTTGCCGGGAAACTTATCAGGGGATTTATGGACCCACTTTTTTTAGTCCAAATCCCATATATATACAATTTTAAGCTTCTTAGTGCAATGCCAAACAATACATGGACTTTAACACTAGAAATTTTTATGAATCCTAGGAATCTCAACTGAGTTACCAAACATACGGGGGATTTATATGAATCCCAGAATTTGTAATTCTGTGGGATTACAAATTCCTGGAAATTGTGAATTCTGCAACCAAACCCACCATTAGAATATTCGAATTTTCATAAAAGAAGGATTTTATACTGAAAATATTTCCATATTTTAATTTTTATACAAAAAAAAATGTTAAACTAAAAAGATAACAAAAATAAACGTAAAAATTCTTTTACCAATTTTCGTATTTTTATACCAAAATCATTATCTAAAAATCTTTTGAACAATCTTATTAATTTCCATATATTGATTTTTAGACCAAGTTGTTTTTTTTTTCTTTTTTAATCTTGACCGTGTATATACGGTTTGAAAAAAAATCATGAACTAAATCTTCCTAATATGTTTTTGGTTATATTAGTTTTTTTTTCCGTTCTCAGGGGTGCAGCAAGATAACTATGCGATAGATTGTCTTAAATTATAGATGCTTTATTTTCTTTACCATACAAGACAAATAAACTTCGTAACACCTCTGATGGTTTTCTTGATGATTATGAGTTTATGATGCACGGGTTTACGTCTTACTCATCGTCTCTATCTCTTTCTTTCTTTTTTATTTACATCATAATCTCTTTATAGATTACATTCTAATACTGTTTTTATACTTATTTCAATCTTTCTCCTTTTAGTTTTTTATTTTATTTTATTTTCGTTTCTAATGGTGATTTCTTCTCTCCTTTTTAGCACATAACATCACACATTTTTAAGGCATTGATGTCGAAATCTTAGCCTTCATGTCAATGCAAATATTAATTTTCTTAAATTCCAAATCGTGATCGGGGCGAGGCGAAGCCAAGCCACACCAAATCAAAAATAGATGGTTTTTGGGTCCGCCCGGCGCGTAGCACGGGCACAAAATCTAGTTTTATTACAAAAGGCCAAATGGTTTGGCGCAGAAAATTGAAACCATCCGACCTTAAAGTTCGAAGAAAATTTGATGACCTTAAAATTCGAAGAAAATAGAAGCGCCCCCGACTATTGAGCGCAAATAAGGTAACAATTAGATTTGAACATCTACCAAAAAGATCTAATGGCACATAATTAAAACGCCAAATGATTTTGACATAAAAAGTAAATTTTGTACTGGCACCTAGTTAGTAATTCGATGAATGATTCGCGAATTCGAACGTATCAACGAATAACGGTGCATTCGGCCGAACTATTCCAACTCCGAACTAGGGTCGCGCATTATATGGGATACCCGAATAATTCGCGAATAATTCGGATCCGCGTATTGTTTGGTTGGCTAATTCGGACAGCTGTTTGAGTCACTGAACTCGAATAGGACCGAGTCTATCAACCGATCCATCCCATTCCGTTCATTTCTAAGAGAAACTAAAAAAGATGTGGCTAGGGGGAATTGATGCTACGACCCCAAGCTCCTTAATCTAAGCTCCAACCATTGGGCTGCACACTTGTTGGTGATATTTCTTAATGTAACATCTATATAATACAAATAATTGATTTAAATCACATCTTTTCTTCAAACTAACTATAAAAGTATATTTTTTATTAATTTAATATATACCGAATTTTCCGTACCGAACTCATATTTCTAAAACGAATTATACACGTACGTATCCGTTCCGAACTACCATCCGAACAACGAACCGTTGACCAACTTTTTGACCGAATCCGACCTATACAAATCCGTAAAATTCCCGAACATATGCCGTCCCGAACTCCTCTCCGTATCCCGTATTGCTAACTAGGTACTGGCACCAGAGTTGATTCAACATTGCGTTCAAGTAACGTACAAAGAGAACAAAGATCGTTAAATACAAGTACGTATTAGAAATCTGAGCCTATTCACGGTCGTTGGTAAAACTTGGTAAGGTTAATTGAGAGTGCCGTACATTTTTACTTTCTTTTAGGTAATGCCACATTTTTTGGAGTGTCCTTAGCATAACCACCTACCACACCAATAACCTAAACACCCAATCACATCTCTCACACCACGTCGAGAGTTGCGCTAACCTCCCCTCTCATTAGCCGGTCAACGAAACTCTCGCTCCTGATTGGCCGAAATCAAAATTAGTCCGCTTACATTTCGTGGCCGTTAATTACTAATGCAATTGATTCAATCTAACACTCATGATTGGCTGAAAATATTATTAATTACCATAAAAAAAATGTTCGGAAAATATTTGGAAAAATCTTATTGTTTCCGTGATTTGTTTTTTTATGCCAAATCTTAATCTAAAAAAAATAACAAAAAGATGGAAATAACTAACAAAATAAAAGCGGAAATACGGTTTCCATAATAAAATCAGAACCGTTAGATTTTTAATGCTAAAATCAGATTCTTATTTTACAGTTTTAAGCAGAGATTTATAAATAAAAAAATTAAATACGGAAGTGTTTTTTCTATATTATTCTCGAATTTTTTACTTCCTTAATTATAGTTTTTCTTAATAAATGCTAAATATTCTTTATACAATTTATACTTGAATCTAATCTCATAACTACTAAAAATAAAATAAAAATTAGATCGCAATAGTTAAGCCTAAGAATAGTTTGGTATATTTTCGAAAACAAATTTCGGATCTTTTATACAACATATTATACCAAATACAGCGAAAGAAATTCAATAAAGGGAAATTTCCGTACTTTATGCGGTTAATTAAATGCCATAATAATGGCTAAAAAAATTCATCTCTTTCTTCTTTCCTTTCTGGATTTTTTATGCAGCGTGCTTTTGTAGGGTTTCACGTTTTTTGCTTTCTTTCTTTTGTAGGGTATCACGTTCTTATATTGATAACAATCAATCGATTTTTTTTTTTAGTTTCGTTTTGATCATTTTTGTTATCGGTTCATTGATATATACTCCTTCCGTTTCAAAAAGACAGACTGCTTTGACTTTGTCAAAATATTAATGAGACCATAATACTTTACTTGACTAACCTTAATTATTTACCTATTTTATGTTAATAAAAATGCAAATATTAAAAACTGCCTAAAATGATTTAGAGAATTGTAAATAGGAAATAAAAAAGGAAAATTAAAAGATATCGAATTTATGGAGTATAAACTCTTTAGGGAATTTAATTCTTGGAGCCAAATATATTGTCTTTTAAAAGGAATTAAGGATATATTTGTTTCCTTAATTGTACAAATTTCTTTAATATTTTAGATTAGGCCCCATTAATATGCATTTATGAATATAAAAAATTAAAGGCTATAATAGAGAGTTCATTGAAAAAATACGCTTATAAACAGAAGCTGGACACAATTTTGAAACTGACGGAAATGGAATAGAGGACGGTCTTTTTGAAACCGAGGGAGTAGATTTTTTATTCAGTTGACAGGGCAGGGGAACGAGCCTTATAGCTACGAAAATCAAACTAACAAAGAAGGTCTTATCTTTTCAACAACAACACCACGAGAATTTCCTAATTGTAGCTGCGTAAGAAAAGTATGAAAAAAAGATTCAGAAAGTATGTATTTCTAATCTCTAAAGCTAATATGTTTTTAGTTTTCGTTATTATAATCCTTTCTTTTTAATTATGTAAGTTAGAGGTATAAAGTTCTTAAAGTGGTTACACAAAGACGGAGACGCCTCAAATTTTGTTTTGAGATTATGTTAACCTGATTTCTTTCAAACCATAAACATCTATAGTTTCATTGGTGTTTTAATTTTGAAATCACTTTTTGTTTTAATTTTGATTTTGTAGGTTTATATTTACGACCTATCTAAAAGGTAGCATCAACGATTTAATTCTGAAGACAGATTTTGGTGTGTTTCTAAATGTTTTGTTGTATTCAGGGACTCTTGAACTTGGAATATATGCTCTCGCCAAACTAAGAGGTTCGTTCTCAAATAGTTTCATGTTTCATAAGGTGGGTACTGGGTAGTTTTATTATTTCTAGATGTTGATTATGTTCCGTGATAGGGTTTTGATTTTTTAGTAATGAAGGATAAACCTTTGCAGCGCCGTAGTCTGTCGATGTCATATCTTGAGTAAGTAAATTTTTTAGCACTCAAAGAAACATGTATCATATTCAATAATGTTTTCTCTCTCTTTTTTCTTTATTTTTTTATTTTTAATCTTCTAAATATTAGTTTGGTTATTGCTTTTAAATTGCAGTTTAATGGAATTTGGATGAGGGATATTCTTTTTGTTTCTGACGGACAACAGAAAACGAAAATTCCATAGCGCAGTGGGCTTCAGTTGAGGTATTCTGTTGTGCACTTAGTTTGGCACCTTTTTTTCTCGGGTTTCGCTTTCTATTTATTGTTTTTATTTTTGTGTAGCATTGTTTTCTAAGCTTTTAACTTATTGCATGTTTGGCATTCTGTCAAACAATGTACACCGAAAATGCGCAAGCCAATTCTATCACCACAACATGTTAGTTTGTTAAACTCAAATAGTTATTGCGAATTTTTTTATTGTTTGTTTGGATAGCTTTTCCTGATTGGATATGGTGGAACCTTTTGTGGTGAGATGGTGATGCTTTGTAGGGATTTCTCCTGATGCATTACTGGATCGATAAGAGGTTGGGATTTTCTCCTTTTCATTTACTAATCTAATCTATTTTTTCAAGAATGTAATTTGAGTGGAATTTTTGCCAATAATGTATTTTGAGCGGGATTTAGAGCTCCGTAAGAACAGAACAATGTAAAGACTAACCTTTGGATGCCACCTCTACAAAAATAATGAATTTTATTAATGTTGTTGTGTATAGTTCACTTTGTAAGCATTCATATTTGTTCCCAAGAAGAACAAAGCCTTTGTTTATTTTCGATTTAATGTGTTAACTTTGAGGTTAATTTCGTCTCTTGAAGGATTTATAATGCGGTTTTATTCTCATGACTACGAGAAAGGGTAAAGTGGCCAACAAATGTAGTTCAGTGACATATCATGTATTCCATTTCAAACAATACTTCTTTCTTAACAAAGTTAATAGCGGAAAGGAAGCTCAAGGTAGATATGGGTAATGAATCTCTAATTTTTCTTAACAAAGAGCTAAATCATTTTATAGATTAATTTATATAAAGATGTCAATTGTACATTTCATATTTCATAATTCAGTCTTATTATATGTACATTAAGATTAGTTACTGAAAATTGCATGGCCAAGGATGAGAACTCCTAATTTGTTAAGAAAGATGCCCAACAGAGTGGTCATTTAGCATTGGTTAGCTCAATCTTTAGAACTCGAATTTTGTCTTAGATATCTCATTTACATAATTCAGCTTATAATTTGGGAGATGTGAGGAACTTTCGGTCATTAAACTTTAGGAGGTAGAACATAGTATGATGGGTACAAAATTACAAAGTGCGGGAAGAAAAAAAGTTGGTATTTTACCAAGGTAGATAATAAATTCACATGTGACTTGAGAGTATCAGACCGCTTTTAGGAAGCTTTTGTGTATCAGGAAAACTTAGTCCTATTTGGTTCTTATTTTCTGTCTCATGTTGTTTTCAGATGGACATATTGCGCAGAATGAAGTCAGAGCTTTAGAGAGGTGGTCATATTCTACTACTAACCCGGGGAAGAATGGGAACAAAGTCGATAAGGAGATGAAAAATTATCTACGGGCAACTGAGAAATCTGCTACAGACGCTAGCATCATGTACAAGATTATGCAGAGTTGCAAGGCAGCAGGGCTTTGCTTAGTCAATAGAGGTATACAAACAATTTGATCCCTCACTCTGGATACCTTTATCTTCGTTACTTTTATTTTTATGCGTAAGATATTTAATGAAAATATTATAGATTCTTCAATTATAATAACCTAGATATTGTTGTTGTTTTTTTACTATGTGTCTCTTCAAATAAAAAGTTACAGATGAGCCTGGAAAATAAGAAGGATGGTGGTGTTGGTCTTAAGTTGCTTTGCATTTTCATTTGAATGTTTCCCCATTGTTGACCAACTAAATTCTATAAAGGTACTCGAGTTCGATACCATGGAAGAACTACCATAAACATTGGATGTGTTGAAGTTTTTGTTTTGGATGTCTCTTTTGACCATGCTACCTCACTTGGGCGGGTGGATATTAAATTTCCGAAGCACATGTTACTAGCTGGCATTAAATTTGGGTGACCCTTAAGGAAAAAATTGCACAAACCTCTCAGTTCAAGTTGCATGAGAATGTTTTGATTAATAATAATGGAGTTGAAAGCATAAAGAGTATTTAACGAATAAAGGAAGTCAGTACTCGATTGAAAACACCTAAAATTATAGTCTCAAATTGGTATCACTTTGGTTTCCAAGGGCATGTGTAATTTTTCTTCACTTTTTTCTCTTTTCGATCCTTTCTTTTCAATACATTTTTTAGGTCATCATGACTATTAAGGAAGGATGGTTTCAGGTTTATATTCTAGATAAAATGGAGATAAAAACTCTGCAAATCGGGATTAACTATTGAGATAACTCAGTATTCAAAAAATTCATCAATCTTACAATCGTCATCATCAACCACTCATGATCTACAACATCTATCTTACTTCTCCATGATTCGTTACTTAGTCTTTTTCATTCACTCATATCTTTAACAATGTCTCTTTATTTTCTGGTCTTTTGATTTTCTTTGTTCCATATTTTAGTTGCAGGAAATCCCACAACACACCCCTTGTAATATCTTGATGATAATTTCTTGATCTAAACTCATTTAATATTATAATAATGATTAAAATACTAAAAATTGGAAATAGACACACAGATTTTTACATGGTTCGATCAATTTGATCTACATCCATGATTCTTCACTATGATTGTTTAAATTTACATTTAATTTACATTGATAATCTCCATTAATGGAGTTCTAAATCTAGTTTTGGGGAAGAAGATGATAAAGAAAATACATTCTCTCTCTAAAAATCTTTCTGCAAAATACCTCTCCCTCTCTTACTAAAATTGTCTGCCCCTTTTCTCTCTCCTGCTCTTCTCTTTATATAGGTATCTTCATGGTGGTTGGAAGCTCACATTCAACTCATATTTCCCATATTTTAGGATCTCTGCTATGCTTCTTGCAGGCTCTGCTATGCTTCTCGCGAGATTTCTCTACAACCACAAAATCTTCATTTCCTTCCTTGTTCTCGCGAGATCCCGCCTTGTTCTCGCGAGCATTCTCTCCAACTACAAAATCTTCACATCTTTCTCGTGTTTTATGTTGTCGTTGTCTATTACGTCATTCTTTGATTTAATCTGCGAATATTATTAATAATTTCGTAAGAATATTGTTGTGGCGATATTCTGATCCTACATCTTGCTTCTTTTCCCTTGAATATTTATTGAAGAGCGATCTTTAAGGAAAAATCAATTGTTGTAGTAGTCTTTGATCTTTGTTGATGAAGGAACGAGCGAAAGAATACTGGACTTGAAAAGTACGTACTTGCCTCTATTCTTTTGTGAAGTTCCAGATCTTTGCGAAGTAAATTAGAAATATCAACTCTTAAAATATGCGAAGTATGAAGTATCCTTGAAGAAATATAAGAAGTACTCAATCCTCAAAATATAAGAAATGTCCATCCTTGAATAAAAGTCATAAGTATTTCCTCTATTCATGCGAAATTATTACTTCATTTTTGGTGAAAATCCTTGTCCATTTTGGAAATGATTCTTTCCGAGAAGATAAAGAAAATAAAATGTTTTCTTGGTAATCCATAGTTGCCTCTGTTCTTTATCTATGTAGGTAGAATCCTTGAGAAAATGTTAAATGAACGAATTGTTTCTTTATTCTAATCTTGCATCTGCCTCATGCGATAAAATAATCATATTCTGCGAAATATCACATCTCCTGCGAAATTATGGAAGAGTCTGCAAGATGCTAAATGAGTTTGCAAGTTTCTGAATGTATTTGCAAGATTCTAAATGTATCTGCGAGTTTCTGAATAATCTGCGAATTTATGAATAACCCTGCGAAATTATGAATAGTGTTCCTGAAATAGTAATATGAATAGTACCGAGAATAGTGCCGAGAGATGATGAATAGTACTACGAGATTATGAATAGTGATGCGAGATTGTAGCTAATCCTCTTGAGAGACTCCGAATAATACTTGTGAGAAATTTTGAATAGTATTTCTAAGAAATTCTAAATAGTACTTGCTATCTCTCTTGCGATGAACAAATCTTTCTTGCATTCTTAAAAGAAAATAGTTAATGTTTGGGATTATTCTATTGGTCTTATTTTGCCTTCCTAGTTAAAGGTCTTATTTTGACAATTTTTCTCTTTGCGACAAAATCGCAGGACGTTCTTACATTTATATGCAAAAACCCATTGATCTTGCCTTATCCTTGTTTTGTCAATTTCTCTGCGACAATATGACAAGACTAAGCTCCCTTGCGAGAACAAAGCCTCATGACATTGCCGTCTTGCGATGAAATCGCAGGACGTATTTACACTTTCATGTAAAAACCTATTGATCTCATCTTATCTTTTCTCTTGGATTTTTGCCTCTTTATAATTTTTGTCACGCGACAATATGACAGGCCTAAATTTTATTGCGATCATAAAGCCCCATGACATTGCCGTCTTTAGACACTTATCATCTCCCTAATGGAGGGTGCCGCCCTTATCTTCCCCCTGGTTTCCCCTTCAAGGAGGGCACATCGGCCATACAAGACTAGCTCCTCTCATCCGGATTTACCAACAACCAGTTATTTTCGCAGCCTCTTGTCCTTTATGCCTATATGGATTATAGTTACAAGACTGCACCCTAAGTGGGGTTTTCTTCGGGCCAAGTGCATCATATCCAAGACTTACCAAGAATGGCCAAGGTAGGTTCGTCCGTCCCGGGCACTCTTGGCTCAACCGTGTGCCTCGGCGCATTGGTCATACTCTGCACTTCTTAGAAGAGACCCTCGGTCGTCCAACCAGGGTATAACCTTATATAGTTGGAAATCTAAGGTACCTCTCGTGGATAGGTTTTCTTTAACCCCAACATCTCCATGACTCAAGATCCAGCAGCGGTATAACCTTACCCCTGAATCATGTAAAGAGATACCCCCTTATATGACGCACTATTAGGTCTTACATTTGCCTCTTGCGAGATTGTACCCAAGAACTAGGGTGTACGCCATAAAGGTTCGTCCCATTATATAAATCTCTGCGAAATTTTATTCACGTTTCTTTATTCTGTCATTTCTTCTACTTATTTCATTCTCATAACATCATATTTGAAGTAAATATTCTTTAAAATCTTTTGAAATCTTAGAAATCTTCTTTGAAACCTTGCGATTGTATCGCGTTGTTAAATCAGAAAGTTTTTTTTGTAAAAGAAATATTCTAGAGAAATCTTTGAAATCTTCTTTGAAATCTTACGATTGTAGATATATAAATTGAATTTTCTCGGTTTTTTGTAATTTTTGAAATCTTTGTAATTTTTTGAAATCTTCAAATTTTTGTGATAATTTCACATTTTGAAATATTGCGATTGTATCACTTTTTGTAAACTAAATCAAAAATCTTTTATTTGCGGTAAATAAAATGTTTTAGGAAAGGGTACTTAGCTCTTATGTAAGTTGTATGAACGTCTCGCAGCCAAAAGAAGAGTGAGAGATGAGACTTGAACCCTTAACTTGCCTCTTGCATTTTCTCGCAACAAACCAACTATGCTAGCCCTCTCTTGCGAATTAATCAAAGATCTTGCGAAGTAATCAGAGTTTAACTGTTCAAGAGACAATTATGTAGAAATTTCGCATATCAAAAATAAACTTGCGAGAAGCAAGAATTGATCTCGCGATCTGCTGCTTGCATTCATGCCTCCCAACCAACTGTGCTAGTTCTCTTTTTTGCGAGATTTCTCTGCGAAATTATCATGAACTCTCTTCTGTGTGAAATATACCTGCGAAATTATCAAGGATTTCGCGAAAAATTGTGCATGTGTTGGGACTTGAACTCGCGACCATGAACTCATTAACTTCGCAGATCACCAACTATGCTGCCTCTTGCTTGTGAAATAATTAAACAATGCTGAGAGATTATCTATTTTTTCACCCTCTGTAAAAAGAAGAAAAGTATGCTCGCAGGCAAATTCGAACCTATGACTACAATCTCCCATATTGTTCTCTGGACCATCTGCTCAAGAACCTCTCTGCAAAAGTAACGCAGAACTTTTTTCCTTATTCTTTTACTCGCCAATGAAAATGAGAAGAAAATAAAAAATATGAGTCTCTGCGAATTCGAACCCGTGACCTCTTGTTTGTTATTTGAACCTTAAACCATATGTTCTAGTATTTCTTTGCGATATCTTCGCATAATACTTATTACTTGTTCTTTTATTTGTCCTTGGTATTTCATCAAAAATATGTGAAAATATCGCAGTTAGGAAGAATCGATCCCGCGACCTTAAACTTGTACGCTTCTGGTTTGACCAACTGTATTGTCTTCAACTTGTGAAAGAGTGGCGAGATTCACATGACTTATTCTTTTTAGTTGTCCTTTGTGTAAGCTTTCTCTTTGTCCCTTTCTATTTTCTTTTCTAGCCATGCAACTTTTATCTTTCTTTCTTGCGAGAGTTCATTCCCTGCGAGCAATCACCATGAGTAATGCAAGTTTTATATCAACTTCATAAAATTGAAAATAAGGATAATCATCAATTATATTTTATTTTTAAAATCGCATAACCTAAAAAGTACGAAATATTTTGATGCTCCGAAATTCGAGAAATTCGCACAATATAAAAAAATTGAAATTCGCATGGCCTAATATTTTTTTAAGACGTAATTTTTGAATATAAAATTAGAAAAGAGAAGAGATTTTGTCATGTAGAATTATTTGTTGGTGTAACTTCATTTGATTTCTTCGCGATTGTTGATGAAGTACTTGGTGAATAAATCATTAGTCATCTTCCTTTATCCACTGTGATGTCTTTGTCCTTTGGGCTTTCTCTCCGTTGGAATCTTAATTTTCTGTTAAAATGTTGGTATTGGTTTAATCCATTTATTCGCTGACGTTGTGTATTGATAAGTTGGTGGATGGATCTTATCGCAAAAGAGAAATTCCACTGGAACTTTTGATTCCTTCATCTTTGACTTCAATCACAAAAATTATGTTCACATTAGTTTTTTATTCGATCAAAATTTGCAAGGTTTATGGATGTAAATTTATGATCAAAACTCTTGTTAATTCAAAATATCAACTAAACATCAATTTTTGTGAAAAACAAAGATTAATAGTTTAAAACTCCCAATCTTCCAGGTCTATATTATGAACATATAATTTAATAAGATAAAAGAGAATTTGTCCTGTTTGAACAATTAATTGATGCAAATTCATTAGATTTCTTCCTTGCTGCATTTTCTTGGTCTATAAGCTTTGATGTAGCACTAATATCTGTGAATGCTTCTAAATCTCTGATGTTGTGAACTTCTGATGTTTGTCGTTGTTCTCTCATTAGAATTTATGTTTTCGCTTGGGTAGCTTATAGATCCAGTTGAACTCATCATCGACCGTAGCTAATTTCTTTGAATCTTTTTGGAATCAACAATTAGTAGGTAGTGTTTCTAGCGCCAAAATGTAGTTGCAGGAAATCCCACAACACACCCTTTATAATATCTTGATAATAATTTCTTGATCTAAACTCATTTGATATTATAATAATGATTAAATTACTAAAAATTGTAAATAGACACACAGATTTTTACATGGTTCGATCAATTTGACCTACATCCATGATTCTTCACTATGATTGTTTAAATTTACATTTAATTTACATTGATAATCTCCATTAATGGAGTTCTAAATCTAGTTTTGGGTAAGAAGATGATAAAGAAAATACATTCTCTATATAAAAATCTTTCTGCAAAATATCTCTCCCTCTCTTACTAAAATTGTCTTCCCCTTTTCTCTCTCCTGCTCTTCTCTTTATATAGGTATCTTCATGGTGGTTGATAGCTCACATTCAACTCATATTTCCCATATTTTAGGATCTCTGCTATGCTTCTTGCAGGCTCTGATATGCTTCTTGCAGGCTCTGTTATGCTTCTCGCAGGCTCTGCTATGCTTCTCGCGAGATTTCTCTACAACCACAAAATCTTCATTTCCTTCCATGTTCTCGCGAGATCCCCCCTTGTTCTCGCGAGCATTCTCTCCAACTACAAAATCTTCACATCTTTCTCGTGTTTTATGTTGTCGTTGTCTATTACGTCATTCTTTGATTTATTCTGCGACACTCACAGTATGTTGTTGAGGAACTCACAGAAATGTTGTTAATAATTTCGTAAGAATATTGTTGTGGCGATATTATGATCCTACACATATATCTAGTCTTTTCTTTTTCTTTTACTTATTGGTTTAATTTGTCTAATGGATTACTAATTTTTCAGGGCCTGTCATTCATCAAATCATGGGAAGCATTCAGTATTGGACTTTTCCAGTTCATACTCTCCTTCTCATACTTCTTTTAGTTCAACCGATTCAAGTATTGTTAGCCAAGTATGTAGTAGTTTAGCACTCCACCAGCACAAGGATGGATTATCACAGTATGATTCAGTATTACTCTCTTTATCATGTATATGATTTAAATATCATCATCAAGTTTTCCCCCTCTGGATCGAATCAACCGATCCAACCTATCTTGACAGAAATTTCAAAAAATCAAACTTTCCGCATATACTCTTGCGCAGTCTCAGGAAAACAACTCAGCATGCGAAATTTTCTCAACCAAATTTTAGCCTCTTAAATAACCATATCTATCATATTTATTGGTACCATATATTCTTTACGGTTTTAGAATATAAATATTATTTTCATGTAACTATATTTGGTTACTATAGTCAACCCAAATATCTTTTTAACCAAGTCGTTGAGAAACCAGAAAGTATCTTGTATCAAAAAAAAATAGTTCTCTTTCTAGACACAGAAAGTTCAAGGAAATGGATTCTTCTTCTAATAATCAGATCTCATCTATTACTGGTAAGATGCACAATGCTCAGATACGTGATATATGTGCTAGGCAGATGCAAAGAGCGGTTGGCAATAAGACAACGATCACCAAAGTTACTGATGAATGGCGCACAACGTTAATTGGGAAACTTTTCTCGAAAGATCCAATTGATACTGAGGTATTCGTAGTAAGGAAAGCAGTCAATTCTCTCTGGAACAGATACAGAACTAAAGAGGTTAGATCTATTGATAAGAACCTCTTCCTTTTTAAGTTCTTTACAGAAGACAACATGAAAGCAGTCCTCAACAAAGGACCCTGGAATGTGGTGAAATACCACCTTAACCTTAAGAAATACGATCTGGATATACAAGCAAAATATTGGGTGTTCACTCACCAAGAATGGAATATGTAGTTTCAGAAACTTCTCTTTGAACATCACTCAGAGGAGGTGGTTGGAGAAGTTATCCAATAATTTGGAACAAAAATATGGACAGAACATGAAGATTGTAGATTGAATTATGGCAGCACCATTACTGCAAGAGTTAATATTGATCATTCCAAACCAATGCATAGGGAAGGATGGTAGAACACAGCAGTCGGAGATGTTACCTGGATTCACTTTCATTGGGAAAGACAACTCCACAGTCTTTGTCCTAATTGTTTCACTATTCATCACAATGAAGAGAAATGTTTAGATGTTACAGATGATATGATGATAAGGAGATTTACTAATGAGAAATACATTTCTTATCTCCATGAACTGGCAGCGGCTTATGGTGTTGAAATTATTGATGATCTGGAGTTGCTTGTTCAAAGAATCAGTGAAGATTCTCTTAAATTAAAAGAGGCAGAAACCAAGAAAAAAGAAGTAGTCTCTCGTACCAATAAAAGATCCAGAACTGATGAAACTAATCTACTTAATGATAATATAGAGAGTAATTCTGGAAAGATAACATCCAATTCTGAAATGGAAGACATGGAACATGATCTTGTTGAGCAAGAAGGAGAAGGATAAGCAAAAGAGGATTCCCATGAAATGAATGAGGTTGTTGTCGTTTTGGTAATTCTTTAACCTCAGTTTATTTATTTATTTCATAATTGTTACCTATAAAATTTTATTTTGAACAACACTTGCATCACATACAAGAACTCGTATAGTATTAGCAGTCATTTATTAGACTACTTGTTTGTTTCCGCACACAATAGGGTTTTTACCTTGAGTATCAAGTTTCAGAAATTTTATTTAAAAACAAACATGAAACTGTTAAGCTGGAACTGTCAAGGTTTCCTTGGTAAGGATACTAGAGATCATCTTGATTACATGAATAAACTCCACTCCCCAGAAATCATCTTCCTAGCTGAAACCAAAATTAATGATGATAGAATCATTCGTCTCACTAGATTCTTAGGCCTACCAAATAGATGTTATGCTCCTTCTATTGGACAGATAGGTGGTATTATCCTTCTTTGGAAATATGGTTTTAGTCTAGAAATGGTTAACCAGTCTAGTAATATGATTCATGCCAAAGTGACTAATGATCCTGCTAAAGGCCAATGGTTCTTGTCTTGTGTGTATGGTGCACCCTATAAAAATGATCAACTTAGTCAATGGAATCAAATAAAAGATCTCAGTACTAATATTACTATCCACTGGGTGCTTATTGGAGACCTTAACATTATTATTAATCCCTCAGAAAGAAATACCAATAGTGAAATCACTTCTCAGGAAATCTTAGATGCTATCAAAGATTCAGATTTATATGACCTAGGTTTCACAGGTAACCCCTATACTTGGACCAGTAATAGCCATTGTACATGCAAGATAAAATCTAGGCTTGATAGAGCTTTAGGGAATAGTGAATGGACTTTGTCTTATCGTGATGCTACTCTTTTACATTTACCTCAGAATGGGTCAGACCATTGTCCTATTTTATTATCTCTCTACTGCACAACTAATGATTCAGGGAGAAACTGGAAGTTTTTTCAACATTGGCTAGAGAATGAGACCTATAAGAATCAAATTCTTAATGCTTGGAAATCAGAAACTTCTGGCTCTGCTGCTTTTATTCTTTCTGATAAACTGTCCAATACAAGACATATTTTATCAAAGTGGAGTAAGAGTACCTTTGGTAATATTCAAGCTAGAATCACCAGTCTTCAACAAGATCTTTATCAACTTCAAGCTACAGGTTCTCATGGTAACAACACAACTGAAGTAATGAAGTTGGAAGCAGATATTAATACTTTAAATGAACTACAAGCAAGATCAAACAGGCAAAAATCCAAAGATCATTTTTATAATGATATGGATAGGAATTCAAAGTACTTTCATATTAGAGATGTAGGACCAGAATATCG